>CM024954.1:6287661-6881841 GCA_014282245.1 Rhododendron simsii
CAAAGTTTAGACTAATTCTGGTAAATTGAGGTCCAAGACTAATAGATACCAGCGGATCCAGATACGTCTAAATCTGTTCAATGTGTGTGCGTTACGCAGGGCTAATGTGTATTGGACAGCATTGAACACATTTGCGTCTAGATATTTCTGTCTGTATCATTGCTCGTTTGTTTTTTCACCGAGGAAACCAATGGCTTATTTGTACTACTGACACAGATGGCACATGGTTCTCCACAAGGGCTGCCACGGTTAAATGGGAGATTGAGACCATAGAGCACCACTAGTAAAAATAGATATAGATCCCCTCCAGTTTCTAGTAAACAGAGGGCGGTGCCGGTGAACATGTATGTCCCCAACTCGAACGGGGACGTGAGTACACACGCATTACCCGGGTGGAATTGAGGATGGAGTCGTACCGGGTGGTACTGTTAGGGTCGGGTTAAGACGAGGGAAAATCTGCGATGGAGTCGGTCTGTGTCGTATTTTTGGGGTTGGATCGGGAAATGGAAAACCCAAAACAGGGAAATGGAGAACCCCAACCGAACCGATCCGTTGCCAACCCTCGGATCTCCCCCGTGCCTAATAGAGTACAATTTAACCATGGTTTCCTTTCTTCTAAACACTGCCATGAGTTCCATATCTCCACAAGAAAGGGGGTCCTGCGGTGCATCCTTATCTCTGTCAATTGACCCTTTATCAATTTAAATTGTACTCGTATTGGAAATATGGGACTTTCTGTCAATTGACTTTTCAAAACCTCTGAAAACTTCGGATCCGGGGTCATGTAGTGCACCCTTACTTACAAGGCTATAGTGCACCACGTCAACCATCTATAGCAACAATCAATGGTTCATAGATTGCCGTTTCAGTTCACAGAACCCAAAAATACCCAGATAAAATTGCTACCAATCTTTCTCTTGTTAATTATAAATTTTTACCGGTCAAAATTGGTTTTTGATCCGAATCATTCAAAACACATTTGGATGCGCGAGATTGAGTTTCGTAAACTTTAAGGAAGGCTCCTAAAAAAGTTTTTCTCTTATTTGATTAAACCCTGTGTTTCTTTCACGTTTTATGCTGCGTTTGGCTACCCAGAAAATATAGGGAAAACGAAAAGAAAAGACAAAGGACTGGACCGCAACAAAAAACACAAGAAAGTCTAAAGTCACCCTAAAATAAAAAACAAGAAAGTCTACTGCCACCGCACGCGCTAGTGGGACTTACTCCAGACCCCACAAAAATACAAAATAAATATTTTAAATAATTATTTACGGGAACTTGTAAAAAATCAACTCCAACTGATATCGGTAGGTATATTTTCTGAATATGTAGGGGCAAAATTGCTGAAACTGTTCTGTTTGGATTTTGAGGGAGGTTTTTGAGAGCAATGAATGAGAGAGATAGATAGGAAAAATTTATTAAAGACCGTGCCCAGGAGTTTTGAGACGGATACTGCTAGGGACACATCGGTGTGACTGAGTTCAGCCACACCCCTCTCACATACAGGTGGGACCCGTTTCAGTGGGTTCCATCTGCATGTGAGAAGGGTGTGGCTGAACTCAGTCACACCGATGTGCCTCTAGCATTTCCGTTTTGAGACCCCAAAACGAACATTAAAGAGTTTTGGTTACTCTTTTTATGTAGCCGTTTCTAATTTTTAATTGGACTAACTTCATGAGTTAATTACTTTTGAATAAAACCGAGTGAAACCTTCCATATATTGGCATTCAAACTCAATGGTACAAATATCACCACCACAATGAAGGCTCTTAACAACTATGTGGCCTGCCTTGTTTTAGCCTTTGGCCATAACTCACTATCTTTTTGAACATGCCACAACTCACTGTTGGACCCTTAAGTCATACCATCAGATAGACTATTGTCATAAAAAATAAGCTTTCCAACCACAAGAAGTTGTTTATCCATTGCCGGTCCCATGACGATGATCTGGGCAGGAACTAGCTCGATCTAGGGGTCGAAAGAGATTGGAGTTTTGGAAAAAGCTTCTGGAGGGAAGACGCGTTTTTGGTGCTTGATGCGCAAAGATAGACAACATCACGTTATATTCGACATCTTCCGAGATGATGAAAAGTTTGAAGATTCGCTTGCCGCCACTTGTGGCACTGGCAGAGGCCGATGTAGATTCATTAGTAACCCAAACTACCGTTTCTTGAAGGAACAACCCTATTGAATTACCCTTAGGCTTAGGCTTCTGATTTTTCGTGCTTTCCAACTGACTATTTTGCTTTTGTTAGTAGAATTCCTATTTTGTTTGATTATGAGCAAAAGTCAAAATTTTAATTGAAAAAACTAAAACTAAAATTGTGCTTTTCTCCATACCACATTTCAAATTTGAGTATTTCTTCTTTCTCAAAATCATTCACACTGGTGAGTTGGTGACCCTAACAAAATCTATCCATTTTTTCAGCTTTCATTTTTTTTTTTTTAATCTTACAACATCTAATAAACAAACACATGGTTTTTCATTTTAATTTTACTTCTTCTAAAAAAACGATACTTTAAAAAAAAATACTAACCTGTAGAAGAAAAAAAAAAAACTTTTCTCTTCATCTGGTTACCCAACAAATAATAAAACCAAAAAAATTGCTCTCCAGTACAAGTAGAAATCATCATTCAAGAAAATTCCTTAATAATTGTCAATGTATAATAACAATATAAAAAGTAAGGCCGCTTCCTCATAGGAAAATGCCATGTTTCTTCCACTTCCATCTGAATCCAGAATGAATCTAAAGAAGCATTGTAAAGTCCAAACTGGTACTTTATAGACAAAACTGAAATAATAGAAAAAGAACTATTTTACCTCAAGTGGTCAATCCAACAAAAACCAGTCGAGTGAAGTAGGAATTGGGCTTGTGTCCAGCACATTCATGGTACTTTCATCATCGTGCAGATTAGCTGCATGAGTTGGATTCGATACATTCGCCTTCCATTTGCCTTTACATGTTCGACTATTATGACCAACACCTTTGCAAATGCTACACTTTCGTGTTGCATCCACAATCTCAAATTTTGATGCATTCTGCTTCATAGAACTAGATTCCTTAACTTTTTTTGACCCCGATGGACGTTGTTTATGTGGTGGAATATTTGGCTCAATAACTAACGGTAGTGATGGACTTACAAGTTGAGAGATTCTCTCTTGAACACGTTCTCTTTGGCTTGCAAGCCACTCTTGGTATTTATTTTCTAACTCATGAACTAGCCTTTTGAATGTTGGGAATGCAGACAACTTTCAGCAACAGAGATCCACGACCAGCGCAGAGGGTTCGGCGGTAGGTGATCTGCGATTAGCGTAGAGAGTTCCGCAACAGGTAGGTGCGTAGTCAGGCTCGCGGCAAGTAGCGCGTGGCAGACAAGCTCACGGCCAGGATGGGTCGTGGGCCGCGTCCCAAGTCGGTTGGAGGGGTCCAGCTGTCACTTAGGTTTGCCTATAAATATTAGTTGTTGTATTCATTATTTCTTGAGGCTATACAGATCAAGAGCACAAAGAGAGAAAATTTCTAGAGAGGGTTTCTAGTGAGAGAAAGTGCAAGAGAAAACTTTTCTCAGAGATGAAAGAGAAGATTTGTAATCTTTCGTTCATAGTGGACCGGTGTGGCTCCCGGAGACGTAAGCAAGTTGCAGAACCTCATATATCTATGTGTTCTATTTTTCTGTTCTTTCTCTTCTTTTTCTCTGGTTTGTTTTCTGTGACGATAATATCCCAGGATCCTGAAGTGTTTTTTGTTCTTTGTGAGTCAAGCGTGAGGCTCCGATTTCCCAACATTGAATTCTTGCCCATTAGACCTAGTTTCTCCCCCATCAGAAAAAGCAAAGGATCTCGTATCAATCCTCCATTGCGAGTGTATTGCATCAAGTGGTAACACCTTACCTTTCCAATCAATCATCTTATGTGCTTAAAGAAGACCCATACTTGCCATGAAGTGTCCCGTACATGTTGATTTCATTGTACCATGATTTAACATCTCATATTGATCGACTAGTTTCCGCAAAGCAAATGACGACACTTTGGTGATCAACTCCTTAGAGAAGTAATTATTGCAATTGTGAGGTATTCGGATCCTCTCACTTGAGAGCTGAGCCATTATCTCTTTAAATTCATTTTCAATGGCAAGGCATATCTTGTTCTTCACTTGATTGAGATCACCTTTTGAAACTCGTAAATATTTCTTCAATTTCCCATGTGCACCTTCTGCCCTCGAAGAAACACGATTTCCAAAATGAGCACAATTTTTAGTCCATGCATGCACAAATCGCTCTTTGAATGGAAACCTTGTCTTTCGAATATAGCAGAGCACTTTTTTCTTATCCTTGTACAGTAGCTCAACTAATTTCCAAGTTTCATTGAATGCTCCTCATCTTGAGAATTTATCACTTCGTTCCAAGTAGACAAAAATTTGGTCCAATCATCTTGAGTGTCAAAGTAAGACTTGCAATTTGCTAAAATATTTTTCTCAATATGCCACACAAACAAAATTTGTAGTTGAAGGGAAAACAACTTTTTATGGCATTCATCAAGGCCAATTCTCTATTTGATACTCCCTCCGTCCCAGTTTGTTTGTCCAATTTCGACATACGTGCCTTTTAAAAAATTGTCTATATCTCACAATCTATAATGTTTTACATAATTTCGAAAACATCATATTTTAGATCTAATTGAGATCTATCAAACAAGATCTATATTGCATATAAAAAACATAATAAATTGAAACATATAGACAATTTTGTAAGAGGTCCCAAATAGTGAAAAGGGACAAACAAATCGGGACGGAGGGAGTACAATAACAGAAGGATGGCTAGAGGGATCCAAAATCTTGCTAAAATTGTTCTAAGCCCATATATAATCTCCTTCTCCCTCTTTCTCCAAAAAAGTAAAACAAGAGTAAAATGAACTGTTAAAACTTGAAACTCCAATTATGTCAGTAGTGGCATCTTGTATTTATTTGTCTTATACGTGCAATCCATCACGAAGACATTTGTATAGCTTTTGGTTAATATGCTTGAAGAAGGGTGTGCAAAAAATAGATGTGTCAAATGACCATTTTGATCATATGCCACGTCGAAAGTAAAATCACATTGACAAAGCTCTTCAAACAATGCTTGGATCATAGTTCGTCCTGCCAAGTTGTCCTTTTGAATTTTCCCCTTCTTATTATAAATTGTTTTTGACATTGCTTGAAGTTTCGGATCGGATTGTCTAAGTGAAGAAGAATTTAGCTTGGTGGTATTTCCGATCTAGTCATTTCTTCAATGCTTGTGATCTCTTTCTTTGACAAACGACGATAAGAAGGATGTCCGGACATGTCACTTGAGGGTTCATGATTATGTGAGCTATTTTTGACTTCATTAATCACCTAGAAGCCATCATTTTGTCTCTTACAACAGAATTGAAAAGGACAATTTATGAGACGAGTTGTTGTTTTCCTTTGCCATTTCTCCAAGGGAACATGCCACTTATTCCAATAACAACCACCCCAATCACAACCGATGGTAAGATATCTATCTTGTCTAGAGTTTTTGATAGATATTGCATATCCTTGCATTGAAAAAAATTCTCAAAGAGTATCGAGAAGTTCTTCCTGAGATTCGAATTTCCAACCAAATTGATGAAGCATATCCTTCTGTTTGTTTTCTTGATTTTGCATGTCGATTTCGTGTTCATCAATCTGATCACTGGAACTTCAATGGATGCATTCAATTGGTTGTTCAATATCCATGGTCCAGTCACCAAAGCTACATCATGAAAAAAATTGAGCAAAGATTGTGGCATTAAAAATTCATAAGAAAGCACTAACAGAAGGGAAAAAAAGAGATAACCCTAAGCGTAGCCTCAACAAATCTTAGTCCCTAAACATTCAAGGTTTTCTAAAAAAGGAAAAAACATTAATTTTTAGTATTTGTTAGCATATACAAAGTACACTAATGAAACACTAAACATAGGCTCAACAATAGTAGTTTTTTTTTTTGATAGCTTAGTTGTTCGGGACACTTTCACACATCACCACTAACCTTTGGAGATCAATCTCATCGCCATTTGCGGGGGTCCCAATTAAAGCTAGAGCAAAACTCTATATGGACTAACCCCAAAATTTAATAGCATCTAATAGGTTTCGAACCAAAAATCTTAAAAGAGAGTAAACCCCTAAGTTTTAAGTCTTGATCACAAGACCAACCCGTTGAGATTGGCTCGATCTCAACAATAGTAGTTCGTGAATAACTTAACAAAACCGTAAACATATACTTTAGAAAAGCTATCCCTAAGCATACAAGAACACAATGAATAAACAATACAAACCTTGAATGTATAGACTCCAAAGAATCTGGTGATCACATACAAACGGGAAGAGACAAAACCTAAAAAATCCTAGTTCGCCTAGGTTTATAGAATTGCTATTTTTTAATCTCAATCAACGATTCACCAATCAATAACTAAACCAATCATATAAATAGAAAGCAAATTTTTGAAGAACGCAACGATATATGTGGAAAACCCTAAACGGGAAAAAACCACAGGAAGGAATCAAAACACTATACTAATGCATGTGTAGTTACAAGTATACTTACATACGATTATGAATCCTCACCAATCGTCCTAAGTTCTACCTGCCGAATCCTCGTTCACCACACCCAATGTTTGATTGCCACCGTCTTGAATCCACAAGCCTTCTGTTTGCCTTCCAAAAATCCACCGAAGGACTTTAACTTGCCTAGGAATCCTCTTTAGGGCTTTTCTCAAATAAGTTGGAAAAAATATTGAAACCTCTTAGAGATGTCTTATACGCTCAATGATCCATCGATCCCCTTTTTCTCCAAGATACACAAGTAAAAACCATCCTTTTCAATATTCCATTCGTTTGCACAAATGAGATGAAGTTGCTGCATCTTTTCGTTTGTCACCAATCCTCACGAACTTGTCTATATATAGGCCACTATTTTTTTTTTCTTATAATCAGTTTGTATATTACATGAAGTTGCCATATACTGAAACGAGATTTCCTGATTTCTCTTTCCTTTCAAACTTGCTAAATGATAAAGCCCTTGATTGTCTTGATCTTCCTTGATTTTCTTTCACCTAAAAACACTCCCTCAAATACATAATATTGATTTTCTCCTACTTCCTAAACAGACACTTTAAAAATAAAAATAAATTAATGCAACTCAATAAATGAGGATACAAACAAATATGTATTTTTGTTTTAAAATTTACCAATACAGAAAGACCGTGGTCTATGGTCCTAACAAAACCTATTGAAAAAATAGAGATAAAAGTTGCACTTGAAAAGCACAGGAAATTAGAAGCTGAAAAAGGGTAATTGAAAGGTTCTTTGTTTGACGAAGGATAGTTTGGGTAACAAATTTTATGGGCTGACAGCTTTTGACAACAACAAGACAAAAGAGTCATTTTAGCCCCCAGAACAATTAATGCTTGTGCTTAGAGGCAGCCTTGATAAATCCACAATAAGTTTTCTGTCCATTGACGTTTTTTTTTTAACCGTGTCCATTGACGTTTCAAAACCTCTGAAAGCTTCATAAACAGACTGCCGTCTCCGTTCACAAAACCAAGAAATTTTACCAAGGTAATATTGCTATCAATCTCTCTCTTCTTCTCGTTATTATTTGGTTATATTGAAGTTTTATGATGATGTGGTTTTTTTTTTGTGCTTCGGAATATTTCTTGTGATGTGTTTGAATACCCAGAAAATAGAGGGATGTAGAAGGACTTGTACACCACTCTAACACCCCCTGGAGGTGATTTTATGAGACCAATTTTACCGCTATTTGTGGAGGTCCCAATTAAAGTTAGAGCAAAATTCTTTATGGACTGACCCCATAATTTAATAGCATCTAATAGGTTTCGAACCAAAGATCTTAGAAGAAAGTAAACCCCTAAGTCTCAAGTTTTGACTACAAGACCAACCCATTGAAATTGGCTCGATCTCAACAATAGTAGTTCGTGAATAACGTAACAAAACTGTAAACATATACTTTAGAAAAGCAATCCCTTAGTATACAAGTACACAATGAATAAACAATACAAACCTTGAATGTATATACTCCAATGAATCTTGTGATCAAGTACAAACACAAAGAGACAAAACCTAAAAGAAAATGGAGATAAAGGTTACTGTTGAAAAGCACAAGAAATCAGAAGCCGAAAAAGGGTAATTAAAGGCTCCGTTCAGTTGCCAAGAATGTTGTACTGAAAAGTTATTTTCAGAAAAAGTTAAGTAAAGTGAAATAAAGAAAAAAGAAATCTATTTTCTTATGAGTGTTCATTTGACAATTTTTCTTGCAGGAAAACTAAAGTTTAGTGGTTCATTTGCCGGGAAAATACACTTATGAGAAACTTCTTTATTTTTATTTCCGTGGCTAATTTTAAATAAAAGTAACTTTGAGAGCTAAATAATAGGCTATCATATTTTAAAAATTAACACATACGGAAAATGTATTTTATCTAATGCAAAACCTTAATATGAAATGAAAAAATCGATTTGCAATTCCCTATTCAATTTGCTATATTTTGAATGGTCATGCAAATCTTCTATTTAAATTGACATTTTCTGATAATAAACCGTACAAATGAAGTTTAAAAAATAAGTAGATGATAACTAAATAAATAAATATTAAACAACCATACTTAATTAGTTGCCGATGCAAAAACTCACTAAAAATAAGTTAGTACAAGACAAAATTAAAGACTAATGACAAGATAAATAAATACTTCCAAAAAAAATAAAATATCAATCTTTTTCAACAACAATTATCTCAGAAAACACCATAGTAGTCGAAATTGTTGTTGCTCACGTAAATCTCAAGTGTCTTTTTAAGAACCTAATCCGTATTTTTTTTGGTATTGGTGTCGTTCACTTTTTTTCTTACTCGCCAATTATTTTAGCTCCACAATAGAGAAAAAAATTTCCGTGACGCAAACTGCTATGCTTTTGGCCGAATCACTTTTGCAAGAAAGTAAAATCTTGCAGAAAAACTTAATAACATGTTTTCCACTACTTTCCTGCCAATTAAATACTACAAAAGTTATGAGAAAGTGAATTTTTTTATCATTTCATGTATTTTCCTAACTTACATAAGGATAGTTAGGGTGACAAATTTTATGGGAAAGCTGACCACAACAAGACAAAAGAGTCATTTTTAAAACACCCCCCCCAGAACAATTAATGCTCGTGGCATTAGAGGCAGCCTTGATAAACCCACAGTAAGTTTTCTGTCCATTGACGTTTCAAAACCTCTGAAAGCTTTAGAAACAGAGTGCCGTCTCCGTTCACAGAACCAAGAAATTTTACCAAGGTAAAATTGCTATCAATCTCTCTCTTCTTCTCGTTTATTATTTGGTTATATTGAAGTTTTATGATGTGTTTTTTTTTTTTTTTTTTACTTCGGAATATTTCTTATGATGTGTTTGAATACCCAGAAAATAGAGGGATGTAGAATGACTTGTACACCACTCTAACATCCCCTGGAGGTGATTTTATGAGAAAAGAAAAGAAGGGTTGTGGTTTCTGGTCAAATAACTCATTTGGATTTAGTATTTTGGTGAGAAATTATGAATAGAAAAAGTACAAAAATAAATTGTTTTGATGAGTTTTGCGGAGAAAAGGCTCTCCTTTCGTATCTCACCATTTCTCGCCATCTAAAGGGGCCGTGAAAAATGTATCTAACATGTCAGGAAAGGATTGACATGGATCCAGTTTACTCCCAGCAGAGTAGAAAAGTAAAAAGACTCTAATTTTGAACAATGGTCCATCCTATCTGTCGAAAGGGAGTGGATCCTCTCGAGTAATTGTTCTGGACAGTTGCAGGGGTTGAACCACAAGTACAGATTCTACAAACATATCTCCACGTGAAGATATTGGACTGTGTGGGACAGTTACTTGAGAGGATACCATCCCAATCGAAATATCCAACATGGCAGTATCGTTGTTGATTTTTAATGTTGCAACTTTCAATGCTTTCTTGGAATTGGATTCATGCTCTTAGAACATGACCTATGTAATTTGAGGTCGCAGAATTATGAAAAAATAATCACGCAGACGATTCCAATTGATTTGCTCACTGCTCTTAATTTGACTTTTTATAGTTTCTCAGCATAGAAACAGGGCAATTCATTATTTTATTTATTTTATTTTATTTTTTACTTTTGAAGTTTTTTTCTTGGTTGATTATTAGGTTAAAAAAGGATGCCGGATATTGACAGCCTTGTAAATGAGTTTGTCTCAAAGCTTGAAAACCGGTAAGCAAGTTTGTGGGTATTATTGTCCCCAAAAGTGAAGTTGATTTCGTGCTTGAATTCTGATTTGTTTGATCGGTTTCGTTCACATTATGGTATATTGTAATCTTGTGATGGCAGTAAGATAGAGGGATCACATGCCTCTGCCCGCTCTACGGCAGAGTTGCTTCGATCATTGATTTCGCAGCAGAGGTTACCGTTTACAAACCAGGCTGAAGCACTCATTGAGGCTGTAAAGGTTGTAGGAGAGAGGTTGACTGCCGCGAACCCTGTGGGTATGCATTCCAATGGAAGCTGTGACATTTTTATTCTATGATGATTAGTTGTCTGTGCGATATTGGGTTGTTTGAACTTTGAAGAATCTTAGTGGAAGTTTTTTTGAAGGCTGTAATCTGGACATTGTGCACTAATGCAAAATATCTATGTGTAAATTAAAAATGTGTAATATACGCGTGCAATCGGACACTGACTCAACAATTTGTAAATAGTATGTAGTCATATACCTATGCACGGAACTCCGGCAGTATCCAATGAAATGGTTTTCGACACAATGCCAACACCATTTTATCCTTGAACTGAAAGCATTTTACTGAGATAGGTGAGTAGTTTACCGTATTGGGCAAAGTCCATTTTGCGTGTCCTGAGAACTACAATTGCAGGAATCCCAACACTTACACTCATAGCTGCACCTGACGCTCGTTCCAAAGTCTGTGTAAAATAGAAAACATCTACATCCATGAGAAGAAGCTGCTAGAACTATATGTGGTGGCAGCAGTGGGAGCCTTTTGGCCTCAGCTAGAGGACTTCGTTTACTTGTGGATCGGTGCCAACACAACGTCTATCTTTTGGAAAACTAAAGGAAACGAAAATCCAATGCAGGGGGTGTGTGAATTATTTGTTGAAGCATTTGATATTCAGATTATAGTTTTCATTTATCTTGTGCTTCACTGGAATGCTTCATTACGTCTAGTTCTATTTATGGAAATTTTCATCTATGTTTTTCTGTAATTTATGTTTTGCTGTAATTAAATATTGACAATAAAAAAAAGCCCGCTGTTTGAAACAAGTAGTCTGAAGTTGTGAGTTGAACTCTCTAAATGTATGTCTTTACATATAAAAAAGTGGTCAATCTAAAACTTAATCTCTCGACCTCATACTCATTCTCTCGTCACTAAACCAATTATGGTATGGCTTGTTGGTGTTCACAAACACTGATTTTCATGAAGACTTGAACTCTTGCTTATCGCCCCTCTAACCTTTTACCATATGTAATACCTTTTCTATTTTTTTGGTGGAAGCATACGTAATACCTTGAGGATATGTGTCTGTGCATGTAGCTGCATATTTATGAATGAATAGATGTTAGAAGTATAAATTTATGGATTATATCATCCTGAGATATGAGATTATGTGACTGTACCTTATGAAGGGGAAGGCTCAATGCTCTATAGCTGTTTCCTATTGAATGTTTTGATAATCACAAAACCGTATTGATGGAACAGAGCTAGCTGTTGGAAATATTGTGAAGCGTGTACTGCATATTATACGGGAGGAGGATCTTTCGGCTGTGACAAGCGATGTTGGCGGGTTATATTTATCAGCTGAAACTGATGACGAAGATATAGCTGAGTCCGATTATGACCATGTTGCTTCTGCTGCTGCTATTGCTTGTAGGAGAATTCTGCATCGACCTTCATTGCATACTCTTCTAGAGAACATGGGTGGTGATTCTGAAGCAAAAGGCAATTTTTTTTTTTAATTTTGTTAGTCGTATTAGTAAAATTCTCGTAAAGTATCTATGGATTGATGCTGAAAACAGTATATAGGCTGTATTAATCAATTATTTCAATTTATGCTTTATAACAGCTGATAGAAATTTGAGCACCCGAAAATTAAAGCATAACATCATCGAGGCAGTTAATGAACTAATTGGAGAGATTGATGCTTGCCACGAACAAATTGCTGAGAAAGCAGTGGAGTATATTCATCACAAGTACTGTTTCTATACTAGGATAAGTCTATATGCTGGTATTTACATTCAGAGTTTGCATGTGAAAAATTTATTTTGTTCAGATACTTTGTCTTTACATTCCTTACCTGTTCTTTGTGCTTTCAGTCAGGTGATATTAACTTTAGGCCGTTCCAGAACTGTGTTGGAACTCCTAAATGCTGCGAAGGACAAAAAACGATCATTTTGTGTTTTCATCGCTGAGGGTGCACCAAGGTTTGTACATAAATTTTACAATGTCAAGAGATAGAGAGAGCAGCTTTTTCGTTTGATTTATCTTCTACCCCTTTTATCATTTTTTTCATTGATACCGCCCTTGATCAGGTACCAGGGACATGTCCTTGCGAAAGAATTGGCCAAAAGAGGTGTGCAGAGTACTGTTATTACTGATTCTGCAGTGTTTGCCATGATTTCTCGTGTAAACATGGTAATTATGAAATTTGGCCGCTTTTTCACTTCCATTGACGATGTGGATCACTTTATGATGTGTAATTGGGAATTCACATAAAGGTTATAGTTGGTGTCCATGCGGTGATGGCCAATGGTGGGATCATAGCACCTGTTGGGTTGAGGATGCTCGCACTTGCTGCTCGCACTCATGCTATCCCGTTTGTTGTTGTAGCTGGTATGCACAAGGTATGTGTCAGCACTCAGCACCTCAGTTATAAGAACTCCTGCGATTCGTACAGGTACACCAAGCAGTTGATCCTAAGCTGTCATACGATTTTATTCGATACACCAAACAACCAGTCACTCTTAACTGCATGTTCACTTGCACAAGGAACATTTGAAGTCATCAAATGATATGTCTGAAAAAGTATGTTGATTTGGGTATTGTTAGCCCTTAGAGATGAGTATTAGGATTGCATGAATGGTAACAAATGAAATATTATCATTCATGCCTGCTTGATGAAGATTGAAGAATGAAAATCTTTTTTTTTTTTTTCCTGTTATTGTCTCAATCAAATCGTGTAAAAGTTTGCTTTTATGGCGTGCTATGTGGAAACGTAGGGTTTTGCTGCTTAATACGTTCCGGTATTCCCTTTTTGGCATAAGTTAGTCATGATTCTGAGGATATTTTCTTGGCAATACAGTTACATCTTATAGTTAGCCTGTTTGTGACAGTTGTGTCCCTCGTACCCACACAATCCAGAGGTCTTGCTAAATGACATGAGGTGCCCATCTGAATTGATCGAGTTTGGCGAATTTTCCGACTGCATGGATAATGGAATTGGCAGTGGTTCTCCTCTTGTTCATGTTGTCAATCCTGCATTTGATTATGTGCCTCCGGAGCTCGTTAGCCTGTTCATCACTGACATGTAAGGCTGCCTTCTCCATGAATTTTTCAGATGCGTCGTATAGCTATACCCGTCATTTTCAATCATATAAACCTTTTGAACAAGTTAAAGATCTCTTTCAACATATAATTTACTGCATCATAGTCTTTCAGCTCAACTTTCTGCTTATTTATTCCCGTGGTTTTTGAAACTGAAAACGTTGCCATCTAACGTATAGCATTATGCATCAAATTCAGTTTTCATATATCTGCAATATTTTGGGAGCTTACCAACAGCTTGATTAATATTCGTCGTTCTTTTCATCGTCTACTTCATTTGCAGAGGAGGACATGGCCCACCCTATATGAACCGACTCATCACTGACTATTACTCTGCTGATGATTTGGTTCACCAACAGAAGCCCAGCTTAGGGTGAACAGTTTCTTACCACAATCTGACCTACTTGGTTAAGTAATTCTTTTGGTTAAGCACAGAAATCTGCCAGCAAGTGAATGGATGTTTTCCTGTAAGAGAACAGAATGGAAAATGATAGTTTCCCTTTCTGTGGATTATTTCCAGAAAGAAATAAAATCAAGGGAAATCAAGTTTCTTTTTTTTCGCACTTCCCTTTATCTTCCTATCTGTCTCTCTGGGTGTGAGAGTTCGTTCACCTTTTTATTTTGTTTCGTCTTTCGGCTCACAATCTTGAATCATGTCAAAGGCAAAATCCCACCTGCTTAATAGCCTTAAAACAAAAGAGGCCATCACCGGTGATCGCTGAACAACTTCCGGTGCTCATTCTTTTCCGCTGAATCATTGACATCTGAGTAGCTTAACTAAATCATTGTTTGGTGGCAGGTTTAACGAGTAAATAGGAGGCCATTTGCATACATAGCTCCTAATAACCAACCCAAAATTGCTAACAACAATACGAAGGGCACCATAAACAGTGTCTACGCTGATTACAAAACTGAATTTACAAAAAGCAGCTTTTGATTGAAGAGAGTACTGATGTTACACTGACCTCAGTAAAATTCCCTCAGTTCTGTGGAAACTAGGTGAAGAAGCAATACATTTCAATCTAATTTTGGCATCAAACTAGGCTTTGTTCTAATAACAGCCTCGATTCTACGTATGGGCAACTGTCGAACTGCCACGATATCTCAATATGCTAAGTTCAACAATAAATATTAGTACAATTTAGAAAAATAGAGGGAGCCTGTCTCAAACTCTGCTCCAGCCATTAGTTGCCCAGAACTCATTGTAAGATCACACAAAAAATGTTAGGCATTTTTCCATCGCCGGAATGAAATTAAGCCGCTGAACCGCAACTAAGTCAATATCCAACAAGTTTATTTTGGAAACCTTGACTTGTACATTTCGTAATCAACATACCCCACCGCCACACTCTGGTTATTGAAAACCCGTCCGTGCAAACAATGTGCTGCCATAGAAGCAGCTTCTGTTCTTTTATACTCAACTAGAACACAACCAGGTTCAAATACATCTTCAAGACCAAAAACACACACTCCATTTTCACCTTTCTCGGCAGCATCCATATCCATTCTCTCACTCAAATCCATTTCAGCTAAAGATTCCTGCAGATGTCCATTGGCTTCCACTGATTCCAACTTGTCTCTATCAGCTGATTCATTTTCCACATCGGCAACCTCAGCATCTGTTGTTATAATGGTATCATCAACCTTATTATCACAGCATTCCATTTGATCCTTCGATTCAAGATCCACTTTACCATCTTCCATTTGATCCTTCAATTCAAGATCCACTTGATCCTTCGTTTCAAGATCGACTTTACCATCAATTTGAGATGGATTGCACAGTTCATCTTCCAATATGTCATCTTGGAGTTTTTCAACACAAATGCCTCCGCCCTCTACAGCTTTGTCAACTTCTTCAGCTTCTTTGCCATAGTTTTGAGGTTCTGATCTGCTGATTTCTTCTGACTCAAAATCTGTATGTTCTCCTGAAGTTTCTGCTGTCGTGTCCTTGTCCTTACAATTCAAGTCTTCCCCGCCATTTGAGGAACTAGGGTTTTCACAGACTTCTTGTGTTTCCTGGTTCGTTTTGAAGTCACTACACTTGACAACATTAACAGATTTAACAGCGCCAAACCTGCAGAGAGGATGGGGCAGATCTTCAAGTTGTAACAACCAGGAGAGAGAGAGAGAGAGAGAGAGAGAGAGAGAGAGAGAGAGATTAGGCTAAAGAAATTAAGTGTTTGCTGTGGACCTGGCACACTCTAACCGTGTGTCTTCCAATATTTCCTCCAGCTCTGCTTCAGGCAGCGACGAGAGGCTATCTGGATCCAACTGAATCATTCATTGGAAAAAATGTTAAAACAGAAAGGGTAAAACATCGCACAATTAAAAACAAGACTCAAAATATGACAGATAAATAATAATACTCTTTCAGAATACCAGATTCTTAAGCTTCAGGACTTGTGTGGGCTTCTCGAGAAGGGGTTTCGCATGCTCAGGGATACCATAGAAAGGTGAATTCCCAATATTTTCCTAAAATTAAGTACAGCATTTGCTTCAATTCTCCTATTAGGAGGAAAACAACTGGGAATTGTCCAAATAGTAATTGGAAATAGGAAAAGGGGAGTGATTGCATACAACTGATGAGGCAGCATCTGGGGTAGCTAGAACAGCAGTTAACAGTTGTCCTCCTAATCTCATGCCATTCAGACCCGCACATGCCTTGAGAGTAACTGATTGGTCAACATACTGAAATAAACCCGATGAAATTAGAAGACGAGCAATCAATAAGAGATCCAAGAAAAGAGTAGTATTATTGAACCTTCATCCGACTGTGGAAGACTGTGGACAGTTTATCAGTTTATATAACAAGCAGAAATAGGTGCATATAGAATAAATATCAGAGTGCAATAAAAGAGAGAATCTCATTTAATTAAAATCAACAGACAAGAAGGGAGGGAATTCCCATGTACTAGTTTTTCAAACAGTCCAAACGTATAAATGATCCCATCATCTAAGAAGGTTTTACAATGATAACATGAACGCAAACCAGATTTTTTCAAAGTCAGATTTACATATACTTTTGCTGGTGATGAGATATTTATTTGTACACTTTTCTCATCAAGAAAGATTTCAGGTTTACATATAAGAGATATAACTTATTCCACCATTAAACCATATAGCTAATGAAGGGAACAAAACATGGATGCAACTTCAGAAAGAAAATGGAATATGAACCACTGTCATTAAGTTGCAATCAAATCCCAGATCTAAGTGAATAGAGATTGAGATTCACTTTGTATGGCATCATCTACTAAAAAAAGCCTAGCATTGACAAGCGATGGGTTAAAGACACGGGCGGGTGCATTTGATTAAAGACTTCTAGTTCTAGTCATCAAGATTTTAACCACACAAGAATTCTAGAGTGGATAGGTTGAAAGTTTTACTACGCAGTACTCCTATCCAATATTGTATATTCCCTTCCCCTACGAGTCTACGACTTACATTCCTTCCCCCATTTGTGGATGACAACACTAAATAACAAAAACAATATATCCAAAGAAAAATTCACTAATGTTGAAGGTACAGATCAAACTGAAAAAAAAAAAAAAACTATGCCACTTATAATTTGATAATAGGCTTTCTTGAATCCTCAAAACCAAATAGACATGTTTGTTAGTCAAGGAGTCCACAAGGGATTAACCTCATCACGAAGAAATTATGGTAAACAATAATAGAACAAAAAACACAAGATCCCATACCTCAAGGAACGCACATGGCTCATTATGATCCGCATTAACCTCCAAACGGTATGCCTTCAAAATTCCGAAGGCACTAACTATCTCCTTAAGCTGGAAAACAGCATACAAACTCATGTCACCAAACGTATGGATGATAATTGAAAAAGGAGAATTAGAAGCAAGGTCGGATCATGTTACCATTTCAGGTGACATAGCCTTTGAAATCCCACCAATGAAGATCTGGAGCAATGCATTTAGCAATTCTTTCAAAAGAGATAAAACAATATAAAACATCCAGCACATAAATTATGACAAGAAGCGTAATAGCCCCATGATGCAAGCAGTACCAACCCTCATACCAAGGTAAAAAACAATCTTTTCTTGCTTCCAATCCCCATTAAATTTACACACCAACAATTCAAGGTAAGTGAACTAACAGAGAATACATGGAATCCAAGATGGGCGACTAAGTGCTAGGGCAAGTTCATTGCGTTGTCATCTAGGCAAGTAACTTATTGAATGCCCATGTGCTGGAATCCAAAGAAATAAATTAAAAAATTAGCCTTCAAAGAATATTCCAATGTGAATACCAGTTTCGTCACAATGCCACGTACACTGAACTCTGTATCAGCAGTGAAGAACAGGTTCTTGAATTTCCTAGAGATTAGAAAGGATAACTTCATGCCAACCAGTTTGACTCATATTCTGGATGACCAAATGGACAAAGTGTATAAGGAAAAAAAAAAGTAATAACAAGTCTTGATATCTTGTCAACTACAAAAAGTTGGAAATTAAAACACGCTTGAAACAGAGTGCATGTATGGAAAATCTCAAACTGCTGCTCCAAAATCACCTTTGAAAGATACTATGCTATAGTCAAACATGATACAAATGCTGATATGACAAATGTGAAGAAGTCCACCAAAATAGTTTCAAGTTAAAGATAAAAAGGCTTCAACACGTGTCATTTTAGCAATAGTACGACTTTTCGAAAGAACTTCGTTCCATAGAATTGACATGAGTGGAAAGCACATCCACATGGGACATCTACTCGAAACAGCAATTAAAACTCACTCTTTAAGCGCAACAATCAGACTACTTAAAAGAGCATAGGCGACAAGTCGAAACATTGTATCTAATTCACTCTTATACACAGAAACTGAAATCATGACACAGAGATCAAGCAACAAACGGTAACACTTGAGTACAATATTTTAGAAGAGAAGATAGTTGCTGAGTACTTTTCAAGCAGATGATTACACGGTGTCGGATGGTTATGGGGAATCGGTGTGGCATGTGCTTGAGAGATAAAGAGTCAGTAGCACATTCGTTTATTCATTGTCCGGTCGCCAAGGAGCTTTGGAACGCGGATCTTGTGTCGTGGGGTATGTTGTGGGTTTTTCGTAAGATGGTGGTGGAGCTTCTTCAAGAGTGGTTTGGAGTTAGAGTGGGTAGAAGAAGACGGGAAGCTTTGGATTATGATCCCACTGTGCTTGATGTGGTCAATTTGGAGAGAGAGGAATTGTACATATTTTGATGGGGCCACTATTCAAAAGTAAGGGTTTTTTTATTCCAACTATGGGAGTCGAGGGAGTGTCACCATACTTTTGAGTCAGTTCTTTGATATGTTATATATTTTGGGAGTATAGACGGGTGTATAGGTCCTTTTTACCTTTTCTTTCATTTTTCCTCGCTTGTAGCCTTTCTAATAGAACTTTACTACTTACAAAAAAAAGTTCCAAGTAGATGATTACAGCAAATCTGTAAGTGATTTCCTTTCATACCTTGTGCGATGAATCCCTTACTGCATCACTGATTGCATCCACGGATTTGTCAGGACCACCAGTCTGCATGAAAATAGCAACTGTCTGAAAACCTGCTACATGAATAGTAACCACAATATACCTCAGAAACAGCAATGCATAAAATAAAACACAGCTTTAACCAAAGTTAGCCTATACGTAGAACTCGAGAAAAAAGAGTTGATGCTAGAATTGAGAGGGTTATACGAGGACTCCCGGACGAACGACAATAAACATAAAACCACTACTAATCTCAATCACGAAGCTTCCATTTACAGCTCCATTGCTATGGCTATAAAAAAGAGAGTGATCCACATTAAACAGGCAATTCCATGACATAATCAAGATGCTCATTACTCATGCAAGTGTGTCACTGGCAGTCTGGCACCCAATAAAAACACAATAAAATAGTCACCTTATTGGTCTAGCAGAACTGCAGTTAAGGCTACACCTTTCTCCTTGAAGATATACCATTTCTAGCTAAAAATCAGATGAGAACTCAAGGATTGACTTTGGTCCAGTCCTTTTTCCCAAAAGGAGCATGACTTGTATCAAGACCCACTAACCAGCACAAAGAATCAGCAGTGTAGAATGTATTGTCCCCACTAAACCTCAACAACAAGTTCACAAACTTAGTTTAACAGTTTTCGGATACAATGGAGGTGAACTGGTTCGATGGAAATGTTTATCATCAATCGGTGTCGGTAATTGGGGATTGAGGAAAGAAATGGGACAGTTATGAATCGCTTGGTAGATGTGTGTTTCTTCCTTTCTTTAAAGAAAGTTGAAAACAAAGAATCTGAACAGCAACCAAATACTTTTGAATGATCAGGGATGATTTCATCAAGATTAGACGGTATGCAACTCTCCAGAGCCAGTATTAGTCTAAAAACGTGCATGTGTATGCATCTATGTTGGATTGGCATGCTGCACCAGCTTCTTTCACTTGATTCTTGTACACCTTTGCAAGAGTCACTTACACATAATGTATCATACAAGCAATACCTATTACCTAGCAAGCAAAGGGACTTGCACACGAAATCACGATCTGATCTAAATGTCATATAAGTAGAACTCGTACTCCTTCAAGTTCCCAAAACTTAAGGCTGTAATGCTTATCAGGCAAAGAAAAATGCGCAAGAATCCTATCATCAGATAATTTTTTGCGGTGAGAGATCATTTGTCGGACGGCAATCATGGTTTCAACGTTTGTGTTTCTTCCCCCAATGCCACTATAAACAGATATGTGCCTTAACAAAATCACTTTCACATTTAACTATTTCAAAAGATCAACTCATATGCTTCACCACAATAATCAACCATAATGCCAATGTAAAAATAACCATTTCAAATAACAGAAAAGTACAAAATGATCAATGATAAAGTAATTAGATTCTTAGAAGTCAAATTTAGATATTGCACAAGGAGAAAATAGGTTGCAGTTTCACCAATAGTACACCAAAAAAATACAGACTAATGCAAAACAAAGCAACTAGTTCACACCCAATTTTAATCATCTCGGATTATTTGCTTAAGTGAAGAATACCACCACCTTCCATTAAACCTAACACTAACGAAGAGAATGAGTAATACCAAAATCAGTAAAAGCATTAGGCAGAAAGAAAAAGAGTTAAACATGGCATCATCCTTACAGCTACTTCGACAAAATCCTTTGGGCGCCTGATTTTAAGAATGGAGCCGGAGAAGGACCTTCCATCAAAAGAAAGAGCCGCTGAAGCATACTCCGGCGTAAGAAATTCCACCAAAGCTTGTCCCTTCTCTTTGTGTATCTGCAGCTAAAAACAATTAGGCATGCTGAATCCCCGTGACTGTGAACAAATTCAAGACAAAACCAAACAAACACAAAACCTTGTATTACTTATACAAACTTACACTGCAGCTGATACAAGGCTCGGATCCTTGGACGTGGGTAACACCTGAAGATACCAGGAAATTGTTCAGATATTCCATTACATCTTTCTCAGACACTGAAACAGGCAAGTTTTCTACAAAAATTCTCCTCATAGGTCGGGTTGCTTGTGTGAGCTGAATAGAGTCAATGGTGGCATTTGATAAAACCCCAGAAAGGGCCTTCACAGTCTTGGCGGGGTCCACAACAGATATTTGATTTCTGTTGGATGCCACAGTTAGATTTGACGTGTCAACATTAGAAACAACAGAAACAATCAAATTGTTGTCTGCTCCCGCAGGTGGGAGATCCCATGTGGCACTTTTTTTCTCCGGATGAGACCAATGAGGTGGAGAAGGAGTCTTTACTGCAGCTTCTGTTTTTCTCTTCCTTGGGGAATAGCCCCCAAGCTGACTTGTGGATTCACCATGTCTTCTGTAGTGGTTATTCGCACCATTACTGGATATTCTATGCCTGTCATCATCAGATTGCTGTCTTCTAGACTTGTCTTTAGAAGAAGAGGGCAGCTCTCCTTGCTCCGAAGTGTTATATGATTTGCGTTTCTGTGCCCTTGGAGATAGCGAAACAGACTTTCTACTTCTGTCCTTATCATGCTCTCTACTCCTTGACCGTCTCCTTTTCAGTCTTGATTCTTCCTGATGGATATGTAATAGCTTTCTCTTAGAAGCTTCAGAATCATCCCATTTCCCGGAACTATTTTTTTTCACCACACTCCTTTCTCTAGTTCTCTCATCATCTTCAACTCTGTGCTTGTTTTTGCTTTCTTTTTCAGAGTTTCCTCTACTTCTCCCTTCATATCTGTCCTTCCGTACCAAATTTCTTGCATGCCTATTTTCAGATTGATTTTCAGAATGACTAACTGGCCGCTCATCATTTTTCCTCCTGCCATGATCCCATCTGTCATCCTTGCCCCGCTTAGCTTTATCATTAACCTCTCTGTTCAATGTTGCTCTAGATTTAATCGCTCTGTCACGATTGTCTCTGTCACGATCATCTTTATACCTGTCATTCACTAACCTTTCCCCAGTCACAGCGGTGTTGTCTTCTTTCTTTCTTGAACTTACCCTCAGAATATCCTCTGAAGCTTGCCTTTTGGTTTCGGAGTCACGACTGTCTCTATCTCTTTTATTCACCAACCTGTTCCCATCACGATTGTCTTTCTCTCTTTTATTCACTACTCTGTCTCCAGTCCTAGCATTGATATCTTCTCTCTTTCTGGAACTTAAATTTAGAAAATCCTCTGAAGCATGCTTCACAACAGGCAAAACATCATTGCTGTTTCTACTACCTCTGCCAGATACAGAACGATCAGGAACTTTCTCAATTTCCTTAACTGATATATCTTCTGCATCTCCAATCATGTCTTCAACATCTCCAGACAGTTTCTTGTTTTTTCTTCTGAGCATTATCTCATCAAAACTGAAAGGTCTTGTCCGAGCAGCAGTTCCGTCATCGCGACTTTCCTGATAAACCACACTCTTGAGTCCATGCTTCTCCTTATGCCGACTTGATCTGCTGCTCATCCTGCTAAAATCTCCACAAGTGAAAATTCTGATGTTCCCTTTTAATACTCAAGGAAAAATACCCGAATTTCTTGATTATGCAACAGCAGATTGAACATCAATGAGCTATAAGCCATCAATCATTACATTAAAAAAGGAGATATCACTTATATTTCCTGGTAAGTACCACAACGTAAAACCCATGAAAGAAGGAATTTTGCAAACCTTCAAAATTTCCGCTTTCAGGCTTCGTACATAAGCGTACAATTCTGTGTGCTATGGCATGATAAAATGGTTAATGAGGTACACAAATAGGTCATTACACACACCTCACATATGCTTCCTGATAACTACCACAAAGTAAACCCATGGAAGAGCGAGTCTTGCAAACCTAAAAGATTTTCTGCTTTCAGGCTTCATACATATGCATACACATGATTATGCTATGCCATGATAAAATGGCTAATGGGTTACACAAATAAGTATACCGACGTCAAGCACAACAAACCAATAGAACACCCGAGCTGCCACAAGGCACAACATCCCACACAAGCCTTTGGCATCACAACTCACAAAGTGCCCCACGCCATAAGCTCTACTAAACAATCTTCTCGCAAAGTGTGCCATCAACCACGTGAAGAAAACCCGTTGGCAACCCAACATGCAAGAGGCAACTTCATGCTAAGAGTACATACCTATTATCTACTCATAATAATAATACTATAAAGGGAACACCTCTCTTGGTGTGAACCGCTGTTACGAGACCTTTGATTTCCTAAACAAGCCCTTCAACTACCCCAAAAAAATGCCAAGAATAGAAGGAAAAAAAAACTATCACCCTAATCTTCTTCTCCCTTCTCTTTGACTCCCACGTCTCAGATTTCTTTACGGATGAATCTCAAATGAAAAATTTTCACTTTTTCTCTTCTACATAATACGATTTGCACACGCATAGCGTCTGCCCAGGCGTCTAGTGTATATATATGTAGGGAGAGAGCTATGTGAATGCATCTATTGGACCATTACTGGAAACCTAACCTAAAGGAACTAAGTACGTCAGGGGCGGTCCTAGGGGGGTGCAAGGGGTGTCCCAGCCCCTGCACAACTCCAAATATTCTCGCGTAATATACTAACTTCCAGGGTAATTAAGAAAAATTCTATGGAATTGGCCCTTGCAAGTCCCTTGAGTTAAAAAATATATTTATCTTAATATTTCTACATGGGTGGGGTAAAACTGCTACTGCCCAGGCGTCTGGTGTATGTATATGGAGAGAGAGAGAGAGAGAGAGAGAGAGAGAGAGAGAGATTTCATTGCATCAAATGGACCATTACTTGAAACCTAACCTAAATGAACTAAGAACGCAAACTACAAAGACATATAAACTGATTGCTCAGACAGGTTCCCATGCCAGTTCCCCAGAAAACAAAAACAAAAAACTTCTCTCTCTCTAGAAACAGATTGTATAGACTTTGCTCTTATCAATTTACGTGTTTATTACTATGCATAAGCTGAACTATACGATAATGGATTGAGTTAACGTTGGGGAGTAGGAAAATGAGTGAAGAGGAAACTTACGGAGACGGATGTGCCGCCGGAATTCGACGGGGAGACGGAGATCTTCGCCGGAATGTCGTCGGAGAAGGAAGCGAAAATGGGGGTCAGTTGCAGAGGACGGTGTCAGAGGAGCGAATGGAACTATGAATCCGTCGTAACCTAAAAAATCCAGAGAGCCGATGATGGAGTTTTATCTGGAGGATGAATTTACTATGCTACCCTTGGGATTTTTTTATTATTTTAAATTTAATACTGTATTGTATACTAACAACCAAAATGGGATTCGAGTCATTTTCATAGACTCGAACCCCTGCAAGGAATGCTCGGGAATTGACACGTTGGCTTTTGTTTGTATTTTTTTTTTATTAATTATCAAACGCGATAATATAAGAGTGAATAAAAAAGTTTTCACGTCAAATGAGGAGGGGTGACAAATTGATAAAACGAGCTGAGAAATGGATTGATTACTCAAGTTTAATTCAAAATTTTAATGAGTTTCAAAAGTATGATGAAGCTTGTTTACTTATAAGATGAATTGATCTTAAGTGAGTTTTCATAGAGTCGAACGTCAACCGATTTCAACTCCAAAGATTTGGCGTGGTGCCACGTGATCTTGGAATTCAGCGGTTTACTCCCTCCTAAAGTCTCTGGTTCGATTTCCTTTGTCAATAATTTTTTTGGCCAATTTGTGAGAAACGGCTTTTAGAAGTGCTGTAGAGTATAGTCTAAGATGCACACAAGTTGAAGAGCATAGTCTAAGGTGCACGTAAGCTATCTCAGAACCTGCTAAATTACCCGAGAAAAAAACATCAACTGATTTCGAGTAGTTTGAATTTTTAGAAAGATTCTGTCGCATTCTCTAGATGAAAATATGTAACATCCGAACAAGTTGAGTTTTAACTTATTCAAGCTTGCTTTGAAAGTTCACGCTTCCAATTAGGGAGAAGTTTTCTGACTGTTGGATTGTGTGATGTGCTCGGAATAATCAATATCTGTAAGTCACAACCGCCTGGAAATCTGTGTTTCAATCATTTTCTAATTTCAGTGCACCCTTTGAAAGGGAAGACTCTTTTTAAACCCTCTCAACCGCCTGGGGATGTTTTTTCCTCTTTTTCATTTCACAAGGGCCCATGTTAACCAAATACCCGAAAAGTGAATTATTTCCTTCATAATCCCATCCTGCAAGAGAACATTTTTGTTTCATGCTTTCTATTTTCATTTAGTTGCTACACATGCACACAACAATCCCAAAAAAACGGAAACACAGACTCATTCTCAAAACAAGTTTTCATTGTCTCAAAACAAGTGAATTGTGGTTTACCTAGACTTTTTGTTTCATTTACAAAGAAACAAACGAAAACTAGAAGCAGTAAAAACATGTTTGATAGAACTAGTACTTTTTCTCTATCCGAAAACAGAAACAGTTAAAGAAAATCTAAAATGTTGGTAGGAAACAAGACTCATTCTCAAAAGCAAGTTTTCATTGTCTCAAGCCTCCCCCAACTCCATTCCCCACCCCGCCTCCTTTCGCCACCCTATTGCCGACCAGCCCTCCACCCATCTCTTCGTTCGGCCCTCCCTCTTCCTTGCCATCCCCTCCTCTGCCCACTCCCCTCCTACCACCCTCTTCTGCCCAAAACTCCCTGTGGCTACCCACCCTGTCTTCGGCAACCCCCTTCCCTTCGACTAGGACCCCTTACAGATCAAGTTGTAGACAACATATGTAGGTAACAAGTACATTCACTATTCGTGTATTACAAAACTAAACGGTAACATGTTCATTACAAACATGTTTATTACACACGAAAACTGAAAATGTGATCAAACCACCACTGTTTAGAATTGTTTACTACAAAAGAGAACACAGAAGATACAGAAAACTATAGGCAAATCCAGAGTTACATTCATGCAAGTTGAGAAGACCCGGATGTTCCTCGTACTCGCCAAAGAGTGACAATGTTCTTATTTTTCCTGGAGCCTTAATCTTGATACCATATGTTCAGTTTTCTGCCCAAATAGAAGAGAAAAATCGATGTAGGTCCAGTTCATATTTGATGATATAAAAGGAAGACAGAAAACCACAAATAGGAAAATAGCCCATGGGAAGATTGTATGAATGGATAACATGAAATAGGATCCAAGTCTGGGGGGAGCTGTAAAAAGGATCCATTGCCCAATAAAAACCTGCATCGAAGTACTCTATCTTGCAGTTCAAAAATAAAAAGGTACTCTATCTTGGCACAACCAAAATTTTGAAGGCATTATAGTTTCTTCTACCCACAATGCAAGTTTTCAAGAAAAATTTATGAAAGTTTGTCGTATCTACTACTAGTATCAAAGTTAGTGAATAGATGTTGGACACTCCCCGTCCATTGATGAGGCACTCCACTTCCTAGAACAAATATCAGAAGCCTGTTTTTTCCACAATTTACCATGTTTTGGCAGAAATTTTATCATGGACCCGGTTTATTCTTTTGTCAGCTACATCCAATCAGGGTAAACAAAATTGGTTCCAAATCAAAGTTGCATAATACAAGCAACTGACCTGCTCAGTGTAGGGCAGATACTTCCCGTCAAATGTCAGAACTACTCGATCTTTCCCATCCACACCTTTAACTTTGTCAACTGAACAGTAGAAGTCTATAGCTGACATGCTAAACATCCAAGCAAAACATGAGAGAAAACAAGTGTAACTCAGTTAGAAACTAATGACTTGAAAACAAAAAGCATATGAAACAGCTCCGAAGTTACAGCCACGAAGGTTTCCAAGTTCTCTTTATTCCAAAATACATTGTCATGAAACCACAGCGGCATGTGGTGTCCTGACAAACTAGCCACGAGAATCTGAACATTTTTTGTTTTGGCAAAGGCAAGAATCTTGTCTCATTGTTCTTCTACGGTTTCATGGAAATTGGGTGTTTTACCAGCAAAACTTTCGTTCCCTATCTTTGCTTCTCTCTTTTCCCAGAATTTGGCATAGTGGAATAATGGGATTAAATTTGCAACTTTTCCAGGTTTCATTTGTTATAGCCTGGCCCTCTGCAAATCAAGATTTATTTTACTTCGTTCTTGGAAAACTAAAGGATGACACAGATGCTAAAGTCTTCTTGACAAGCTTACAGTGAATAGGTGAGATGCATTATGGCATGTAAAGCAACTCCTCAAAGTTGGTTTTCGTCTCGTGAATGATATACCTAAAGACTGAATGGAACTATCAGAATGTTTGGACATCGCATTTCACACCTCTCATACTGACGAATGATGTAATGGCGAATGAAGAGGAATAAGTTGCCAGATCTTCGTGAAATTTGGGATCAGCGTTCATAATCCGGCATTTCATTCTAGAACGAAACACATACAGTTGAAGTATCATTTTATCCGTTCTTTGATTGATAGTGGACAACTGATACTTGAGAAGATCCGTGGTGTGGAGAATTCAGCGGATATGTTGACGAAGGTTGTGACTGTTGATAAGCTGAAGCTGTGCCCAAGCTAGATGATTGTCCTAGGCCAAAGCTCGAACAATCAGGATTGTCCAGCCACCTAACATCAATGATAATCTGGTGGACAAAGCTCAACAAAATCCTATATATTAACTCTCTAAATTTGTTATGTATACAAAAAGCCCGATCCATTTCTTTTCTCTCATTTATATTCACTTCGACGGAATGTTACCTTTTCGTTAAGCCATTGTAAAAGACAAATATTAAAAATCAAGTAAAATTACAAAGGAATAGATGGGAACTTATGATTCCATTCATCCTGGTCCTGGAAAGGGTCAGACAACATCTGCTGTTACAGTAAGGTCATTGTTTGGTAAAAATCCATGAAGAATCAACTACTTGTAAAAAATTACTAATAATTTACTACCGTACTTAGGGAAACATACACAAGATGTCAAATTGTTAGCGAGAATGTCCAAGAAGTCTCGGTTTATGACATCAATAGTTCTAGACCTTGTGGAGAGACGTGGTAGTGACAAGAAAGCACACACACACACACACCCCGACAGACAGGCACAAAGGGTACATAAAAAATGAGCAACTAAATAAAATTAAGCGAAAGAAATGGCGAGCTAAATACAAATGTTTGCATAGGACTCAGGGGTTCATTTTGAACTGGATTACTAAATTAAACATACTAAAAGCTACATCCATGTAGAAAAACAGAAACGTAGAAGTGATCCAAATAGCAACTTACATGCCATCACCAAATTCCTCATTGATGATTTCCTTGATGCTCTCCCCAAAATGCATAACTGCTTCATTCAGCCTATGGACGCGGAAGTCAGAAAATGGAAGAAAAGACACTAGAAAGCAATTAAAAATCGAAGGGATAAAGTTAAAGACAAGCTCCTTCATCAACCCACCCAAGACATCCATTATAAGAGAGACACGAGTACAAGGATACTTATAGAAGTACGAAATACTTAACACACTTATAGAATTCCACAAAAAGCCCGTTGTTGGAAGCATAAGCATGTGCCATCACTTTCCATTCTCAAGGGAGTGTATAGGACCTTTTTGTCTTGTGGCCTTTCTTTTTGTGTAATCGGGTGGCATTCCCTTAATGCCTTCTTTTTAATATATTTATTTACTTATGAAAAAAAAAAGAGCATGTGCCATCACTTTGTTTTCCCTATGAAATCATAAAAATTATCAGCTATATTGAATAATGCGACAGCCAGACTATTGTAGTGTAGAAAATTGAGGTGAAGCTCTTTCTATGAAGAGTACCAATTTTTCAGTGATAGAATCTGTTTTTTAAACGGTAAAGTCAATTTCTATGCAAATTTGGAACTGAATCTATAACGTCCTTCTTAGGTGATGGAGACTTTAAAGAGAATTTTTCACGATGTGCCTTACACCAACCCTTGGCCTTAAAATGAAAGAAGTTCTTCATTGATGTTCACATGATGTTTCTAAAAAACGCTGGTGTATAAAGTTCATCGGTAGAAATACAGGTGACGCAATGTAATAGATTACATTCAAGCCCTTTCTAAATCTAGTAAAAAAATCGAACTGCAATAACCACTCAAAGATCATGAAAGTTAACGAATGCAATGATGCAGGTTAATCAAAGCAAGTCAGCTTTCATTCTTACAGCCATAAGTGATTTGATGTAGGACTCACCTTTGTCAAGCCTATTGTAGGATTTAAATTTCCCTCTCATGCTTGTCAAAGATGCCCAAAAAAAGGTTGATGAGAGAGAGTGAGAGAGAGAGAGAGAGAGAGACAGAGAGAGAGAGAGCAACGGCGTGATTGTATTTGATCTTTTCATAATTCGATACATGACTCTATGAGACAGAACATATTCATAACCAATCAAATTGATTGCCATGCCCGAGAAGCAATAATGGTGTACTCAACAAACTATAAGCTGCATAAAAGAGTTCAAAATTCTTGAATCAACTATAAATAGTGCTAACTGCCAAGTGTAGATGCAAAGTTTAATAAGCGCAAACAAGAATACACTTTGTAGGCAAAAATTGGCATGCCAAGTTCGGATCATCAATATCCACTCCAAAAAATATATCTATCCGGCTCCTAATTTGGGTCTAGAGCTTGGAATTACTCTAGGACCACTAATGGCTGTTTCTTGCGTATACAGTAAAAGAGAATTACTGGAAGTCAAGAAAAAACCAAAGTAGAGCACTACAAAAATCGTCTAATTCAGTTATCAAATCTGTGCCAAAATGTTTTACAACAGTTTCGAGATTTAAAAAGAGTCAAAAAAGTCCAGCACTTAAAAGCCGCAGAAATGAAGAACACAAAAATTAAGCTCAGTCCAGAGCTACCTGTTCACTTAAGTTTAATATGCCCACTTTCACGTATTCATATTAGGATTCATGTCATAAAGATTTAACGGGGCTATTTACAAGGTAGCTGTCAGCTAGCCAACAAACAATCCTCCTCCTTTATCCAGGCTTGGGAACCTAAAAATGATAATACCGGAGTTTCATGAAAGAAAAACACCCAGATGAGAAAAACTAAAAACAAGAAGAAGTTTGCCAAAAATAAATTAAAAAAAAAAAAACAAGAAGAAGAAAGAAATGAAATGAATTTTCTTTCGAAGGGTTTACCTATAAACGGTGGGTTCTTGGATCAAATTGGGGTCGTAGGACCTGCAGGGGGGCTGCATCATCTCCTGAAGCAGCTCCTCGGGCAGTTGGGGCAGGGCCGAGCGCAACTTGGGGGCGGTCTCTGGGCTGAGTTGAGCTTGGCGTTTAAAGAGCTGGGCAACGTAGACGTTGGTCAGACCCGTCTCGGCTGCTATCTGACCGTACGTCTTGCCCGAGTTGCGCTTCGCCGCCTTCAGTGAACTCACTACCGCCGTCTTGCTAGTGCTCTGTGCTTCCATTTCTGGGTTTGATTCGAGATCTAATCTTGAATCTTGATCACATAAATACCGCGACACATGGACAGATTGATTTTATTGCCTCATTAACAACGTCATTGGCCCCGTAGGATTTTTATGGTAGTACTAGAATTTTGTAGCCGGATCCTCTCCCTCTCCCAATGGCCACTTTCTCTTGAACTTCATCAATGGCCACTTTCTTTCGTTAGAGCATCTCCAATGGCCTCAAGCCAATCCTAAGCAAAATACCTAGGAAAAATGCAATTCTCCACTTTAGATGACCCCAAAATGTTTGCACTATCCAACAGCCTAGGTTTTTTAGGCTATTCAAACCCATTAATATTATTATATAAACATATATACTATTCATAGTATATACATACATATCTTGACCGAGATCCCCAAACCCACTTCTGCACTTCACCCGTTCACCGCCACAGCCCCACCTCAATCCCACCATCTCCGGCACCATCACCCCTCAACCTCCATAGTAACCACCACCATCCACCATACCCATCTCTCTCTCTCTCTCTCTCTCTCTCTCTCTCTCTTCCCATACCCGTACGAACTTCTTGCTGCCACCGGCATTGTTGAGTTCGTTTCCACCACCATTGAGTTCGATTGCGGATTTCGTCGTCATTGAGTTCAAATTTGCCGTTGCGGCCGCCGTCGTGGAGTTTGATTTTTCCATCGTCAAGCTTGTTTCCGCCATCGATCCGAACCCAAGTTCGATTTTGCCATCGTCAAAACCGGTTCCGCCGTCGTGGAGCATCTCTTCCGAACTTGAGATCTCAATTATTTGGAGATACGGTCCGTTTTTCTTCTTCCTCCACGAAGAAACACAGAGATGGTCCCTGTAGCCAATTGTGGGACGCGGTACAAAATACACAGAGGAAATGATAAAATAATCCGGCCCGAGTGAACAGTACCTCGCTGGTCCAGACGAGGTACTGTAGCAATATGGCAAGAGGCGAGCCTTTTCTTGAGGCTGTTGGGACTTGATTTTGGAGTTCATCCTAGTCAAAAAAGATAAAAGGAGGATTTGCTTAGACCATTGGAGATGCTCTTAGTCATTCCATTCGTCTTTTATGATTTTTTGGGATTTGTGTTAAGTATTTTAAGGTCCGGTTCCACTAACTAAAATGAATTAAATACTTATTTTTTGAATTAACTATGACGTATTATGAGAGAATTAGGGTTAGGCACAATGCAACACATTTTGAACGCAATTAAAATAAATTACGAAACTATTGACGATCCGCCTACGATGTTGATTTATACACTTTGTAGCTTAAAAGGAATGTGGAATAAAGTGTGGAAGATTTATGTAGATGAGATAAAGTTAGACCATTGGATATATAGATGACCTATCTCATAAGAAAAAAATAAGTATTAAAAAAATAAGAACCTTGGCGGGTGGAACGGAGCCTAATTAATTGTTCGTTTTAAAGAAATGAAGTTAAAAATTAAAGAATTATGACCAAAAGTCTTGGTTTTGTTTCTTTCGGGATTGCGCTTCGTTTGGAACAGAAAATTTGATTGTAACTTAAAAGGAATGTAGAATAAAGGGTGAAAGATTTATGTAGATGAGATAAAGTTAGACCATTGGTTATATAGATGACCTATCTCGTAAGAAAAAACATAAGTACTTAAAAAATAAGAACCTTAACGGGTGGAACGGGACCTAAATTAATATTTCGTTTTGAAGAAATGAATTAAAAATTAAAGAATTATGACCAAAAGTCTTGGTTTTGTTTCTTTCGAGGGAGACTTGACTTTGTTTGGAACTAATGGAAAGTTGGGGAAAGAAAATGAGAGGGAAATGGGAAGAAATTTTTACTATTTACAAAATTTGAATTTTTTATTTTCTCTCCATTCCAAATAATTGGAGGGAAAATTTTTAACTTTCTTTTCTCTCACCTTCTCTAAGTTCCAAACAAAGTCTAAAAATAAAGTTCGATATAAAATCGCCCAAAACGAGTTAATCCGTTCTAAAAAGTTGGACATTTTCATTATTTTAGCCCAATGAAAAAATTGTCAATATCTCTTAATACGTAATGATTTTAATAAGTAATATGAATTTTGTTCAATAGATTTCAATTAGTTCTACTAAACAAAATTTTGAAAATCACATAAAATATTATGAATTAAAAATTTAGACAATTTAAAAATTGCATCCAATCCCGAAAGTGTCTTAACATTATGGGACATAGGGAGTAACACTTTAGAGATTTTTGTAACAATCCGTACTAGCTGACTTGCTAACCCTTCGCCCAACCACGGGACTCAAAAAGTTAATCTCAAATTATATAGTAGCCGGTCGGAATGGTCTGAATCACTTATATTTCACATTCCTTTTCCACAGTTTCCCGATCTCGGAAATGTGGGTGGGTTCTCACAGTTTTGAATCTGAAATCTTAAAGAATGAACAAGCCGTCTCAACTCTCAAACCTCAGCAAACAGGCCAACCCACCAGTAAGTACTGACATTGCCTTGTGTTGTTTTCTTGGTTTTTATTGCCTTGTGTGGTTGAACAAATCAACGCCAAAATCAGTACACCCTCATCTCTCAGCCCCCCAAGTTAAAACAACAATTGAAGACTACACCCAGTTCTCTCACAATTTTCTATACAATTTCCCTCTCATTTCACATTCAAAATTCTGAACATATAATAAAACATAGTACAATGCAACTCTTTCACATTTCCTTTATGCGGCTTCAACCAGATTTTGTTCAAAAAATGAATGATGTAACAATCTTTCGCTTTGGCTATACATAAAAAATCGATCAGTCATCACCTCCTCTTTGCTAATTGGAATGTCCTCTTCAAGAACTCATTCGCGGCTTTGTCCTTCCTATGGCACAAGACCCTTAGTATCGTATTCGGATCCGATCTATTCCATTTACCAGTCGTGGGAGGCATGGGCAGTTTTTGCCCTATGCCCACGACCCCAATCCCGCTCGCTTCACAAGCCACAATGCTGAAATCCTCCACGAGTTGTTCCGTGGATTGTCCCATCAACGCCACCACCCCTTCCACCGTCTCAGCCTCTCTCTCCACCACATCCTCGACTATCAACCCTTCTCCGCACGTGCAAAACACCTTCTTCAAACTGTCAAAGTCCTCCTCGATCATCTGGTGATCCGTCCTTGAAAAGATCCGTGAGCTTCCACCAGCCAGCAGAACCATGAGGAAGGCCTCGAAAGAGGCCCTCATGACTTCTTTAATCGCCAGTGGCTGAGCCCTGTCAGTGACAATGGCACCCAAGAGAGTGAGGTTTTGCTTCAGAGTTCGCAAGGCTGGTTTTATGCGCGAGTTTTCAACATCGACAAAATATAATGTGTCGTAGAATACAGAACTAGAGTCTAAAAAGATTAGACGGTAGGCAGCAACTTCTGACACATGCTGAGTAGCGGCTTGAATGCCCGAGCAGGCAAGCTCAAAGTAGGAGGAGGAACTGCCAGCATGCCTACGGTTGGTGTACCGGTGGCGGGTTGAGGGAATGACGCGAGGGGAGAGAGAGAGGGTTTTGTCGAGCGAGTGGAGCTGGGTTAGGAGGTAGTGTAAGGTGTTGAGGCGGATGTAGAGGCGTTGTGTTCCACGGCTTGTTGAAGGGCGCGGGTGGTGCCCTTCGTTTGATGCACTCTGATGTGCATCGTCTACTATGACACTGCAAGGGGTAGCCTTTCGCCACAACTTGGTGAACTTTGAGTCCCGGTTGCAACGAGTCAGAGGAGGAAGAGTTGGGATGTAACTCTGTTTTGATCCTGAAAAGATCCAAAAAGAATAAGTATCCAAGATCACAATACTGTTGTTGGCTTGCTGCTGTATTTGGATCTTGAATTTGTCGAAGGGATTTTTGTGTATGGAGAAGCAATTCTTATATCTTCTATTTTCTCTTTACAAATCCCTCGACAAACTTATGATCCAAACACGGCTCAAGGCATGTTTGAGAGGCGGTTCTTCTTACCGCATGATGCAACAAAGGTAGTGTACTCGCGCAAGAGATGCTCCAAGCCGTCGGCAAGATCATAAACTATATCCTCAGAAATGCCTAATGGAATTTCAAAGAAGGCGTTCACAGTTTCTTTGGCATGAGTCATTAGCTCCACAGATGATTGTGCATATGGCTCAGTTTTGGATTTGGGGTTCCATGTCTGGTACAAAAATATAGCAAGATCTTACTCTCATAGTACTCAGAATTCGTATAAAGTTAGCATAATTAAACAAATCAACAATAGATCAACTCTAAGAAGCACGGACACATCTACCAGCCTCATGTATCCATGTCAAACATGTACACGTGCAGACACGCGCAAAACCAACCCAAGTACATGTCTGTGTTCGTTACTATATTTTGCCAATTGGAAAAGCCAGAGACGTGTGCACATGTCGCCAAAAAATGTGTCCTAACATTTTGCAAAAAAACAGTGTGACCATGAGTCCGTGTCTCGTGTCCTTGCCGTGCTTCTTGCGATAAACTTACTTCAGTTTCAGCAGTTTTTTTCTATGCCAATCAAAATTAATAGTAAGACTTACTTCAGTTTCTTTTGCTCTCTGGAGGCACTCCTTCCCTTTCTTCAACCTCTCCTGCATCCACTGTTTCAACAGGTTAAATATGATTGAATCAACTTCATACGGAACCATCTCTCTAACAATGGCTTTTCCCCCATCTTCACATTCAGCAGAGTCCTCAACCACCATTTGCACCAGCACCTTTTCCAGCTTTCCGGCTCTCTGCAATACCGATATTGTCTCATTCGTGAGAGGTGATGCACCGGCCAAATATTGCCTCAATAAGGTGCCATAGCAAGTGTGGAGTGTCACGGCAGCAACTCCGGCTGCAATCGGGTGCCATTTCTTGAGCACAGGGCTAAACACCACCTTCTCCTTCATGGCTAGTTCTTCTGTCTCTCTAGCAAGATTAATGAGGGCCTCGGCCACTTCTTGTACTTCAAATGTGATGCCATTGTAATTCCCTTTCTCTAGCAGCTTTTGTTCATACACCAAAGGACAAACAGAGAGAACATCAAATACATGTATTAAGCTGAAAATTAAGTAGTACTAACTTACTCCCCCGCCCCGCAAAGTTTGGCACTTCTGGGAATTCCAACTTTTAAGAAAGAAAATTTAAAGTACAATGGAAAGACAAACCTTCCAAAAATACCCCTGTGTGGCTGTGTACTATGAACAGTACTTGAATATTTGAAATTTGGTGCCCCAATTTTGGCCCTGATGCAAAAGGTTTTGGCGCTAAACAAGTGTACTTTATCCAATTGAACTGGTTGTCTCATGTGCAAAAGGAAAGGGGTAAAATGAGAAATTCACCAAGTTTTGCTATTGACTTTTCAAACTAGACAAATATTATGGGACAAGTAAAAGCACAAAAGTGTCCAATCTTTTGGGACAGAGCAAAACAACAAAAAGGTGTAAGTACACCTCACCTATGTGGATTGGCCCCAAAACAAGTAACCTGCTAAATGTTTCAAAGTGAACACATGACTCCTTACAGTTTGGACTAAGGCTATGGATAGTTTAACTTTAAAACTATTGACAGAATCAAAACATGTATTTTATAAACCAAAATTCAATTATTGATATACCTATTCATATCCGATCAAATTGATCAAACTGATTTTTGCGTGCATATACTACTTTACGAGTTCTACAAGATGAAATGGTTCAGATTACAACAATAAACACACGGTAAGACCCACAATGGCGGTTGCAGAAAATCCACAGTTTCCACGACAGGCAGAAAAAGTTTTAAACTGTGTGGTTACTCTGGGGCAGGGATTAGTGCATTTTTTGGGCCAACCACACACGGTAAAAACTACAATAACCAAAAGAACAAAACCTCAAAGGGATAAAAACACTAACCTTAGCAAATGCATACTTGAGCGAAGACCGGATATATCGATCCACCTGATTCCCAGTTGAGTCCACAGTCACATTACTCACATCCCCAGCTTTCTCTTCATCAATTGCCACAAAACCCACAATATCCTCTTCCAATATCTTCGCGGCTGCGAAAACCAACGGCAAAAGGGTCTCCATCAGCCCAACACTGCCCCTGTGAAACGCCCCGTGATAACAAAACAACCTCCTCTCCGCCCACTTCTTGATCCCCACCAAGACCGACCCGACCATCTTCACGTAGGAGTCCTCCCTGTCCCCTCTCTTAGCGTCCCCCGCGACCTCATTCAGCATGGCCAGCGTCGCGCAGAGCAAGTCCCCCTCCACCTGCCCCGTCAAGACGAAGTTCTGGAACAGAACCCAGGTGAAGCATATGTTGTGAATCTTCTTATTAATCCCCAAAGTAGACCAGGTTTTCTTCATCAGCTCGAGCAACTCGTCCACCTCGTCCAGAACAAGCGTTTCGTCTTTGGCGTCAAAGATGGACCGGAGGAGGGCGGTGTAGATGTGGACGTTGACGGGGAACCCGTCCGCCCAGTGGCAGGTGTCCGTGGGGGAGCCGTCGAGGGTGCGCCAGGAGAGGGAGACCACGGCGTTGCAGAGGGAGCGCATGGGCTCGGAGTTTTTGGAGGTGTCGATGGGCTTGGTGGAGGCGGCTGCGATGATGTCACGGAGGCGGGTGGCGAACTGGTTGGAAGGGTCGAGGGGGGTGGAGGGGTGGAGGAGGAGGCCGAACTCGAGGAGCCTCAGCTGTCGTTTTTGCCATATGTGGTATTCGTGGGGGTCGGTGAATTCGGAGGGCTTTAGGTGGCGGAGGAGCTCTAGTGGTAGGATTATGGTTTCGGCTCGCCGCCCCATCTACAAAGATCGAAAACATATATAAAAAAGAGAGAGAGTTATTCATGGAATTGATGTAAATAGGTTGTTCACATAGCCGCACAATTTCATTTGTCCGTATTTTGATTTTGGACGGTCTGGATTTAAATGAAACTTTCTGGAGAAGAATTAAACTATTTTCCATAAAAGTTTCATAACATCCGGACTTTAACTCTTTCCGAAAAAAGTTTCATTAACATTCGGACCATCCAAAACACTTTTGAACGATCGTGATTCACCTCTGTAAACAACTGTCAGAACCCTAGTTAAAAAAAATTTCTAATATAAAAATTCTGAGTTTTTTTAGGACGATACAAACATAAAGATGTTGTAATTATGATAAACTATGACATTTAAACCTTCACCAAACGATATCTCACCAATGAAATCTAAAAAAAAAAAATTGATTTCAAAAACAAATTGTTCATATAAAATTCTCTTTCGTTTCTAGGCATAACCTGTATCCATGCGAAAAAACAGCTAATCATATTACTACAATGAAAATGATTTATCTAAAAATTGTTGTTTAATTTAAACAAGACAATTTTTCTAAACATATTTCTTGGTGGTGAATTTTTAAAAAATTTATTTTTGACAAAAACAATACTATTAAGGTACATAAATAACCCATAACGGTCGAGTATCGACTATGACGTCATGAATCGATCCGTGAATCAATACGCATGTGATTTTTCATCTCGCCCACGTTCGAAAACCTTGATATGCATGCATGGAGAAATAAATGTACTACGTACCTGGCCAACAAGAGTTCTCATGAGGGTCTTCCTCAGCCGGTTATCGCTCTGCTCCGTCACCCTCATCTGCTGCCTCATGATCTCCGCCGACGTCATCGGCCGCCTAGTCCTCCCCGCCCCCGGCACCGTACTAAACGCCGCCCCCGGACTCCCCCCTCCGCCATGGTGGTGCGCGGGCGACGATGGCGATGAAGGGGCCGCCGACCCCACCCCCACCGAGCTCGTCCGCCTTGACTGCGACCGCCGTAACATCTTCAGCCCCAACGCCCTCTTCACCCTGCTCGTTACCGCCATCCCCACCCCCTTCTCCTTCATGGGCGACCCCATCCCGCCACCTTCTCCTCCGCCATCCACGGCGGAGGCGGAGTAGTAATTCAGCGCGTTTCGGCCGCCGAAACCGGGTGAGGACCGGCATGCCGTGAAGAAAATCTCGTAGGCGATTTCGCGGAAGTCGTCGGTGTCGAGGCCTTCGAGAGTTCCGAAGGGGCATGGGAGGTCGATGGGTTCGCCCGCGGCGGCGGCCGTGGTTTCGTCATTATGGTGGTGGGGTTGTGGTGGTGGGTTAGAAGGAATGGTGGGCGCAGAGTCACGGCGGGTGTGGTGGCCCATGATTGTGGGTTTGTTGCTGTCGTGGTCGTGGGTCAGATATCCGGCGGTGGAGAGGGGAGACAGAAGGAGAGCATTTGTCTCTCTGGAAGGAAAATAAGGAGAGATGGAGAGAGAAAATAGGGAAGGGTGAATGTAAGTAGGAAAATAGGAGAGAGAGAGAGAGAGAGAGAGAGAGAGAGAGAGAGAGAGAGAGAGGTTATATTTGGTTGGTTGGTTTTGCTGTGAGATTGAAAACGAGAAAGAAAAGGGAAAATGGGTAGTTGGATCAAACCTTGGCACTAGCCTTTCCGACAATTTCTGAGGAATTAGAGGAATTACTAGTATTTCTAGAAAAAATACGTTACTACACACATGTAAACACTCAAATACACATCAATATCTAATTTAGGTGATTTTTGACATGTCATACAAATCCAAATATTTAATTAAGGTGATTTTTGACATGTTGATGTGCTGCCCCATAAATTAGGCTAGAGCCAAGTTTTGATAGGCTTCGATAGACATCTGAATAGGTGGTCACAAATCAAATATCGCTTCGTAAATGCAAAGTTTATTGAACAACGGCCAAAGCGTATGATGTCCGTTCAATAAAAAACATGTGAGAACTTGGGTGGAAACGTTTTGTCATTTTGTCCCTTCAACACAAGTAGTCAAAGAAGAGAGCGGCAACCATTTTTGCAAGTTTACAAACAAATTAAACAATGGCAATCCTAATATGAGTATCCATTTCGCAAGCGGCCTTAATCCTAGTGAACTTAAATTAAGCATAAAGTCTACGCCCACGACTCAAAATTCATCACTCTCCCCACTGCTCTTATCTCATCGTCCAAGACTATTTTGAATAGTTCAAATTCTAAAAAACTCTTCCCTATAATTGTTTTTTTTTTTTTTAAATCCGGACGATTAATTACTGAGATAGATGGTGAGACGTTGAACGATGAAACAAAGCGATGAACATCGCATCGCTGTAAATTAAAGATCCATGAATTTGGCAAGCACTTTCAATAAAGATTGAATGCCCACTAACATATTATCATAGACCCAAGTCACCCAACAGACCCTACTCCAAATGGCACTTCCTTCATCCTACTGGTTGAGAGGCCTATGGTACAAACCTCACTATAGGCGAGGTAGTATCGCAATGGTGATTTATATTTACACTTCACCCTGGTTTATACCTCACATCCCCTTCCATTTTCCCCTAGATATGGAGTAGCGTAAGTTCTCCTACATTTAACCAAACATATTTTGGCTTGTACTGGTCCCCTATCCCTAGCAAAATAGCCCTCCCACGTCCCATAGATTTTTTTCCCCACTTAAAAGAACAAGTTACAACAATCTTTCATCAAAATATAGAATGGGAAGATAGTTTGCTTGTATTTTTCAAGATTATCAATATCAGGTGTTGCATTGAGCTCGTCCCTTTACTTTGGTTGGATACCTTTCTCCTCCCCCGTAATAAAATGCTATTTTGCCGTTCAAAAAACAAAGAAGGATTTACTTGAACAAATATATACTGTTCTCACTTACATGTTACAACAATCTTTCAAACTCTGCGGTCCCAATTCTGAATTGGGACCTACGATATTATTCCCGCCTTCAAAAAAAAAAAGAAAAGAAAAGAAAAGGTTGGGATTTACTCGAGTGTGTAGGGTCACAAACTACGTGAATAGATGAGCTTTAATTTTGAGTTCATTCTTGATCCCAATTCAAGAACCGTAGGAAGCCTGTCCAAAACTCACGAAGAGACTGATTTCCACAACTTGAACCATGGTCATAGACAGGAATCACCAGACTCAGAGCGAAGAGGAAATAAAACTCACCATTGTGCCCAAGTAACTCAAAAGGCTTCAGAGAATGAGCCAAAGTTGAGTCGCGTCCTGCATGATTTTAGCACGGGGACAGAAAAAACCCCCCAAATTGCATACACATTTGTTCTGTAAATTTCTCCCCCGGTTTCGCCACCTCCTTTGTAAGCAACAAGAGATTGCACTAGATAAAGTACCGAGGGAGCAAACAACCCAAATATTAACACGAAAAGACAAGAAATACAGGGAGGAAATAAACTAAGCCAAGACCAAACATGCCCCAAACTTGCACAGTTAGCTTTCTCACCTTCAGCCACCGATTTCCACATCACCTCCCCTGCCAGTAATACCGGCCGATTTAATGCCGCAGCCTCCTTTACAAACTCCCTTCTGAAACAAAATAAGGACTAAGCTTCTGTTTTTCTCCAGTTTCAGATCAGTTGTGAGCCTAAGAGAAAAGTTGGCCTAGATAGCAGCATGACTCACTAAACAGGATTGTGTAAAAGCAAATTTGGAAGCAAAGTTTAAATCAAAATTCCGACACTAAATAAATCTCCAAAACAAAGTTCAAATGAATATTCGCACCAAATCCAAAGGGAAAAAAAGAAGTCGCTATTCCAAAAATTTAAGTTTTTCCGAGTATTCCATAGTACAGAATCATAAATATATCCCAAAAATGTTTCTAATAGCTCCTAATATTTCCCTTCAACAGCTTGCATTGAAACTCTTTAAAAATTACAAAAAAATAAAAGAAGAGAGAATATTAAACTAATCCGCAACGCAACAAAATCATGCAGCACATAAACAAGATTTTTCATGGTTCATCTACACTAATAAACTATAAAACAAGACCAGCAACCATTGGGGAGGGGTGCCAGGAGCTGATCACACGAATAAGTAGCTCAGAAACACATCTATATACGTTTGTATAGATTATCCAATCTAGAGAAATTTTCTTCTGACAATGATGTAAAAATTAGTCCCATTTAAAGAACAAGCCACTACGATAATGCATATCTTGTAAATCTTATCCAATATAAATAACGATATTTGCAACCATCAACATTGGCAGCACAGAAGGAAGGAAATCAGGTCTCCACAAGGGAAAGAGTGACTCCTATATAAATAATGATTTGCTACTCCAATAGGAATAGAGAGTGATAAACACAGGAAATCAGATGTGGCCAGTTGTCTGGAAACACAAAATGACAATTCACCAGTCAATTATGAGACTACTGTGATTTACGCATCTAATACCCATTGCTAAGGCTCTATACTACCAATAAGCAGCCTAAATGATTATGGTCAGACTGAAGTTACAAAGCTGAGAAATTTGCCTAACTGCTCTAGCTAACATACCGGTTTGTTGTTTGTTCAGCTTTGAAAAATCCATCAGCTCACCACAACCCGAATGAAGAATGTGAGAGATTCCAAACAAGAAATGGGATGATTCCGGAAATATGACTGCCATCATTAGGTCAACTATGACCACTTCAGAACTCGGGCATCTTTCTCTCTCCTGTACAAGACAAGGGCAAATACACAGGGAAATGATTATGCCGTTCATTCCAAAGTTCAACTACCACTATGATTATCGCTAGCCATTACGAAGTTGTAGCCCAATTGGCATTTTTGGCTATATCTCAGCTCCTATGTGTCACACGTACTCATGTAACTTCCTATAACCTGCTAAAAATGGCCAGAGATCAATAACTAAATTCACGTCATAGAGAAAAAAACTCAACTACACTCAACAGGACATAAGTAAGTTCAACATAAGCATTGATAGCATACACTACAATAAGGAAAAGCTCCAGAACGGCTCAATAGCACAAGTACTAAGCACGCCGAAATGTAAACTACTCTCAAAAGCAATTACTATAGAAGAGACAAGTCTACTCCTTAAAAGTACGACTAAAAGCAAGCAGAATAGATAGTGCAAACTACTGGGGGTCGAGCAATCCAACCAGTTTAATGTGTGGATGACATCCAACAAGAGCCATCCCCTCCTTTCTGGAAGACATGGGACAATAGCCTTGATGGATATCTTCAGAGCAAAAAGGTCCAAAGTCCAAGATGGAATGAAGCCATCCAATCATTGCTGTTGAGCCTGTCGTGTTGGAGCACCACCATAACCACTACCATATCCAACTGGCCCGCCTTGTGAATTTGCCTGAGCTCCATAATTTCCAGAAGCTTGAGAGGTCCATCCTTGATTTCCATACCCTACATTCCCATTGGCATCGCCATAGCTACCTCCCATGTAGCCCCCACCACCCTGCATCTCTCCAGCACCACTACCAGGAGCATTGCTATTTGGGACACTCCCTGCACGCCCTCCAACAGCACCATATGCGGCTTGATTTGCATAAGACCCATCTGACCCACCATACCCACCATAACCATACCCTTGGGCGCCATACCCAGAAGCTCCTCCGCCTGGAGATTGACCCGTGGGTCCAACAGCACCATAGCCAGAGGGAGCCTGAGAGCTCCATGAACTCCGTGGGGCCCCCGGTGGACCACTTCCATAACCAGCACTAGGGACATTTGGGTTTCCATATCCCGCAGCTCCGGGGCCACCATAACTTCCATAACCACCATAACCCATGCTGTTATTTGAAGGACCATATCCGTAACCAGGAGCATTATACCCAGAAGAAGCATAAGGTGGGAACCCACCTCCAGTATTCTGCGACTGCATGTACCTGTTGGAAGAATCCACTCGACCATCATAAGAACCAGAGTTTCCGCCAGAAGCACTGTAACCCTGATAACCACCACCACCCCCAGCACCTCCACCCATGGAACGGCCACTGCCACCACCGCCGGGGTTGGAATCTTTAGGCAGAGCACGCTTGACTTCCACTTGCTTACCGTCTAAATCATGGAATGTCTTGTGCAAAACCCTATCAACTGCATCCTCGTCATCAAAGGAAACAAACCCAAATCCACGAGGTCGTTGGGTTTGCTGATCATACATAACTACCACATCTGTCACATTACCATAAGACTCAAAATACTGACGAAATCCTTCCTCGCTCAAAGTAGGTGGCAACCCTCCAACAAATATTTTCTTGGTCTTGGTTTCTCCGCCACTTCCAAAGTTTCTAGCATTATTAGTATGTCCAGACCTGGAGGAAGGCTGTTGTTCACCCCTTGATAAGGCCCTCTTAGCCTCAACCTAAAATACCAAGAGGTCAAAATAACAAATGGAAAACATGGAGGGAAAACGTAAAAACCAATCAGTGATCCCTCTAATAAACTACAATTCAGGCGTACATAAAGAAGTAAAATGTTAGTAGCAAAAAAGGATGTCGGAGTGCACAAATACGTAGTGTCAAGTGGCAACACCGCAACACATATGTTCACTAGCACTCAAACAAACAATAATATAACGGGAACATCTGATCAAATTTTTTTTTGAACTTCAACATCCGATCAACGTTGAACCACGTTGCCAACGCTTGTGCCTCCACCAAAAACTGGGGTAAGTAGAGGCATGCCTTCTTTCTTTCAAGAATGGAAATATTAGCAAAACACAGATCTAAGATGCTACCATTCATCAAACTAAGTAGTCGGAAAACCTCGAAAAGACAAAACAAGAGACTGTGTCATAGTAACATCTATTAATCTTGTACACTTACGCATCAACGCCCAACAAAAGTCACTAAAAGAAGAAATGTGTACACAAAAAAGCATGGCAAGATAACGACAAAATGGATCATGAATTGGCCATAAAAACCCAAAGATTCAAAACATTTGGAAACCCAATTTTACTATACACCTAATTGATTAACTAAACCATCAATACACATGGACTTATTCATGATAAACTAGTGCTAATCCATCAGTCCATCAGTGCCCGACAAAAATTATACAATCCTGTTACGAGTAACCAAAAGAATACCATTCAAAAAAAAAAGACTTTGAAAACAAGATAGATATTAATGTTTTTTATGATACTCATTTACTTTTATATACAAGTGTACATATCTGCTAGAGCATATAAGACCAGACCACCAAAATTCAACACAATTAGCATAGCAGTACCAAAAACCACAGAGACAAAATAGTCGTATCACATATCTGTCTATTTAAGTCTATATAAAATTCTACTATAGCATAACAGACGGGACCAATTCAATCCGACAAAAATAGGATTGGAAGAAGCAAAAAACCCCCAAAAAAAATTTAAAAAAGGAGCATAAAAAACGTGGATTACATGAGTATAAATAAGTACGACACACTAACACTGTGGTGTATAAAACCGCAGGGTTTAAATCCAACTGAAATAGCATTGGAGGTACTGAAAACCCACGTACAAAAACGAATAAGAGAAACATCATAATGCTTGACGCAACTCCTATATGAGCATATATTGCTTATGCACAATGGCATATAAGACCCAACAAAATCAGCGATGGAACAAAAACTCAGAGACAATAATGAAGATAAGAAACATATATGCTGTTCATATATGTTTATATGAACTAAGCATACCAGATATAGCACAAGACCATACCCATTAAACCCAAACAGCATTACAAATAAAAAATTCCACAAACAAAAATGAGAAAAAGCCCCATCAAAAGGAGGAGATGAGGCATCATCTCACCATTCTACTGTGATGACAATATTGTCTCGTAGAACCCTATCGAGCATCCAAGGATCAAAAAAACTCAAAACCCGAAAAGCAGTGTTTTAAAAGGCGGCCACCTAGGCCAATTAGTCCCCGCCTAGGCACTAGACGGTGGTCCGACGCCTAGATTAGACAGCTGACTAGTCGGGCGCCTAGTAACCGCCTAGGCGCTAGGAGGCCAACTAGTCAACGCCTACGCGCTAGGCGCCCCTTTTCCGCCCAACTAGCGCCTAGCGATTTTTAGAACATTGCCGAAAAGCTTGAATCATTAAACATACAATTCAGTTCTTTCTAGAAGTTCAAAAGTTAATCTCAAAAACCATCTTACACTTAAAGATTTGGTCAAAGACTCAAAATAATTGTCACTTCCTCGAATTGATGGATCACTAGGTAACTCTGTAATCAAAACTACTTGCAGAAAGGATAGAAGCTACTTTGCCTTTTACTTACCATGAATCTGTACTTCCTTAAAGACTACGTCAAGGGTTTGAGAGGTAACACAACAATAGAACGCAAATAATATGTACATACAAACATACTATTTATATAGACACTCTCCATATACGTGCATAAACAAGGACATATGTCTAATAAGGCATATAAGCACATAAGAACAGACCCAACCCAAAAAAATAATAATAATAACCACATCGCACGCACAAAAACCCACAAGCAAAAATGAAGATAACATCCATAAAATGGCCTAATCAAGGCATAATTTCACTGTTCTACTGTCAATGGTATGTGTATCCTGGAGAACCCTATTGAGGGTCAACAAAACATTAGATCAAGGGTTGGAGATGATAATCTTCGAGATGGTAACACCACAATAAAAAGCAAACAATACGTACATATAAATACCATATTCATAAAGCACATGTTTCTACTATAGCATATAAGACCAGACCCATTAGCACATCTCCAACCATGCTTCAAATCTTCTCCAACCATACCTCAATTTCTTCCTTCAAAATGGAGAAACCCTCTTGATTCTTCCTAGATGGAGACTTCTCCAAAGTATGAAGGTTCTTCATATATACTTACACAATAGAAAGTGTGTAAGTTTTACCATTGTGATCCAATAGTGACAAAATTACTACCATTAAAGGCATGAACAATATCTTTAAAATAAGGCCAATGTTGAATATATTTGATTAATGTTAAATAATTTTTAAAAGTTTAGAGGAAAAATGAGAGATGATTGAGTTTTGAGTGTGTTATTCCAGAGTTCGAATGAATAGTAGCACTCCTCAAGTTCATTTTGTACATGTACAAAAACCCAGGCATACAGATATAGGAATACTATTCAAGCGTTCCTAGTTCCTACAGACACAGTCCATATACGTATCTAAAAACAAGTACATATATCTACCATGACTCATAAGACCATACAAATTAACCCTATGAAAAAATACATCACACGTACAAAAACAAAAATCTCGAAAAGACCCATGAAATGGTGGAATCGAGGCATAATCTCACCGTACCATGGCATACAAGACCAGACCCTTAAACCTACAAAAAATCACATCACAAGAACAAAAACAGACAAACCAAAATCACTAAAAGACACATAAAATGGTGGAATCGAGGCATAATCTCAACGTTCCATGGCATATAAGACCAGACCCATTAAACCAACAAAAAAACACATCAAAAAGCACAAAAACCCATAAACAAAAACGAATAAAAGACCCATCAAACGCCCGAATCGAGCCGTAATCTCACCGTTCTGCCGTCAATGGTGTGCGCGTCCTGAAGAACCCTATCGAGGACCAACGGATCTGCAAACACGACGAACCCAAACCCCCTCGGCTTCCCAGTGAGCTTGTCTCTCATGATAACGGTCTGCAAGACCGCGCCGTAGGCCTCGAAGTAGTCCTTCAGCTTCTCCTCGGTGGTCTCCCACGAAATCCCGCCGATGAAAAGCTTTCCCTGGTCTGAGTCCATCACTTATTCTCTCTCCCTCTCTGTATGTGTCTGTGTGTGGGGTTGGTTTGTAGATGTTGGAGAGAGAGTGAGTGAGGGTTTGTGGAGGAAAACGGCGACTGGGTGATGTGAGGAGAGAGAGGGAAAGAGGGAAATAGGTTAAAGTGGGAGGACAATATAAGAAGGAAGTGGGGAAGTAGTAATCTAAAATGGACGGATGGGATTGGGTGGGTTGGAGGGTTGAGATGGTTTGGCGGTGGTTGGCTGCTGCGATCTAGTAAAGGATCTGCGGTCCAACTGTCCAAGCCAAGACAGAGTGAAACAGTCGCATTGTGGAAGAATTTTATTTAGCTTTGGTCACGGCCACCCACGTGATACCCCGAACTCTTTCTCCGCAATAAAAAGTGTGAAGCGCACGCAAATGCAGTGGAGAAGAATTTGGGATACCATCTCATGGGTATGAAATAATTACTCTGCATTTAGGAATAATAATTGGCTTAGCTTAAGTCACATAATGAGCGGGTGCGCGGGTAAGAGCATGAAAACGTCTTTCTAAAATCTCTCAAACAACTAAAATTTGTGAGTGCGAGGATATTGAGCGCGAGCAAGGATCTGCAGTCCAAACCCAAACCATATGAGGATGGATGAGGTCAAGCTACAAATTCTCATTTCCTTTTACAGATTATGTCATTTAAGTCTAATTTGCGTCTAATTGCAATAGCGTGTGGACAAATTACAGATTATGTGTACGCACACAACTTTAAACCACGACTTCAAACACAATTGCGTTCAGAACCGTTTGAGTCTAATTTGCGTCTAATTGCAATAACGTGTGGATGAATTACAGATTATGTGTACGCACACAACTTTAAACCACGACTTCAAACACAATTGTGTTCAGAACCGTTCGATGCATGTAAACTCTAACGGTTCCAAACACAGTTGTGTTTTAAAGTTGTGCGTAGCATTACCATTAAAAACACTATTAGGGTGTACACATGAAAGTTCTCCAAAAGATCAACACCCAGAACTTGCTACTAATCGTCAAAACTATGGTTCATGATACTCTTAGGTGATGAGTGCGACTGAAAAACAAAATGCAACTTCTTGTCAAATCCCATGAATTATTTTGGTAAGGCGAGAAGCAGCGACAGCATGCCTTGTACAAATGATTCGTAACCCGTAAAAATAGCAATTCCAGCGACAGACAAACAAAGAACAAAGAGAAGAACCAGCTGTTTTATTACACATGATGATCATCCACAGAATACTCATCGATGAAATATCAATCACAAATCTAATATCGAGACTGACAATAGAAAATAAGTAGTACAAATTACAGAGTGCATACATACGATGGGCACAAGATTGCCACCATCTTTATCTACACAGGGATTCAGCTAAAGTAATCGGACAAATGAATCAAACCCAGATCTCATAGACTTCAGTTCCCGTTCTCAATGCTAAGAAGTCTAAAAGGCCGTGAACAAATAATCTACCTTCAGCAAATGGTAGCTTGTGTGAAACATGCCACCTACACTTCAGACACTGCTGAACTGGTTAACAGGAACCTTTCGTCCATTTTCATAGCGGGAAGTTCAAAAATTCCGCAATCTGTCTACTATAATCGCAATGAAATTGAGGGGAGGGGAGGAATCCCTTTCATTTGTCCACCAGGAGTTTGCCAATGAATCGGTAAAATTGAACAAGGTCTACATTATGGCACATATGCAGGAATCTGAATCTTCATCATCAGAGTCACTCGCATCACTGGAGGCACAGAAAGGAAAACAAAGTTTCAGGAAAGAATCTATTCGAAAGGTATTCATTAAATTAGTCAATCACTTTGCTAAATCACCATCTTCTGAAAAGATTTTCACCTTTAATCTTTCCAGAATAGTAAACTGTTCTTTCCACAAATAAAAAATATGGATAAAGTGAGCATCATTTATTATTGCTCTACCAATGAGTGCAAAGAATCTCCAGTGAGTAGCAAAAGTTTCTTCTGACTATTATAACATCACACAAGTGGAAGTACTTTCTTGAAGCAGTTGTTAGTAATGTCATTCAACACGGCAATATAATGTCATCACATCAAATTTATAGTTTCACTAAGCACTATCAAAATCAACTTCTACATAACATGTATGCACCCTTGCTACAAGCCTACGACCATCCGTGCTTAGTTTTCATTTGTGAACAAGCTACATGATACTATCCTTAATTATACTATTAAACACACATTTTCAAGTAAGTAACCGCATACTCATCCCCCCACTGATCACTCATTTGGCTAAACAAGTTCTTCATGCATTTCATTGACAAAAGAGTATTAGAACTCTTTCAGCAGTTGCAGTTGCAGTTGGGACTCATAAAGTGCTTAGGTTTGAGTTGTGACTATTTGGCGTGAGATAAATTCGAGATGTTTTGAAGGGGTCGAAAAGCCTTTGTTTAAAATTAAAAGTTTTGTGGTTAGTAGTTTGTATAGTTGGAACAATGGAGAGTGTAATCCCTCCCTTGATCATTTTCTAGAGTGGTTTGAGTTGTTCTTTTCACTAGGTGGCGTATAGGGCCTTTTTGTCATGGTGGCCTTTTTGTATAAGGGTGGAATTCCATTAATGCCTTCTTTAATATAATTATTTACTGATCAAAAAAAAAAAATTTAAAGTGCTTAGCGTTTTGATATCTCATTTCATGACACTATGACAGTGAAGTCGGAAATAAGTAAAGACAGAAAGACCGTGACTTGAAATTAAATTCAAACACCAAGAATGAGAAGCAGAATCAAATGGTGGGAAAAAAAAAACACAAGTCTTTACAGCACCTAAGCACCAGAAAATTCTGAACCCTTACAACCTACTAGAAAAAGAAGTGCCACACGCACACGCTTAAGCCGATAGAACCGAAGCTGGATTTAGATTACAGACTGCAGATTACTTTTGGACTATATGTCGATTCCAGGACACTGGGAGAGTTCAAGCTGCCCTCCCGGTCAGCCATTGCACACGAGAACTATCAAGAGGGCTTAATTCTTAGGGAAAATGACGGCCAAGGACGTGTTTTGATAATTAATACCCGCCAATGACATTGTGTTCATTAACAAATGTTCTTAGCGTGTCCTTAAAAGGTCTTAATTATCAAAATACGTCCTGAGCTGTCATTTTCCCTAATTCTTAAGTAAAATACCAAAATAACCGTAGACTTAAAGACAAAACCACATAACTACTTTCACATTCATTTTGAATGAATTTGTGCTCTTTGGCTCTTCCCTTAATAGTTAAGAAAGCCCTTGGTTTAGTAATCTCCAACAGAAGATGCAGCTACATATTCCAATCCACAGGTGTCTTAAATGTCACATTCCTTCCACAGAGATCAACAAAAAATGATAAATGCTTTTTAACCCAAAAACTGACAACCAAAATGTTATGACAAAAATAAAACAAACCAATCACACAATAGCACTAAGGTTTACATGGTTAGCTTAAATCCTACGTCCAAAGGTGAAGAGCAACTGAGGAATCTCATATCGAAAACCATAGAGCCCCTAAAACCTATATATAGCAAGAAACCGCAAACCCATTACCTTGGGAAACTCTATTTCAGAAACCGGCTGGACTTATTGGGTGGCAAACTGGTCAGAAACATAACCAGTTCAGGTTGACTCAACCCAAAACACACACTACAAGAATTGCAAAAGTAGAAACCTTGGTTGAAATCCCACTACCTCTGCTAGCTTAGAACTCCGAAAGCGTATAAATAGCACAATACCCAAAATATGTACATTAGAACTTTAGATAAGAAATCTGGGTTTTGTATCCAATAACAGCAAATCAGGCCGGATCTAACTGGTCGTAAACAGGTTAAACCCACAATCTATTGAATTTCAGACAACAAACAACGCAATAATTTTTCCAATCCATAGAAACAAACTGAAAGATCCAAAGTTCTTATAACTAGACCTACTCCTACATTATCCAAATCTCTCAAAGGAGTTGCAAAAAATGCATTACCTTCTTTGAAATTCCACTACCTCTGCAAGCTTACTCCCGTCCTTATCGTTCCACTGCACCTTCAGCCGCGGCTTCCCCGGACTTTTCGACATCCCACCTCTCCGAGGCGGCAACAACGACACCTTCTCCTCATCCCCTTCTATCTCTCCATTCAATTGAATTTTTTCCGAGCCTACACTAAGCAAGGGCTTAACTTTGGAGCTACTTTTCACATTACCAAAATCCTTAGCCCTTTTATCCATTGATGATATTCCCTATATAAACCTATTCATACATATACATATCTGTATATATCTACTGTAAAGCTCAACCTAACATATGGACAAAGAAACTGAACAATGAGCAATTGATAGAAAAAGCAGGGTCTTTTTTTTCATGGACTAGAAATTTCAAGTCAAAAACCCTAGCTCCAAGATTGCAGAAATTCAAAGTCAACGCTGATTTGAATTGCTAATCAAGAAAAACCATGAAAAACAACGAAAACAAGCAACAAAGAGTCAAGGAAAAACCATTATAAAGACGAATTACCCATAACCCACGAATTCCACCGAAAATTGGGCTATTGATGCGTCCTTGGATCGAAATTTCACGAGGAAAATTCAATTAAACTAAAAAGTTGGAATTTTTTAGAATGCTGAACTACAAATAATACTACTTCTCACAGAGGTAGATGTGATTTCGCTTAATTTCAACAAAAGCCCTAGAATTGATGGAATTGGAATGGATCCGAGAGAGAGAAAGAGAGCGAGCATATGGGAGTTGGGAGTTTTGGTGGGGAGAGAGGGATATCGTGGACAGTGGATTTATAGATATGCGTGTGAGAGAGAGTACCTGTGAGCGTGTCCAATGGTTAAAATTACTAGAGCCATTTGCTACTTCTAATACCAAAAAGTGACTAAAAAGTAGTTAATAAGTGGTTAGTTGTGAAATGAAAGGTGATGGTTTTTTTTTTTTTTGGTAACCGAGGAACAACCATGCAGCCAAACCACTATTGGACCCAACTGCGTAATCCAAACCTCAGGGGAGACTAGCATAGCAACCCACCGCCATGGCCCCCCACTTAAATCGTTTGCCTCCGGGGAGAATCGAACCATGCTATGTTGCAAGCGCAGCTTCGACCTTACCATGTTGACAACTCATGGGTGGGTTGGAAGGTGATGTTGTCAAGGAACACTCTGCAAATTGGTGCACAACAGTCAATCTAATTGTTTATCTTGGCAATTGATGGCACAAATCTTAATTGAGTAATGGACGATTCAGATTTGTATGCGTTCAGATTCGATCCAACTGTCCGTGTTGAGATGAAATCGGACGCTCTGCATCTGATCAGCATATCCTCTCCTCTCCAATGCTTAGTTTTAAAATAGAATTCAAGAGTTCCAAATATTAACTAACTTTCTGCGGTGGGGCTCGAATAAGGCTGTGATGGCATTGTTCGGCAATAGATTTCTGCGGTGGAGGAGATGGCAGTGGAGAAGGCATTTTGGCAGCAGCGGAGGAGGCGATAGCGATTGAGGTGGCTAGGGTTTGGACAATGACGAGATGGGGTTCAAATAAGGCGGCGTCCGACGAAGGGTTCCCGACGTGATGTCGACGGCTGCGATTGGCTAGGGTTTGGGTGCTTGGGCCCCAGCCCATTAGGTGTGTGTTCGCCCGTTTGGGTGAGGCATTAAAAGGATGTGCTTTCTTTGTTTCGTGGGAATTAAGCTTTAGGTGTTTTGTTAGATTCTTGTCAACTATTTTATTTTGAAAAATCAAGGGGCCGAGGGGTAGGTTAAGTGATGCGAGGTGCAGCACTAGAAGAGTATAATACTCTTCGAAGCTCTCTCGATGCATTCGTTTTCCTATTGTACTATTTTCGTATTGGCATATTTGTGATTAATGAAAAGTACTTCTTTTGCCGTTCAAAAAAAACTTTCACTCCACTTAATTTTCTCCCAACTTTTTTCACCCTAATCCAACTACTGCTTCAAGTTCAAATATAATTGCCTTCTCCGCCACACGAGGACTTTAAAAAAGTCTTATTTTTCAAAAAATTATAGAATTTTACTTTTAACTTCCGTTCAAAATATATGTTTTGATTTTTTTCCAGTCAAAACTATATATATAATATTGAATTTTTGAGATGCACGTAAACAATTGTACTTTGTTTATAAATAATCAAAAGAGTAAGTGAAATATTATTTACATATGTATCGATGTCCAATTAAGTTGAGTATTTGTACAGGAGTTTTACCAATGCATCATTAAAACGAAAATGCTTGGAACAAGCCTCTCGGCCACTTTCTAAATGCGTGTAATTAAGAAGCATGATTGTTATTTTTTGGAAAGCAGCATGATTGTTATTAGAAAATAAAGTTTCGAGGAGTATAGGAAAAACAAGTACTATTTGGGGGAGGCTTTGAAAGTTTCAAAGGAGATAATGTGAGAGCATGTGGGCATATGCATGGGGTAGGTGGAAAAAGAGACAAAATGTGGAACCAAGTGGTCATCAATTAACAAATGGACGGCTTTGATTGCTGGCCGCCTGGCCGTTGGTTCGTTATGTCGTGGTCACGACCACTTCAATTTTTTCCCCGAACTGAACCAGGTCATGGTTTTCCTATACTTCCTAGTTTACGCTCATCTCAACTTAATTATGAAGATTAATTTCATTGTCCTTTTGTGAGTGTTCGGATTAAAGCACTGTCCATTTGCAAGTGTTCGGATTAAAGCTAGAGCTTTGCTCTATATGAACTGGCCACCAAAAAACTAATATACCTGAAAATTTTCAAAAAAATATAAAAATTTTGTTTGTTGTACGTCAATTTTTTAAGTTAATAATTCGAGTTCTTTAAAAGGAATCGAAAAATAGAAATTTTGACCGAAAGTCCCACGAAGTTCACTAGAGACAAATATACGTCGAACTAAATGATTTTTCACTGTCTTTTTGTTTCTCGTGGAGATTTTTTCCAACTCCGATTCATATTCTTTAGATTCCTTTCGTTGAATCAAATGATCTCCAAACTGTCAAACGTGGTGGTTAGTGAGATGATGAGTTGGATAAAAAATGTTACGCGTCAATTGTAAGTTCGCTAACCTACGTATAGTATTATTGTTAGATACTTTAGTCCATGTGCTAATGTCTAATGATGATGTAACAAAGTCTCTATTGTTTAATTTTTTTTTATAACTCTATTGGTCACAACAACTAACGCTTTTTCTTAACTAATTCTAGCGGTCCAATCCCATCACCCGTTTGCAGGAAGTTTAATTAGGCAGTGTTTGGATGACAGATATCTTATTGGAGAATGAGAATATGATTTCGAAATTCTAACATTCCTATGTTTGTGAAGAGTAAAAATGGGAATGAGATTACTAATCTCCCAATTCAGGAGGAATCACATTGCTAAATATAGAAGGAATTTGATCCCTTCCATCCTCCATGTGTATATTGGATTCCTGGCTCAATCAATATAAAAAGAAAATGTTTGACTTTAGGATATTTCCAAAATAAATGATTCATAGAGAAAATTACTTATGTTATGTTTGTTTGGTATTTGATTTTTTTCTTGAAAAATAGTAGGGGTAATAAGTGGAGAGAGATAGATGGAGAAATGTTGAAAGTATAAGAAATTTAAAGAGAATCTAGGAGGTATTTTTTGAATTTTTTTTTTGAATTGTAAAGAGAACAAAGCATTAATTAATTCAAACGTCGGAACAGAATTACTCCAGATATCAAATTACCAAGAATTTGATTACTATTTCTATAAAAGATTACGGGCATCTAAACTGAGCTTTAAAACCGGAGCAAAGTTTCATATGAACTAACTCTCACAAGAGTTTCTAATATTTAAGAGGTTTCGAACCGATAACTTTAGTAAACCCCTCGGTCTTAAACCTTGACCATCGGACAATGCTGGGTTCAAAACCTATGAAAGTGGGTGGGGACACCGACAGATGTTACGTTTATGCGTATGTAAGTGTATACATATGTTTTTTTTATTTTATTCACTTAAACAAGTTAATTGGTAATGATTCACACTCGAAGTCTTATTTAATCAATTTTTTGTCCTAGAATAGTACAGTAGATACTTTGAAGTTTAAAAAATACTACAAAATTTTTTGAGATGCTCCTAGCCGTCTTAGTAGGCTAGTAGCATTGTAAAGGCTGTCATGTCGTAGACCTGTACGATAACGGTAAATTACTATAATAATTCTTTATCTTTTTTAAGAGAAATTACTAATCAGAAATGCGGTACCCTGAAATATCATACGACGGTGGCGCCGGGTCGGCAATCTGAACTGTTTAAAAATTCTAAAAAAAAAAGCAAGTGGGTTCTCGTGGGAATTAATGGCATACGACGTGCGTAGGTATTCGATCCAAATACCCCATTTTTTCGTATATACATATATATACGAAAAATAGAATGTTTTGATTAAACACCCTATACACATCAGATGTCGTTGATTCCCAAGTGGGTCCCCTCATTTTTTTTTATGAATCGGCCGTCTGGTGGCTAAAGATAACCCAACCCAGCTGTTGATACAATTTCGATATAGAAACCGTCGGTCCCTGTAGCACTACTGCTAATATTGAATTCTGAATGCTACTACATGAAATAGACCAGAGAATCGCTCTTTAGGAGTACCAGTGGGGCATTATCTAATGATGGAAGTAATGATTGTTGGTGTTACCAGTGTGCTCGTTGGCATTTCTTTTCCCATTGTGCCATCAGAAAGTGATTCGGATTTTAAGAATCTTCCAACTCTCTCTCCTGGGAGAGTTTTTAAAATTCTGACCGTTCAGAGTACTTATGGACGATGAGATGGACAGTGAGATTGAGAGCTGCAAGAGGAGCAGTGAATGAAAGCGGTGGGGTAGTCTTTTTGCTATACCATTGATGGCCCACTGTGTTATCAACAAAAAAGAAAGATGCAAAAACATACTTACAATTTTCAATACCCTTTCAAGACACTTTGACGCTTAAAAAATCACGTTTTTTTGGCATTTTTTAACTTGTTGATAGCACATTGGGCTATTTTTAGCATTTTTCTTTATGTTAGGAAACACGACAAATGCATTGCTAAAATACAACAAAAGATCCATAAGGTTTGAAAAAAAAAAATAACAAAATAAAAACCGCAAAAATAGCAGGTGCAATGTTGGAGACTATCAATTCGCTCGCAAATGTGACTGGAGGAAGCTGGAGGAGTCACGGCGGCGATGGAGCTCACCATCCCTTAATCCCACTGCAGTCATTGCTACCTGGTGCAACCATCGCTAGTTCGCTACTGCTGGAGGAATCCCCACAGATTCATCACCTAAGAACAAATATTCACTATATAAGGCTTCCCTAAGAAGGAGGAGTTGTAAGTGGAATGGTAGCCTAATGGTAGACACTAGGCATTTTCATGCACAAAGACCAATGTTTAAAAACTCACTAACTACAGCTAATAATTAAGCCCTTTTAAAAAAATACATATATAAACAGATGAACAGTTTTACCCCACACAACGCAGTAGCCCCATGGGTGGTCATTTTCGTAATTGATTGGTAGTTGGATGGAGACAAACCAATTACCAATTGTAATTGAGAAGTTAAGACTTTATTTAGTTGGTAGTTTAGTTTAGTTTAATTTTGGTAGTGGGTGGAGAGAGAAATAAGATAATGATTGAAGAGTAAGTAATGATTAGAGAAAGATAGAGAGAGATGAAAAAATAATAATTAAAAAAATAGAGTAATGATTGGAGAAAGAAATAGAGTAATAATTGAAAAACAATACTAAAACAAAACTAAAATGGCAAACCAACACTACCCTGATATACAGTTGTAAACAATAAAGGGTCAAAAGACTCAAAACAATAAACCAATTATATTGAAATTGGACATTTTATCAAAGGGTATTACTACATGATTGAGGATTACAGGATTTTTGTTACTGTTGTTGTATTGCATTTGTTTTTTCTTTCTAAGTAGTCTTGGTTCCTAAGAGTTGGTGGAGATATACTTCTCTGCTATATATATATCACCAATGCCTTCATGTAGTCTATGTATCCGAGCAATTTTTGCCTTAGCAGATGCAATCTTGGACATCATTGGAAGCTCGTTTGTTTGTATGTACTTACGGTATGATGTTGGAGAGAGAGAGAGAGAGAGAGAGAGAGAGAGAGAGAGAGAGAGAGAGATTTATGGGTAGCAGCTAGGTATTGCTTCAAAGTTTGCCAAACATCATTGCATCGTAGAACTTAAATTGCACTCAAAGTGCCTTACACTTCTTAACTGAGAGTTCAGTGATGCATTTCTTTCACCTTACTCCCCCACATACCAGAGAGAGAGAGAGAGAGAGAGAGAGAGATATGGAGATGCCAGGAATAGCATGCTTTGAGAGGGCATCCCCAGCACTGAAGGAGATTCTGCTCAAATTGCACCGGTGAGAATTGTTACTTCTAATTACATTCATCTTCCGGGAAATGGTACTAGGACACGACCCGTAGCACTCCAACCCGTTAACCATCTCAAAATCACAAAACCTTTGACTTGCTGGTCAGGCTGCCGATAAAACAATAACGGAAACATGCCACTGCATGCGCGCTCTAGGAACGACTAACATAATACATCTGTCTTTCCTATCTTGCCGCAGCTTATAAATCAACCAAATTGAATCACAGGCAGACTACAAAAAATTTCAGACAGTTTTAAAACCATTTTTATGAGTAGCATTTTTTCTCTTTCATGACAGTTCTGAAAAGCCTATGGAGCTTGATCATCACTTGCATGAATTTGGATCTGTCGAATATCACATTCGGGTAAGACTTTGCAATATCCTAACAATACAATACTTTGATCTATTCTTTGCATTCTAAATCGTATCCCAGATCCGTGTTGTGGAATGCTTTTTAGAAACCGTTTTAAAAAATAAAAACTCTCATTGTTGTCAATAATTTTAAGCAGGAAGACGTATCCTGATGTCAAGGCCCAAAACCTTCGATCCTACTTTGTAAATGGGGATGAACTACTTGATCAGAAATCCTTTTCAAGGATTTGAATGCATCTTTTCATGGTTTTTGAAAATGGGTTCTTTCCTAAATGAAATACCAGAAAGAAAGTATTGATAGCTGTCACCGATGCAATTTTGCAAGAAGTGTTGCTGCAAACGTTAGTGTCTAAAATCATTTCACTCTCGACGAGAAGTTAGAACATGTCCACAAAAGAGAAGAGGCATAATTAAGCATGTACTATGTATTTTCTATAACGATGAAGCAATTTGCCACACATTGCAACATTCAGACTGCTATTTCCATACCTTTTAACAGTCTTCAGCATCGGATCAGTATAAGACCTATTTGTCGATATCAACCCCACTGCTCTCCCACGGTGGCCAGCTCTCATATGAGCTTCCACGCTCTTCTATCGAACTGGTGAAAGGACTGTGTTCTGACGCTGTGGAAATTGTTGAACCTGCAAGGGAAGGATATCAGCTTACTCTGGAACTTGATTTAGCTAAAATTCCACGTGGCAAAGGTTCGTTCGTTTTTACATGACTTTATTTCATGACCATGACTACAAAAATATCAGTGTCCTGTTTGGATGATTTTTTTTAGAAATAAAACAACTCTTTCATTGACCATATTGCTGATTGTAAAGTACTTAAGAAACTTTCTATTAACTATTAGGCATGATATATGATAAAACACAATTGCTGAATGGAGCTTTCTAATAACTATTATGAGCCAGATTCGACTAAAAAGAAAACGAAAAAGTCGAGATGAATGGGCTGCGTGATTGCAATATTCAGGTCATACATGCAAGCAAATAAAGTTAGAATGCTTCCATAGAGCGCTTATATCTGAAGACAATTAACCATTCGGAGAAAATATACACAAAGAAAAAACATTTTCAAATGTTTCGAATCTAATTAACATTCCCAGCGCAGAAAAAATGCCTAAAGATAATTTGTGGAACCATCATATAGGGTGCCAAGGAACTCATCATTTTTCACAAAAAAGGAGCAAGGGACAAACTCCTGATGATTTTAACGCCAGTATAACCTGTCAGTCGGTTGACATACAAATCTACAGGCTACGCTAACCCGGTTGAAGGTAAAAGAGTATCGTAGTAGTATGCCAAGACGAAATTAACCACAGCAGCAGCAATAACAGCAATGAAATGAACAGGTAATGAAAAACTAAACAACAACAAGAAAACCGAGAAAGACACAGAAAAGGAAGAGAATCATAAACTGTAGATTACTCCAGCAGGAATATTTGTTCCAGCAAAATTATGCTATTGTGGACAAAAGCAATTTTTCTCCAAGTCCAGGCACTAATGCAGGTAAGGAAGTTCGATCAAAAGGCTTACGATTACATCATTGTCTCTGTATGTGTTTTCTTCCAGATTCTGTGAAGATCATCACACAAATTTCCACAGTCCAAGCAGTCATATTGAGCTCTCAACTGAAAGAACTGTTGAGGAATGTCAGTTCGCAGGATGCATCTCAAGGGAAGTACAAACCAATCAAGCTCGTTTATCACCCAAGAGAGCCTTTCTTTGTCATCAAACAGGTATCTTTACGCTTTGGGAACAAATTTAAGTTTACAAATTGAAAAACTTTTAGCATCTTGTTCCAACTTCGGGCAATCTTTTTGACAAAAGTTTAACATCGAATTGAAGATAGTACAAACTTTGATTAGCAAATATTATTCAAATTTGGAATGACCAAATACCATCCTAAAAAGACGTATATCTAAAGAAAAATGCAATGTACGAGCTTTAAGGATCAACAACCACAACTTTGATTAGCATCTTGTTTCAATTTCGGGCAATCTTTTTGACAAAAGTTGAACATCGAATTGAAGATACAAACTTTGATTATCAAATATTATTCAAATTTGGAATGACCAAATACCATCCTAAAAAGACATATATCTAAAGAAAAATGCAATGTACTAGCTTTAAGGATCAACAACCGCAACTTTTTAGCTTCCAATCTGTACAAATGATTCTGAACATAAATTTCTGCAATGTAATTGCCTTGATGGAACTGAGCTTGTTTTTTCGACAGCCAGCAAAAATTACTGCAGTTTTCCCAATGCGTTTTAAAGAAAATACAGACGTCATAATAGCGACAGCCTTCTTTCAGGTTAGTAGCCTTGAGACATAGATATTAATTTTCATAACATCGAAATAATATCTTCGAGTACTCTAAAAACAATTATAATTATTTTGGCAGGAACTAATGGATGTGGGAAGTTCGGAAGCATGGACTAAAGCACCTCATTGCACCTGGTCCCCCATTCCACCTCCTGAGCTAAGAGGAGAACTCCTTGAAGATTTGAGTACTAATGGAGGGTTTGTCACTTTCGGTATCTACTTATCCTACCATATCCAAACATCATGTCAAGTATTTTTCGACCACTTCTAGCCATGCAAGAAAAAAATAAACACAGACAACCAGAAGGCACAAATACTCGAAACAAAACCACAACCCAAATGATAAGCATAGATCCATCTTTAACCGTGTCTGGTGACTAAATGTGAATTTTGTATCAGTGCTGTTTTTTCGAAGTATACATATGTACACATATATTATACACACACACGCACACGTATTTATATATCAGAAGCCCGATCAAGATGCAAAACACTAACCCAAAGCATAATCAATAGATGTTTCTTTAACCATGTTTCGAAACAAATCTCGAATCTTAAAACAGCACTTTTTCAGAAAAGAAAGCATGTTCACAGAATGCACCCAAAGCGTAAGGCAGTAGATCCATCTTCGACAAAGTTTTGTAACAGAGAGTGAATTTTGAAGCAGCGCTTCATTTGACACATTCACAACGCTTGAATTGGGCTTTGTCTAATACCAATTCGGTGGAGATATGCACAGATATTTCTTCGCGTCACGTTGAAGGCAAAAGGCTAGACAAGACCGTATGGAGCCTACTAAACTTCTATGCTTTTGTAAAATACCATGTCAAGGTAACACATCTCTGATCTATCTATCATCAAGCACTGAATTGTCCTACGGTTTAAAGCTGATGAGACTGGAAAACAGTGCACCAGGGGTTTCATACAGAGGAGGATGAGAAACCGTTTAGAGAGTTTGGTTCAGGTGATGCACCTTAAAACTGTCATCGTGGTGGCTGATTCTTTCGATTTTCTGCAAGCGCACTAAGCAAACGCTATGATCAATGGTTTTTGGGAAATGACGGCTAAGGACGTGTTTTGATAATTAATACCATCTAAGGATATTTTCAGCATTAACAAATGTTCTTAGCTTGTCCTTGGTGGGTATTAATAATCAAAACATGTCATGAGCCGTCATTTTCCCATGGTTTTTCTTCTCATTATTACGCGTTTATTTTTCCAATTTCCAGGTGCTGCATAAAGGAAATCTAAAGGATGAGCAGAATGTAAAGAAGGTCAAAGGTATTCGTTCGAACATTTGGATCTCAAATAAGATGACGAATGACAAACACAAAGTGCAATATCTAAGAAACAGTACAGTTTCTAACCATGGGAAAATTTGGTTTGATGCAGGAGTTAGGTGGATGAGGAAACTTTTCAGTTTCTCAAGACCCAAAATGATAAGAAGAAGATGTAATTTTGGCAATAAGCTCAAGAGAATCCGCTCCAGAGTTAAAATACGTTGGTTAAGACGTTTTCGTCGACGACAATCCCTGTCAATCTCCAAGTTTTCTTCTGTCAGGGGATTTCAAAAACTAGACTAGTTTTCTTTTACCCTCAAGAACAATATACACGTCGATTGCAGTTAAAACTTCCCCCTTTGATTGGGACACAAGGCTCGGTTAGGTTTGCAGTTATAACTTCACCAACATCATAGTATGAATTGTGGACTCTATAATGTATATATGATGAACTACATTTTGTCGACTCCCGCGAAACCTTAAACCTCTCCGCATATGACTTAGCAACATAAACATGCCAACCATTTCTGAACAGCATATTTTGTGGTCAATTACAAAAGGCTTCAGTAATCAGCTAAACCAACCAACCAACCCATGTCGTGGTTAAGTTTCAACGTATTGGCTCCGACTACGGCAGCAGCAGGAGAGAGAGAGAGAGAGAGAGGGGCAAACTCTATCACCATTAACCACATGGCCGCAAACTTTGTAACTCTGGCCTGGACGCAAACTTTTGTATACTGGACGTAAACTTTTGTACTCAGGACGCAATCTTTTGTATTCTGGCCGCAAACGTTTGTTTAATGTCATTTTTGTCTGTAGTGATTTTTTTGTTGCATAGAGACAAATAATTTTAAAAAAAAAGACGCGAAAACTAACAAAAGGCGAAAATTTGTTGAATAGAGACAAATTAATCCAAAAGGATTATTAAGCGAATCTGCTACCTAGTACCTTTTTTTTTAATTTTTTATTGTTCATGAAAACCAAAAGTCAGAATCGAAAAAAAAGCCAACAGACGAGCGAATACTAACTTATTTATTTGATTATAATGTAAGGCGCCGCATTATATACAAAATGTGTTTTTTTATTAACTAAACATTCTCGTGCATTATTTTCAAAACTTTATACTGATTTTAAAATTTAAGCCAGATCCTTAAATCGATGCAAAGTTCTTTCTAAAACTATACTTTATTTGTTATCAGTGACAAAAAAATAATATTTGCACTCTACTTTCTTATTAATGCACTTCAAAATTTTGCTTGTAGTTACTGTATGTAATTTTAAGCACAAAAGAACTTATAAGTGCATTTACAGAAAATATGGAGTGCAAAAATAATTACTTGAAACCGAAACTGAACAGAGATCTAATTCAACTGAACTGCATTAACACTAAAATGGTCCGGTCCAGTTGGTTGGTCGGTTTGGTTTTCCGATCAAAACTTTCATCCACATTCGGAACCATCCAATGCACTTGAATTCCACAAGTTAGATAAGACGATGGTGGAAGATCAGGGTTGGCCCAGGGGTTTTTAGTGCCCAAAACCAATTAAAAAAAAAGTGTGCTCTTAAAGAGTTAATACTTAATAATTTTTACAGCAACAATCACAATAAAAGAAAGTCAAACCAATTTCTACTGATCATTACATACGAATACAAAATACGAGATTGTCAAGATTTTGGGGGGAAACGATTTTGGGGAGGTGTTATTCGGTAGTTTGGGGGAAATGATTTTGGGAATTTAGTGCGTTGGGCACTTGGGCTTATGAGATGGTAGGTTAGGCTAACTCATTATCTTTAATTGGGCATTATTTTCATTCTATTGGGCTTAAAAAGATTCATACTCAAACTCAAATAGTGAAAATATTAGAGAGTACCCTTGAAAGTTGAAATTTTTGGGATGCCAAAGGCCGGGGCCTTGGGGTTGGGCAGACTCTGTGGAAGATATTGAGAAAGTGGGCTTTTAGTTGGTGTGACAGAGCCATCAACAAAGTAGCTAGCGCATTGGATTGCTAGCAAGTGTAGAGATAGGACGTTTTATTTACTTCGGGTTGTATTCCGTCCACTTTAAAGGTTGTTTTGCGTAGAGACTTGTCGTTGTAATGCTTGTTGAATACATTGACGTTTTCAAAAAAACAAAATAAAGGAAGATATGAGGCTCACACATATGGTACGATTCGAGACCCATTCATTTCTATACATGTATGAATCTTTGCACTTCGCCTTCTGTATCGGTAACCTTTTTGACGCGTGTATCAAGAATCGCAGTCAGAACTTTCTTCCTCTTGACATGGACATGGACGGTTGAAGTCTCAGGGCTCCCATTTCAGCGGAGTGGCCGCTGGGCGTGGTTGTTGTAGAGTTTCCAACCAGCCATTTTCCAAACACGAGGTCCACATGATGCATTCCAACCTGCCATTACTACGAAGGTCATTTTGGCACAATTTCTGACCAAAGCCTCATTTTGGAAATTCCCATGTATGACTAAGCCAAATTGTTTGCGGTCTAGGACTATCACATCATTTTTTTAATTCAGCCCAGGCTGCGTTTCTAGTAGTATATATATTTTTTGCCTTCGAACTAACGGCAAAAGACAACTCGTTTCCACTAAAAATATCGTTTAGTCCATTTAGTCGGACAAAATGACTTGTCTTGAATAGTGGAAAAGCAAGTGCAAAATACTGAAAATACCGTCTAGTCAAATAGTGAAAACTTAGATGAGAGGTAGTGAGAAGTTTAAGATTGACTACCGTTCTACCTCTCTAAATTCACGTAAATTTACAAACATCCCGAACGTAGTCAAACGTTTCGATGAGTTACCCGAAGACCCGAGGCGGATCGCACAAGGTGAAAAGGAAGCCCCTGGAAGGTCAGATTTAGATTGTTCTCCTAATGAAATAAAATGAAGACCGTGAGGAAAAGAAATTATTCAAGTAATACGTGTTTGAATGGAAAAAAATCAGAAAAAAAACAAAAATCCAAGAAGCCACCAGCGGTCCAGCACATGTGTGGTCCTGAATCCTCCTTTGAAATCTCTCACAACACCAACCAAATAAAAAGCTCGAAAGTACCCTCAAAATTCCACCACCACAAACTCATATCCCTTCCCACCAAAAACCACCACAACGAAGTCCAGAAGGAACTAAAGAAAGAAGAAAACCCACCACCACCGTACCGCCTCCACCTCTGATTAGTGAGGTCCTTTTTAGTGAATATTCAATGGCGGCTTCGATTTCTGTGAACGGGTTCAAAGGAGGTTGGTCCTCCGCGTACCGTGGAAGTCGGGGAACTTCCATGTGGGGGGAGGACTACGCCACGTCGGCCCCAACCCGAGTCAGGGTTGGAAAAAAGCCGACGAGGCTAGTACCGATGATGAAGAACGTGAACGAAGGGAAAGGTGTTTTCGCGCCGATCGTCGTCGTGACGCGTAATATCATCGGGAGGAAGAGGTTCAATCAGCTCAGAGGCAAAGCAATTGCCCTGCACTCTCAGGTAGACTGCCCACCCCTTTCATATGGTTTCTCATTTCATGCTTTTGTAACACAATATATAGTATCAACATATAAACGTGGAAGATTCTCTTCTATTAATTCTGTCTCTCTTGAATTTGTCACACTGACTCAACACACTCCTCCGTCGTCAGATTAGACCTCGAGATTCGTGTATTTTGAGATTCCCAATACATCTTTATAGGAGTACGAGATTCCCTTCACATCGTGTGGTATTTGAGGGGTGAGTTTTATTCGATATTGGATCCCGGCCAAAACTCACATGTGATCTTAGCTTTGGTCTTGACATAGGTCCCATAGCGTTTCAGTAGATAGGGATTAGTGGTGTGGTGCGACAGGGCAATATTCCCTTAAGTGCGCACACAGGAAAAAAGTATGTCAAGATTCTCCGCGTATCATGCAGCTATAAGAGTGAAGTGTATCAAGACAAGAGCACATATACACGTTGAGGATCTTGGCTAAAATAGTCATTTTTTGTGTGTTTGTTTTTTGGTCTAACTATTTGCTTTCTGTGTTTCCCTTTCCTTTGTGAATTCTCAGGTGATTACTGAATTCTGCAAAACAATAGGAGCAGATGCAAAGCAAAGACAAGGACTGATTCGACTCGCCAAGAAGAACGGAGAGAGGCTTGGATTCCTTGCTTGATTCGAAAGCTCATGAAATTGTTCATCTTTCTGTTGTCAAAATGAGAATTCTCTTGTAGCTTATAGTTGCAGTGACTCCAGACACATACTCTGTTACTTGGAATGTAAACTAGATTGATCCCTAGTATGCCCCTCACATCCTTCAGTCCTCTGTCTTACTATTTTGCTTACTGGGTTTGACTCACTGTCGTCACTCATGAACCTTTCCTGTTCCAAATTAATGAAATACGATAAGATTGTCTATTGAATCTGATGGAGGCGAGAGCATTATGCACCACGTACATAACCTTTTGTGTTTCAGACTCGTTAGGCTTGTGCAATGACGAGATAGTTAGTCACGGAAACACAGTCGAGAGTAATGGCTACCTACATGTTGTCACTCTCTCCACGACACAAGAGAATTCCATAACAGGCAACCAGCCAAGCGTTCTAATCGCAGCAGATATCGAATTTGATTGATGGGTCGTAAATCTTTCAGAGTAGATTAACCGACGCCATGATCATGAACGAATAGAAAACTGCACATTATAGACCCAAAGAAGCATCTCACAATCAGATCACTTTACTTGACACAATGCAGCAGAAACAAGCACACCAATGGGAATAGTTGTGCGATCTAGCGTTTGTCACAAGTTAGCGGCTGAAAGTAGAGAGCTCGAAGATCAATTAAGAGGCGGTTAAGCGTTGTGTCGACTTTTCGCTGATCTTTCCTTTTTAGAATCCTCCTTATTAAAGAAAAGCAGCAAGGAGATGGCACTGTATAACAGATGATGCCCATGATACTGAAACTTAACATGAAAGCTGTAAGAGATCTCATCAGTGACCTCAATAATGTTATTCCACTTCCTCACAATACTCGTCTACGTATTCACGATAACAGTAATGTTAGATTTTCTTGGAGAGTTCTAACCTAAAACCAATGAGCTGTGGAGTAGTTTTTAGAATATTTTGGGTAGCTTAGATGAGCGATGTGGGATAAAGTCTAACACTCCCCCTACACGTGCCGCCCCCTCACATGCAATTCGGATACAGGTGGAGGTACGAGTTGAAGAGATGAGAAGATTTGACTCGAGCGACGGACACTCGATCATGTGAGGTCTGTGAATATAGATGCTTTTGTTGCAAGATTTCAATCCCACCTTTCTGTAAAATGTCGGAGTTGCTCGAGCACGTTTTAATCCAGTATGGGACAACCATCGGACTACAAATAGAGGGTAAATCAACAAATATCCAATTTCCGACGTACCAAAAAAAAAAAAAAATCAACAAATATCCAAGAGATATGAGATGTGACCTTCCATTCTTTACATCATTCACTTTTTGTACGTGTTTCCCGTATTCTTTTCGTCAAACAAAAATGCTAGGGGTACAGCAAACCCTGTACAGCAGCTGTGCATAGATTTATTTTGAGCCCGTTTGGGATTTCATAAAGATGATCGGAGCCGCTCATTTTGTTTAAAATATATTGTTTAGAATTTCCATAAAAAATCATCTTAATCTGATATAGGTAATTGTGTTTACAAATCATACAACTTTGCTTCAGAATTTAGCATGAATTTCTAAAGCAAAGTTGGATGATTTGTAAATACCCTTATCGGTATTGGATTGAGATGATTTTTTTCAGTGACCCTACACAATATATTTTAAATAAAATGAGCTGCTCCGATCATCTTTGTGAAACTTGAGATGGGCGTAAAATGGATCTGTATGCAGCTGTTGTACGTGGATTGTTGTACCTGTATCACAACTGTCCATCAAATCTTATAAAATTTTCCATACAGCAATTTCAAGAATTCAGTGAGGAAAGGACGAAAATTTAAACAATATATTTTAAACAATACATTTTGTTCAAAATATATTGTTTAGAATCCCTGTAAAAAATCATCTCAATCCGATATCGGTAAGGGTGTTTACAAATCATACAACTTTGCTTTAGAATTTGGCCTGAATTTCTAAAGCAAAGTTGGATGATTCGTAAATACCCTTATCGGTATTGGATTGAGATGATTTTTTTCAGTGACCCTAAACAATATATTTTAAACAAAATGAGCGGCTCCGATCATCTTTGTGGAACCCGAGATGGGGGCAAAATGGATCTGTATGCAGCTGTTGTATGTGGATTGCTGTACCTGTATCACAACTGTCCATCAAATCCTATAAAATTTTCCAAACAGCAATTTCAAGAATTTAATGAGAAAAGAACGAAAATTTAAACAATATATTTTAAACAATACATTTTGTTCACAATATATTGTTTAGAATTCCTGTAAAAAATCATCTCAATCCGATATCGGTAAGAGTGTTTACAAATCATACAACTTTACTTTAGAATTTGGCCTGAATTTCTAAAGCAAAGTTGGATGATTCGTAAATGCCCTTATCGGTATTGGATTGAAATGATTTTTTTCAGTAACCCTAAATAATATATTTTGAACAAAATGAGCGGCTTCGATCATCTTCATGAAACCCAAGATGGGCGCAAAATGAACCTGTACGCAGCTGTTGTACGTGGATTGCTGAACCTGTATCACAACTGTCCATCAAATCTTATAAAATTTTCCATACAGCAATTTCAAGAATTCAGTGAGAAAAGAACGAAAATTTAAACAATACATTTTGTTCAAAATATATTGTTTAGAATTCCTGTAAAAAATCATCTCAATCCGATATCGGTAAGAGTGTTTACAAATCATACAACTTTACTTTAGAATTTGGCCTGAATTTCTAAAGCAAAGTTGGATAATTCGTAAATGCCCTTATCGATATTGGTTTAAAATGATTTTTTTCAGTGACCCTGAACAATATATTTTAAACAAAATAAGCGGCTTCGATCATCTTTATGGAACCTGAGATGGGCGCAAAATAAATCTATTTGCCGCTGTTGTACGTGGATTGCTGTACCTGTATCACAACTGTCCGTCAAATCCTATAAAATTTTCCATACAGCAATTTCAAGTATTCAGTGAGAAAAGGACGAAAATTGACTGTTTGTTTGTTGTTGAAAAGATACCGTAGAAGGCTGAAATATTCAGCTTTTTTGTGTTATGTGTACATACGAGCCGAGTCATTTTTGAACTTCAAGCTTGAGGTTGACTATGCATTCAACAAGCTTACTATGATCCCAAAACTTTAAATGTGAACTGAGTTTGAATTATTAAGCTCAAGCCAAGCACAGAGTTGTCGTGCGACATTCGAGTCGTCCATCTCAATAATTAATAGTTCAAATTTCATTTTACCCTTGCCGGTCTGAACCATCCATTCTCGAAATAAATGGAAAATTTTACGCAGGCACCTGACCTTTCATACAAATCACACATAAACACCTGACCTTTCTTAAATTTCATATAAACACTTGAGTTTTCTAAAAACTCATCAATTCTACACTTGACCTTTCTTAAATTTCATATAAACACCTGAGCTTTCTAAAAACTCATCAATTCAACACCTGTCATCACCCATCCGTCTAAAACCAAACGGGAAAAAAGTTAAGTGATCCAATTTTTTTTTTGTTTCAACCAGTGCGAAGATCTTATTTTTTGATCATTTTATCCTAAAGAATCATAATTAATTTTTGACTCTAAAGCTCTCTAGTTAGCCCTAAGAAAATCATATAATCAAATATCTCTTAGAGCTAATTAACAAGAGCTTTAGAGTCAAAAATTAATTATGATTTTTTATGATAAAATGATTAGGAAAATAAAATCTTCGCACTGGTTTAAATGGATTGAAAATTGGAGTAATTAATTTTTCAATCATGTATAGACCGTTTATATATTAAAAAATATGGTTAAAAAATTAAGTGCTCCAATTTTCAATCCGTTTAAACCGGTGCGAAGATCTTATTTTTCTGATTATTTTATCCTCAAGAATCATAATTAACTTTTGACTCAAACCCTCGTTAGTCAGCCCTAAGAAAGTCGTATAATCAAACATTTCTTAGAGCCAACTAACGAGAGCTTTAGAGTCAAAAATTAATTATGACCTTTTAGAATAAAATGATGAGAGAAATAAGATCTTTACATCGGTTCAAACGAATTGAAAATTGCAGCAATTAATTTTTCAACCATGTATAGATCGTTTATATATTAAAAAATATGGTTAAAAAATTAAGTACTCTAATTTTCAATTCGTTTAAGCCGGTGCGAAGATCTTATTTTTTGATCATTTTATCCTAAAGAATCATAATTAATTTTTAACTCTAAGGCTCTCGTTAGTTAACCCTAAGAGATATTTGATTCTACAACTTTCTTAGGGCTAACTAACGAAAACTTTAAAGTCAAAAATTAATTATGATTCTTTAAGATAAAATGATCAGAAAAATAAGATTTTCGCATTGGTTCAAACAAATAAAAAATTGGAGCACTTAACTTTTTTTCTGTTTGGTTTTAGACGAAGGGGTGATGGCATGTGTTGAATTGATGAGTTTTTAGAAAAGACAGGTGTTTATATGAAATTTAAGAAAGGTCAGGTATTGAATTGATGAGTTTTTAGAAAGGATAGGTGTTTATATGAAATTTAAGAAAGGTCAGGTATTTATATGTGATTTATGTGAAAGGATAGGTGCCTACGTAAAATTTTCCCCGAAATAAAATTCAAATCACTGATTGCCAAAAATTGACGACTCAAATGCCGCACTGAAGCCAAACCTAAGCTTTGCTCGATTAGCACCCCCAAAGACGGATGTATGTTGGGGCACATGGGGATGCGCGGTTTCGGTTTCGGAGTATTTTGTATAGAGTGTTGTTTAGACATTTAAATGCTTTAAGAATGTGTTTGTTTAATTTGGATCTCAAAACTCAATTTCTCATACGATCTCTCATAAGTTTTTCTTCCATTGTTTTAATCTTTTTTTTTTTCTCTCCACTCATTATATAAAAAACCTCCCTCAAAATTTAAATCGACCAAATTATTAGATTTCTGAAATTTAAATTTCAAATTTTTGTTGATCATAATTCAACCAGTCCATCCTGATTCCGTACCTGAGCACCCTATGAATGAAAACCAAATTCTCGTTTTGTCGGAAGCCATGACATGTTACGTACACGCCTCATAGCACTCTCATCTCACATGTTTTTGGAGGGCGAGCCAACTTCAACCTTTTTAATGCGGGAAAAAAAGAAAATCTTTTTTACCGCCGTAAACAAGTGTTTACGACACTTAATCGTGACCGTACTTTTGAACGGCTCACATATTGACGACACTTTTTCGAGAAGAGTTAATTATGATCGATCATAATTGAAAATAAATATCAACTATTAATTATGCAAATAAATGACTGAGATTGGTTATTGTCGTAAACAAGCTGTTTACGACACCCCGTAAATAAGACAGGGAAAAAAAATTTCTCTCTCCTCATGGAACTTGCTCTGCAATTCGACAAGTCATTCTTGGGGGCAACTACCGTTGCCAACTTGTCACGCACCCAAAAGCTAGCTCTCTCAGTACATTTGCATGCTTTCCACGCCCTTTGATCCGCTAGCTGTCTCTTCCCTTCCGAATTTCCATTTCCACTTCTTTTGGCACTGGGTCCTCTAAAAATACCTGCTTCCTATATAATTAAAGCAGACCCCTCCCTTAGAGAAGAGAGAGAGAGAGAGAGAGAGAGAGAGAGAGAGAGGAACAGAGATGGAAAGCCAAAACAGAGCTGCATTGGCAACGGAGGCTCCTCTTGCGCCTGTTACTAGGCAGCGCAAGGTTCGGACTGATTTGGAGACTGAGCTTCCTAAGCCGTGTAATTCTCTCTCTCTCTCTCTCTCCCTGTGCCAATTTAAGTACCAATAAGTCTAGGTACACTACATCAAACCACTACACAATCCACTACCAGTTTTGTAGGGCCCACTCCGGAGTCCTAAAAAAATACAGAAAATTGTTCATAAATTTTAAAATAATATATTATGGGGCCCTGTAAAAAATTAGCTCCAACGAATATCGATAATTATTATTTCTTGATTCGTAGGGGCGAAACTGTGCAGTTAAACAGTTTCGTCCCTACAAATCAAAAAATAATACTTACCGATATCCGTTAGAGCTGATTTTTTACAGGATCCCATAATATATTATTTTAAAATTTATAAACATTTTTCTGTATTTTTTTAGAACCCGAGATGGGTCCTATAAAAATGGTAGTGGATGGTATAGTGGTTTCGTGTAGTGTATGTAGCATCTCTCTAGTACTAGTGGTTATCTTGGTAACAACAAAACACAAAAGGGGGCTGACATTTGGATTTCATGAGAAGTAGACATATACCATGTATGTGTTTCGGTATCTAGGCAATGGGCAATTTGCAATAGAAGTTCTTCTTTCTTGTTTCCCTCCTCCTTTCCTTCAATCTCTAAATTGGAAAATTTTCATTAGGGCCACACGTGCGTTTTAAATAAAGCCTGTTACGAATTGTATTGGCTATTACCCAATGGGATTTTAGACCTCTGATGATGTCATTTCCTTAGTTATCATCCGATACTATGCAATATTGGCCGATAAATGGCTGAATTTCCTGATACTGCAATTGGCCACACTGACAAGTGACTAACACATTAGAGCTAATTTACCATAGTTGATGTGCTATGGCCTATGCAAAGGGAAAAAGATAGCCTAATGGAGGGAAACATTTGGCCAGATTGTGTTGGGTTGTGACCCGACCCTCAAATCCGCACCCTAAGCACAAGCACACAACCAACCAACCAAGCACAAACATGAGAGATTCGAGAAAAACCTCCGTAATTGTATTATTCACAAATCAGATACAATTTACATGAAAAAACCTCACCGGCATGCCACAAACCGGCTGCCATCACTCCTCTCTCTCTCCCTCATTGCCATGGCTCTCCGACAGTCTCTCTGGGCATCTCCGAGGAGCCCTGCTCCCCTCGTTGGGGGGAGCTCTCACGCTTACACTCTCTCTGCCTCCTTTCTCTGTCTCTCAGCTTTGGCAATCCAAACATGAAAGGGGAGAAAAGATAAGGGGTTTTATCCCCTACACTCACACCCACATCACTTGGGTGTACCCCAACAGATTGTGGGACTGATAGAGGGGTTGATAAGTTTGATGCAATGGAAAGATGCAAATGCATAATGTTGATAGAGAGACTCTAGGGGTGGCAAATTAAACCCAGACCCATTAACAAACCTGGACCCATCAACTAAAAAATAGACCCAACCAACCCATTTATTAGTTGGGTAAGAATGGGTCCAAACCCAACTAACCCATTATTAGTTGGGTTTTAATTGGGCATCAATTGGGTCAACTTAAATGACCCAATGGGTATGAAAGTAAACTATGAAAAATTTTCATCTCTTTACTAGATTCCCAATGAAAGCAGCCCACCCCCTACCATGCCACCGCCGTCGCCACCACCATGATGGCCACCGCCGTCGTTGCCACCACCACCACAACCGTCGCCACCATCATCACAACGCCGCCACCACCACAATGGCCACCACCACAATGACCACCGCCACCACCACCCTCACCACCCCCATCACCACGCCACCACCACCGCTGCCACAATCGTGGTGGTGGCGGCGGCGGTGGCCGTGATGGGGGTGGCGTGGCGTGGCAGCGGCGGCGGCGGCGGCGGCGGTGAGGGTAGCGTGGTAGTGGTGGTGGTGGCAGCGTTGTGGTGGTGGTGGTGGGTAATTGGGTTAATGGGCGGGTCAGGTTTGATTTTAAATAAATGGGTCAGGTTGGTTATGGATAATTGAACTCATAATTAATGGGTCTAAAATGGGTCAATGACCCATTAAAGACCCAACCCATTTATAACTTGCCCATTTTGACCCAAACCTGCCCATTTGACACCCCTAAGAGACTCTTTTGTTTTGGGCTTTGGTGATGGGGGTGATTTCTAGTGTGCATATGCAGAGGAGAGTTGGAGGCAGGGAGAGGGTTGCAGTCTTGATAATTACTTCGTTGTCTACTCGAAATGAATAAGATCACCCCAAACGGAGGGCTAATACGTCGTAAGAAGCATAATAATCCGGAAGACCGAGTATCGAACCCAAGGGAATAGCCAAATAGCTTGCGTTGATTTGTAGATGTAAGCGTCGCGGCTTTAAGGTGGCCAACTTGTAGTGATTTGAAACGGAGAAAATAAATGCGATATTGAGTTTTAAACTTTTTAAACTAAGCGGCTAGGTCTAGAGGATTCTAACACCCACGGCTCAAGTTAATTAGCTGTTCTCTTGAACTACTCGGTTTGCGATACACGTCAACGACCTCCCAACCTAGTAGATTTGTCGTTAAAACCATTTTAAACTGGAAAAAGAGTTGAAACACCAAGGCAATTCTAGTATTCATCTAGTAAACGCAAGGGATGACATAGCTCTAACCATCATGTGTGGCAAGTAGCACGCTCTTGCCTACACAAATCAAAGAGGTGAACACCGGCAAGTTTTGATAGACAACCACGAACTATCTTGATTTTTCAACTAAACATGAAGATTTATTGAGAGACAAGCATAATCAACCCGAACCATGGAGTGCTATTCACCCCATGACCAAGCCTAATTAACTACTCACTTATGTTAGAAATTGAAACAACAAAGCTAATTATGCAAAACATATTTAACCCACGGAATTCAAAATAAACTTGAGATTTTCAAGAGTGCAACTACAATTTTAATGAAGACAAAAATAATATGCTAAGATTATCTAAGGTATAGAGTGCAGAATTAAGCTAAGAACAAGTAAAAACAATGATGAACAATAGCAAGAGTAAGTAACAAGTAAAGTAAATTTATTCTAGATCTAGAAAAGGTGTACTCGTTGATATTTGTGACATAAAGGGATATTTATGCAAGCCCCACGTTCGCCCACAAAATATTTCAAAAACGCCCTATAAACCCGGTACGAAGGCCTCTGTATTGATACATAGAAATGGTGTATCGATACCGAGCAGCTTTGATCACTTCTACTGAGCCGCTGTGGCAACTCGGTATCGATACAAAGAATTCTTGTATCGATACCCAATGTCTACGAGCCCACTGGAATCTGCTTGCAAACATGTATGGATTTCATTCCCTAAACTTAAGTAAAGATTACATTTTAAACATTTCTTTTACCTTTTTTTTACTTTAATTTATTTAATGAAAATAAGGAAGTACCCCCCATTTCAAAACAATGACATTACCAGAAAATTGAGATTTCAATCCAATCAAAATGTCGACCCCCAGCTTTTAATGTAAAATAGAAACTACACGTTTTTCTCTAGAAGTAATGGCTCAAAATATGACCTTGCTCTTCAAATAAAACCATGCAATTTTGAAGTTGCTCTTAGAAAAATTCAAGGATCAATTATTGCCATTATTTATCTCGAAAATCGATATTTTTTCAGAAAGTCATTTTTTCATACTTAGACAGATTTTAAGGGGCCAACATGGTCTTCCTTAGTTCCTTGGATATTTGGACGCACTCAGGCCATCCATGGCATCAAAAACACGCCTTATTCAACGATTTACCTGAAAACAATAAAAACTTACCTTAAGTGCAATATCAAAGAAAATACCGACTTTATAAACCTAAATACGATAAAACGAAGGACTTTAAGCACCAAGAATATACATTATTGAGAGCTTATCAAAATACCTTGGTTTGTAGGTAGGCTGTACCGATTGGGATGTACCGGATTGATGCAAGTGGCAAGATCGAATCGATCGATATCAGACTCTAGTTATCTTCAGTTACGGAGTGTTTATTTGCAGAAATCAAGCCAAACAGAGAGTTGAACCCCAACCAAGGAATTCAAAAATTGTAACAATGACTTAATTGTTTATGGACTCGGATTTCTTGGTTTTGGCAGGGAGACTTGCAGGAGTTCTTTGGGATGCTTTTCAGTCTTCCTCAAGGCACCCTTCTTTTTACTGTTGTCAAGCTCCTTGACCTCTTCTCTCAAAAAACAAAAGAAAAATAAGGGCCGCACAAGACGGAAACTCTTATTTCCATTTACTAACTCCTCAAACCCCTCTAAAGAGAGATGGCAATGGTGATTTGGAGACTTAATAAATTGTTGAATTGAATCCATAACTATCCAAAAGTAAAACAAGAAGCTTTTATGAACCTTTATATGAGTTCTGTACACAATATGGTACGGGAAAGAAGTTTAGCAATCGGATACTTAACTACTATATATCAAGCAATGAAGTTAACCAGGCACAATGCTTAGTTTTTAACTAACATAACTTGATATCTTTATTGCACAAACATATCTGACCCCTCAATGTTTTTCCTTTTTGAAGGAAATTGCTCCATCTGCATGTTCCTATCTCCATTTCTCCTAGAATAACCTTTAAGTATGATAAAGGATTTTGAAATTAATAATGAGGCTCCAAAAATCTCTTGGTTTATGCTCACTCATCTTTATGAACTCAGATATGGCCAGAGCGTTGGCTGCTCCTGATACAGAGCATCCAAACGGAACACCAGGCCGTTTGCATCATGGATTGAGTGTTTTGCAGCAACATGTGGCCTTCTTCGACATGGACAACAATGGGATTGTTTATCCTTGGGAGACTTATACGGGTAATTTTCATACTATCATTTGATATTGGAAATTCAATTTCTCCAGGAAAACACACTAAAGAGGATTAAAAACGAAACACAAAATTCAACTTTGTTCTTTCTATTGTCGTTTTAAATGGTGGCCCTTTGTGGTAAGTTGAGATAGGACAAGTGCCTCATAGGTCACAAGTTCGAATTCGATTGAGCACTTCGTAGTCAATCCCCATATGGCCACCCCAAGAATATGCTTTGCAATTAAAAGAAGTGCAGTTGGGAGGAAAGATCACCTGTCACACAAGTGTTCTCAACTCTTGTATCTATATATAGGTGTATTATGCAAAAAAATGTAAATGTTGTTGAGGTTATGAAAGATATCTTATTTCATGGTTGAGCATTGATATTTTCCTTGACACCGATGGTACGCACTGATATAACTAGAAAGATGCATGTGATTCTACAGGCTTCTACTCATAGCTTAGTAACTGTTTCTATATGAACCAACCTAGATATAAGATGATTGTCTAGTTATGGTGCTTAATCTGTATCGAGTCGATGCAATAGAATTCAAAACCTGTCTTCACTTTTACCCTTTTGTTCTGTAGTTTTTTCGTTCCTTAGCTTACTTCTATTTGTTGAGTTCCATGAAAAACATTCATAAGGCTTGAACGAGTCTTTTGCATTGCACAACTACATCATCCCTCATCAGTTATAGCAATGCACTGTGTCAGGATACTAAAAATTTGGAAACATTCCATGTCCAGTGCTTGTACATAACCTTTGGTGAATCTATTTCACAGAACAAAAAGGATACTATAAAGCCTTCTACAAATGGCGTTGCGCCTGTTAAAATTGGATACTCATTCTTGCAAACAGCCAGAACTTTGGTTTTTTATTTTTCTGATAATCCGGAACGGATCACACCATTGCAACCTTAGGTCGAGTGGCCACTCCATAAACCGGAGCCTCCTTCCCCAACTATTTACACAAGCTTTCGCTTACGGGTGGGGTGGTTGAAAGAATTTTCAGATTATTGAATGGAATATGTAAAATGTGTATCACTCTTCTTGTTCACTTATTTTCGTTTCTGTTTTAATTTTTGCTTGCAGGACTGCGTGCAATTGGTTTCAACATGGTTGTATCTCTTATATTTGCCATCGCTGCCAATGGAGCTTTGAGTTACCGTACTCTTCCTGTAAGTTAAATACTCTCCCGTATAAAAGTTATGAGGCTCAGAAACAGTGTTGATACAGATACAAAACAATCCCATGATTGCGTTTGTGCGTCAAAACATGGCTAAAATGTTTGTTATATACGTAAATTAAAGAGCGAAAAGCACAGATCAAGTTCAAACCGGACGATTGTCAGCGGTGGATTTAGTATAAGACCAGTGGGGGCCGGCTCCAACTCACGTCAGAAACTCCTCTAGTGTGTTCTTTAATTATTTATGTTTTAGGTTTGATTTTGACAAACTTTTCGTCAACAAAAATCTAATATTTTTTTGGTTCGATTCCACCAATTTATAGTACCTTGAAAACCCTCTTTATCGATATTAAATAAAATTTTGATACGGTTTAAAATAGTGTGATGTGAGGATTTTTTCAAAATGCAATGTATGTTTTAACATGTCGAGGGTAAAATTGTCATATCTTTTGATGGATTTGGTTAGAAAGTAGTCTAGACAAACTTTTCAATGGTTCAAACCACATCCAAATCGGAGTTCGATAGTGTCCATGGCAAGATCGCAAAGCTTGATCATTTGTGAACTTTCGAGCATGCGCCTGGGGCGCAATGTAATGCGCTTGGGCCCCTAGAATTGCGCCGAAGGCGCATAAAAAGTTCACAATTTGTCAAACTTCGCAGGCTTGTCCCAAACACTCCTGAACTCCGATTTGTGCGTGGTTTGAACCGTTGAAAAGCTTGTCAAATCTACTTTCTAACCCGAGTATTTTGGATCCTAATTTATTTGAACATCATAAGATATGATCATTTTACCCTCACTTGGTCCAAAAACAAATCATTTCGGTAAAACACTCACATCTCCCTCATCTTAAATCGGATAAAGACATATTATATATTGATAAAGAGGATTTTAAAAGTACTAGGAGATGGTGAAATCCCACCATAAAAATAATAAATTTAGTTTATGAAAATGGGATAGAAAGCAGGCCACTACAAAGATCATTGGAATACTACCACCCCTCCACCGCAGCACCGCCAACACTATCACCCTAAAACCATCCCTCCACCGCCGTTAGTTCACCACTACCACTAACGCTACCACTCTACCATGACCATTGCCACTCATGCAAGCTCCTCTAGTGTATTTATGTTCTAGGGTAAAGGTGTGATGGCAAACTCCTCAATGGCATGCAAACTCCTCTAGTGTATTTATGTTGTAGGGTTAAGGTATGATGGCAAACTCCTCGTGCATGCAAGCTCCTCTAGTCTTTTGACTCTATTTATGTTGTAGGGTAAAGGTGTGATGGCAAACTCCTCTATGACATACGAACTCCTCTAGTGTATTTATGTTGTAGGGTTAAGCCGTTAAGGCATGATGTCAAACTCCTCACGCAATGGTCGTGGTAGAATGGTAGCGTTGGTGGTAGTAGTGGTGAAGTGATGGTGGTGTAGATGGTGAAGTGGTGGTGGTGGAGGGATGGTTTTAGGGTGATAGTGATTGTGGTGGAGGGGTTGTACCGGCCTGGTTTCTACCCCCTTTCCATAAACTAAAGTTTAGTATTTTTATTTTTGGATTCCACCATCTTCTACTATTTTGAAAACCCTCTTAATCGATATATTATATGTCTTTACCTGATTTAAACTGAGGTAGATGTAAGCGTTGAATCGAAATGATTTGTTTTTCGACCACCTGAGGGCAAAATGGTCATATCTTTTGATGTACAAATAAATTAGGATCCAAACTACCTGGGTTAGAAAGTAGATTCAATAAGCTTTTTAACGGTTTAAACCACGCACAAATTCGAGTTTGGAAGTGTTCGGGACAAGCCTGAGAAGTTTGACATATTGTGCACTTTTTATGCGCCTTAGGCGCAATTCAATGCGCCCCAGGCGCATCCTCTAACAAACGACCAAACTTTGCGGTCTTGCCATAGACACTCCCGAACTCCGATTTGGACGTGGTTTGAACATAAAAAGCTTGTTTACACTACTTTTTAACCAAAATAGTTTGGATCCAAAATTATTTATACATCAAAATATATGACGATTTTTATCCTTGACGTGTTGAAACATAAACTACATTGAAAATATCATCGCATCACAATAATTGAAAACCGGATCAAAATCTATTTTACATTGATAAAGAGGGTATTCAAAGTACTACAAGTTGGTGGAATCGAACCATAGAAATATTAGATTTTTGTTTACGAAAAGTTTGTCATAAATATTGAAAGAGAACACTAGAGGAGTATTAATTATTCTCTCTTTTTTGTGTGCTTATTTAAATTCTAGCTACGCCACTGAGTGTTGTAATACTCTCTCTCTCTCATGCGTGCGCTGAGAGAGCTCCAAGTATCTGAAGGCACTCAAAATCGTACAGATGTATATGGATTGCCTCTGATGTCTGATGTAAAGACTGCATAAGACGGATACAGATGTATGCTTTTATAATTTTGACAACGCTCCTGCAAAGTTTGCATCTTGATGCTTGTCCTGCTTCATTTGGATAGTTGCTTTTAGGTGTTATTTTTTCCTAGGAAACTTAATTTATCTATCTACTATTCCTCTCTTCTGAGTTTTACGAATTTGAGTTCTGTGTGAAAAAAACAAAGGTGGAAAGTTGGTTCCATCGTAGGCCATAACAGATGCATCTTTGGCGATAAATCGTGATTTCCGAGAGTCTCATTAATATTTTTGTTTTTAATGCTTAGATTGGTTTCACCTATTCTTTCCGATATCAACATCTTCAGAAAATAGTTTCTTTATCTTATAATTGCTAATGTCTTGTGGTTATTTTTAGGCATTTAACTTCTAGTAGGCTTTTTGAAGTAATTAGGACTGAATGTAAACACGGTTCTTCGATCAATTGTTCAGAAAGTTCCAAACAATCAACGAGTTGATCATATCCTTCTATGAACCGGACCCCCACTATACGGATCAAGTTGAGATAATCAGTGGTCATCCCTACTCTAGATAGAGATAGTGGTAACCCTGAGTCCTCAAAAACCTGATCCTACTCCAATCTTATAGAATTCATGCATCATAAGGTTAAAAGACAGATGAAGAAACTAGCTTGGACTCGGAATGATATGCCCAATATACATTGCCAACACCAAATAACGCCTTTCCGGTACTGTTTTACCCTTGTGTTACGCCTCACACTTTCTTGCAGGGATGGATACCTTCTCCTTTTCTCCCAGTATACATTGCCAACATTCATAGAGCCAAGCATGCAAGTGACTCTGGAACTTACGACACAGAAGGCAGGTAAGCACAATACACAACGATGGGAATGGAATGATCCTTCCATTCTAGCTAGAACACCTTCTGTTGTGACACAGATTCTACAAAAGCCATGGCCCCATAATTCTTGATTTGGGTTTTTGTTTTAAAATTCTACTTTGGCGATCATTTTACAGTACAAATCCAACATCTACTTCTTGTTAAAATAAGCAGATACATGCGGGTGAACTTTGGAAACGCCTTTAGCAAGTTTGCTCAATTGCGGCATATAATTCCCGTATCGGTTTTCTGTATAAATATTTCTGTTTGTATACAGTTTTCCTCTAGAAATCTGACATCTTTCCCATCCAAAAAATATGCAGGTTTATGCCAGTGAACTTTGAGAACATATTTAGCAAGTATGCCCGAACCGTGCCCGATAAACTCACACCTGGAGAACTCTGGGGCATGACGGAAGGCAACCGAGTGGCGTTAGACTTTTTTGGCTGGTTTGTTTGTGCTTTTCCACTCCCAGAAACTCTGTTTCTATTTTCAGATGTTCTGCTTTGGAATCCTGAGCTTTCTGTGTGTTTTTTTTATAATTATTATTATTATTATTATGAAGGATTGTGAATAAGGTGGAGTGGGGATTTCTGTACTTTCTCGCTAGGGATGAGGAAGGTTACCTTTCGAAAGAGGCGATAAGGAGCTGCTTTGATGGGAGTTTGTTCGAATACTGCGCCAAAATGCACATGGGAGCTGAGGGGAAGATGGGCTGAATCACCATTGGCTTCCACGGTGTTTATGAAAAATATGAAGGCTTAAGTAGTTCTCTAGTTATCTAAAAGGTGAAAACTTTGCTGCTTGCTAACTTTGTTGTGGCCGAATATATGTACGTTTGACATGGTCCTTCGAATCAAAGCATCAAGAAAATAAAAACCGATTAGCTCGTTCTTGTATTATGTCTTTTACAAACGGGATGTGGGGCTGCCTCAACCAATCGCCTCGGGTACATTTGCTCTACTTGTACCAAATGATTACCCTAGGATTTCAACCCGAAGGAAAGCTAAGAGAAAAATAGCATCCGCGTAAATTCTCTTGGGGTGAGCTCTTGCTGCTGCCTTTTCTTTGGAAAATGACCTACAAACAGAAACTTCATCGTATTCCATGGAAACAAATAGCCGACGGGCAACAATGCTAGCAAGCATGGAAAATGCGTTTCGAGTCGTCACCGGATGTTCTTGATAAAGTATACATCCAAGCATGGAAGGATGAAAGAGTAAGTAGAAGGACAGTCACCTAACCACCAGGGTTGCTCGTAGTTAGACTCACCAATATACTCTCACCTGTGTGTAGGGGGTGAAAGCGAGTTGAGCTAAGCTGAATCGAGCTTTGTATTGTTCAAGCTCAACTCGTTTATTAAATAAGCCTAAAATTTGAGCTAGATTTACTCATTAAACCCGCCGAGCCTATTTCAAGCCTAGCTGAGCTTCCGTTGAGCTCAGCTCGTTTACGACAAGAACCCTAAACTTGAGCTCCATCTCAAATCGATTACTAAATGAGTAGAGCCAAGTGGAGCCCTTCGCTTCACCCTAAACTTGAGCTCCATCTCAAATCTATTACTAAACGAGCAAGTTGGTTCATTTGCTGCTACTGGTAAAACTACTACCGATATTTGTTTTTGTTTTTTGATGTTATACAATCTTCATGTTGATTGAGTCCATACACGGTTAGTTGATAAATCCATTGAACCAGATACCAAATTACCAAGAAAGGAAGGATTAACTAGTAAAGTTGGAAACAAGTCCCTGGTTACCAAGGTCATCACAACATGCGGAGCAACTTTCGATGAAAGCAAAATCTAAACCATGCTTGGACAGCTTAGATTTCCTTTTGGTTGAACAGGTCTTAGCCGTCCATTCGTGCGTCGCCGAAATGAAATCTGAACCGTCCATTGCCGAAATTTGACAGCCCGAATGGGGACAACAGGATTCCCGTTTTGCTACAAAAAGAACCCGGGGACATGTGAGTCCCTATGTTCCTTGCAAATCCTAATCCCCTTCTAAATCATTTTCCAACAAAGCACTTAAAATTCTGCCATGGCACAACAAATCTTTTTCATCAAAATCATCATCACTAGTCTTGGACTTTTCAAAGGAGGATGAGACCTTGTCAAGTTCTATTATGAGGGGAGTGCGAGATGTCCCTATTTCCTCGGAAACTTTTACTTTTCCTTTAGAGGACTTAGCAATCACAGAATAAAGACCAAGAGTGGTGAGCCAAAATTTCATTTGTAGTTGCCACATCCTAAAATTATGACCCTTACATTTTTCTGGTTTGCAAGGATTAGTCTCCATAGTGCACAGAAATTCCTAATATGATTTTTCTTCTCTTAGATTGTTGGATTAAATTTTAACAGAATAGTAGGAATTACTGTAAACAAGTAGCAAAACAATAATAATAGCAGCAAAGATAGAATTCTTAATCAGAAAAAATAGGGATTAGAAAAGCCAGTGGATCGAGGCACGTATGGTGGCGCCCTCCTAAGAGAAGATATGCCCCCTTCTGCATTGGGTTGAATGACACTCTACTCCCAAGATTCAACGATCCTCCGAGAAGCTTTGTGTGCAGCTAAAGCTTACTCACGAACCCATAATTGCCTGTATGTAGGGCTGTAAACGAACCGAATCGAGCCGAACCCTGTTAAGTTCGGCTCGGGTTCGTTAAAGTATGAGTTTGGCTCAAGTTCAATTCGAGCCTGAACAACTTGGCTTGAGTTCGGCTCGTTAAAATTTTTCAAGGCTCGGGTTCGCCTCAGTTGGGTTCGTTAAGGTACTAGTTTAGCTCGAGTTCAGCTCGGGTTCGATTCGAATTTGAACATCTTGGCTAGAGTTTGGCTCGTTAAACTCAAAGGAATCGAGCCGAGCCGAATCTAAGCTCGAATTGAGCTCGTCAAGACTCAGGTTTGATTCGGCTCAGCTCATTAAACTCAAGCGAACTCAAACTCTCTCATTGATCGTATAGAATTTGGGAGAAAAATAAGTATTGAATTATATATACAATCTTAAAACTTTTTACATTTACAAATAGACCCCTATTGAATTATTAATTAAATTTAAGTATAGGTTCGTGAACCTAACCGAGCCGAATACCGTTAAGCTCAAGTTCGGCTCATTTACGAAACGAGCCTAGAATTGAGGTTCAGGTTCAGTTCGTTTAGCAAACAAATCGAACTTGAATGAGCTCTTGCCGAACTGAGTCTCGAACAGTTCGCCAATGGCTCAGTTCATTTACAGCCCTACCTGTATGCTCAAAATATAGGAGTAGCTTCAAAGTAATATGCAAACTGGAAAACAGAGTGAATATGGTTTTGTTTTGTTGATATAGAAGGGTAAGAGTACTTTTTCTTCTTTGCGCATTTGATGAGGAAGAATGATGCAATATATAACTCAAAAGCAGACATAAAACATAAAGAGGGAATGGGAGAGGAGCCGGTGGACTGCCAAGGCAGCCAAGGAAATGAATAAGGGGAGTAAACAAGCATGGGTTGGTGGACTGCCAAGGCAGCCAAGGAAATGAACAAGTGGAGTAAATAAGCATGGGTTAATGCTCCTCTGCCAAGCAATTGCATGCCAATTACAATGGAGTAAATGTGCACTGACTAAATTAATATGGAACTATGGAAGAGATATAAAGTTATATAAAAAATTTAAATTAAATGAAATATACAACAAGAACTAATCGAGACAAACAAGATTCATATTGCATATTTTTTGAAATCTATATTGAAAGATATAAGGAATTAAAATTGACACAGATATCAAAATCCAATTTGGGGCAGAGGAAGAATGGAGAGGCCGCCCAAACTCATACTAATTTTGGAAGAAATAATTAACTGATGTGGGACAAACTCCAACTTCTACTTCCACCTTTCGTGCAGAAAAAAGAAATATTTCTCCTCATGGAACTCTAGCTCTGCAAAATTTTCTTTGTGGCCACCGCCATTGCTAGACTGTCACCCACCCAACCAAAAGCTCTCTCTCACTCCATTTGCATGCTTGCCACGCCCTTTGATCCGCTAGCTGTCTCCTTCCCTTCCAATTTTCCTTTTTACTGTGTAACCGTACCCTTTTTCCACTTCTTTCGCCACTGGGTCCTCTAAAAAAGGCCTTCCTATTCTATATAAGCCCAGACCCCTTAGAGAGAGGGAGAGAGATAGAGAGAAGAAACAGGGATGGAAAGCCAGAACAGAGCTGCATTGGCGACGGAGGCTCCTCTTGCGCCTGTTACTAGGCAGCGCGAGGTTCGGACTGATTTGGAGACCAAGCTTCCTAAGCCTTGTAATTCTCTCTCTCTCTCTCTCTCTCTCTCTCTCTCTCTCTCTCCCTGTGCCAATTTAAGTACTCCTATTTTGTGAGTGTATGTATCTGTTTGTGGCATTTCATAGGTCAATATGATGCATTCTTTGGTTACGGTGATATTAGGCTTCTTGGGTGAACTTTTTTTTCAAAAGAGTGATTGAGCATATCAGAGTACGTTTGATTTGGAAAATCAAAGATTATGATGATGGGAGCTGTGAAAATGAGGAAAGAAAAAAATGAAGTGAAAGGAAAGAAAAGAAAAGAAAGTGTAAAGAAAATAAATTTTCTTTTATAAATTTGACTAGAACGAAAACTTCTATGAGAATATCGCAAGAAAACTTTGATAGTTACTAACTCACCCTTAACATGCAAATGCATGGATCATGATCGGAAAGGAAAAATTACGGGCATAATACGAAGCAATGTTCCAAAAGTTGGTAGGAGCTAGTTGGGCAGTTGGCCACCTTCGAGCTTTAAGGCCTAGTAATGGGCCCATTGCAATTTGTAATCGGTTAATCAGCACATAACAATAACAATTAGTCTGATCTAGTCGGATAGGCTCTGCTAGTGATTAATCGCTGATTAATTCCGATTTTTAGAACATTGATAGGAAGTGTTATAAGATGTGGCAACTTTCACAACCAAAAAAAGATCATTTTTTAAAGCAAGAAATTGGAAGCTATGTAACTAGGCGTAAATGGATTGTACAAGACACTTTCTAGCACTTTATACTATTTTCATGTTAATCAAATACCCGTCTCTTTCTTGCATTTTCTATAATTTTCATTCTTATCAAATGGACCCTTAGGGTCTTCACGCATCGGAAGTGTGTGATGTAGCGAATGTGTGTGAATGGTTTTGACTAATTTGGTAAGAAATGCCAGTTTAGGGTCCAAATATGTTAGCCCAAAAAAGCCCACAGTTTTGGTTGTCCAAAATAATAGTACTAGTCTATGAAAAAAATAATAACTTGAGTTCTTTATTGCACAAATAGAATCCAAATCTGATGTTCTTATCTCCATTTCTCCTAGAATAACCCTTTAAGTATGATAAAGGATTTCAAAATTGGCAATGAGACTCCAAAAATCTCTTGCTTTATGCTCACTCGTCTTTATGAACTCAGATATGGCCAGAGCATTGGCTGCTCCTGATACAGAGCATCCAAACGGAACACCAGGCCATTTGCATCATGGCTTGAGTGTTTTGCAGCAACATGTGGCCTTCTTCGACATGGACGACAATGGGATTGTTTATCCTTGGGAGACTTATACGGGTAATTTTCATACTATCATTTAATATTGGAAATTCAATTTCTCCTGGAAAACACACTAAAGAGGGAAAAAAGAAAACAAAACACAAAATTCAACTTTGTCCTTTCTATTGTCGTTTTAAACGGTGGCCCTTTGTGGTAAGTTGAGATAGGACAAGTGCCTCATATCACAAGTTCGAATTCGATCGAGCACTTCGTAGTCAATCCCCTTGTGGCCACCCCAAGAATATGCTTTGCAATTAAAAGAAGTGCAGGTGGGAGGAAAGATCACCTGTCACACAAGTGTTCTCAACTCTTGTATCTAGTGGTGTATTATGCATAAAAATGTAAATGTTGTTGGTTGTTCAAGGTTATGAAAGATATATTATTTCATGGTTGAGCATTGATATTTTCCTTGAGACCGATGGTACATACAGATATAACTAGAAAGATGCATGTGATTCTACAGGCTTCTACTCGTAGCTTACTAACTGTTTCTATTTGAACCAACCTAGATATAAGATAATTGTCTAATTATTGTGCTGAATATGTATCGAGTTGATGCAATAGAATTCAAACCCTGTCTTCACTTTTACCCTTTTGTTTCTGTAGTTTTTTCGGACCTTAGCTTACTTCTATTTGTTTAGTTCCTTGAAAAAGATTCAGTTGTTTCTTGTCCTTTGTGCTTTTACATAGACTTGAAGGCTTGAACGAGCCTTTTGCATTGCACAACTACATCATCCCTCTTCAGTTATAGCAATGCACTGTGTCGGGATACGAAAAATTTGGAAACATTCCATGTTCAGCGCTTGTACATAACCTTTGGTGAACCTATTTCACAGAACAAAAAGGATACTATAGAACTTTCAACATGTGGCGTTGCGCCTGTTAAAATTGGAAACTCATTCTTGCAAAAAGCCCGAACTTTGTGTTTTTTTTTTTTTAAATTTTTTCTGATAATCCAGAATGGATCACACCATGGCAACCTTGGGTCGAGTGGCCACTCCGTGAACTGGAGCCTCCTTCCCCAACTATTTACACAAGCTTTTGCTTACGGGCGGGTGGTTGAAAGGATTTTCAGATTATTGAATTGGAACATGTAAATGTGTATCACTCTTCTTGTCGCTTATTTTCGTTTCTGTTTTAATTTTTCCTCGCAGGACTGTGTGCAATTGGTTTAAACATGGTTGCATCTCTCATATTGGCCGTTGCTATCAATGGAGCTTTGAGTTACCCTACTCTTCCAGTAAGTTAAATACTCTCTCGTACAAAAGTTATGAGGTTCAGAAACAGTGTTAATCCAGATACCAAAACAATTGCGTTTGTGTGGCCGTCAAAACATGGCTAAAATGGTTGTTATATACGTAAATTAAAGAACGAAAAGCACAGATCAAGTTCAAATCGGACGATTGTCAACCGTGGATTTAGCATAAGACCAGTCGGGGAGGGGCTTCAACTCATGTCGGAATTTTTGAACTTTAGTCTATTCTTGTTAGATTATTTTCCTATTTACCCGTCCAATGTGTTATGTTATTGCTCGAAAGCCTCTAGTCAGATTATCATTTCAACACCCCCTGCAAACTCCTCTAGTGTATTCTTTAATTATTTATGTTTTAGGTATGATTTTGACAAACTTTTCGTAAACAAAAATCTAATATTTTTATGGTTTGATTCCACCTATTTATAGTACTTCGAATACCCTCTTTATCGATATTAAATAGATTTTGATACGGTTTAAAATTAGTGTGTTGCGAGGATTTTTTTCAATCTAATTTTTGTTTTAACATGTTGAAGGTAAAATTGTCATTTCTTTTGATGGATAAATAATTTTGGATCCAAACTACTTTGGTTAGAAAATAGGCTAGAGAAGCTTTTCAACAGTTCAAATCATGTCCAAATCGGAGTTAAATAATGTATGTGGCAAGACCGCAAAGTTTAGTCGTTTGTGAACTTTAGAGAATGTGCCTGGGGCGCATAGAATTGTGCCTGAGGTGCATAAAAAGTACACAATATGTCAAACTTCGCGGGTTTGTCCCGAACACTCCGGAACTCCGATTCGTGGTTTGAACCATTGAAAAGCTTATCATATCTACTTCCTAACCCGAGTATTGTGGATCCTAATTTATTTGAACATCATAAGATGTGACCATTTTACCCTCAATTGGTCTAAGAACAAATCATTTCGGTAAAGCGCTCACATCTCACTCATTTTAAATCGGATAAAGACATTATATATCGATAAAAAGGGTTTTCAAAGTACTAGGAGATAGTGGAATCCCAGCATAAAAATAATAAAATTTAGCTCGTGAAAAGGGGATAGAAAGTAGGCTAGTACAAAGATCATTACAAAGATCATTGGAGTACTAGCTACCACCGCTCAACCACCAACACTATCACCCTAAAACCATCCAACAACCACCATCACTTCACCAACTACCCCACCATCTTCTAGTATTTTGCAAAACCTATTAACCAATGTATAATATGTCTTGACCCGATTTAAATTGAGGGAGATAGTGAGCGTTTTATCGAAATAATTTGTTTTTCAACCACCTGATGGTAAAATGGTCATATCTTTTGATGTACAAATAAACTAGGATCCAAACTACTTGGGTAAGAAAGTTGATTCGAAAAGCTTTTTAACGGTTTAAACCACATACAAATTGGAGTTCGGAAGTGTTTAGGACAAGCCCACGAAGTTTGACATATAGTGCACGTTTATGCGTCTTAGGTGCAATTCTATGTGCCCCAGGCGCATTACATTGCGCCCCAGGCGCATCCTCTAACACACGATCAAACTTTGTGGCCTTTCTACACCACCATCTTCTAGTATTTTGAAAACCCTATTAACCAATATATAATATGTCTTGACCCGATTTAAATTGAGGGAGATAGTGAGTGTTTTATCAAAATAATTTGTTTTTCGACCACCTGATGGTAAAATGGTCATATCTTTTGATGTACAAATAAACTAGGATCCAAACTACTTGGGTTAGAAAGTAGACTCGACAAGCTTTCTAACGGTTTAAACCACACACAAATCGGAGTTTGGAAGTGTTTAGGACAAGCCCACACAGTTTGACATATTGTGCACGTTTATGCGTCTTAGGCGCAATTCTATGCGCCCCAAGCGCATTACATTGCGCCCCGGGCGCATCCTCTAACAAAGGATCAAACTTTGTGGACTTGCCACACACTCCCGAACTCCGATTTGGACGTGGTTTGAACCGTTGAAAAACTTATCTAGACTACTTTTTAACCAATGTAGTTTGGATTCAAAAAATTTTATACATCAAATGATATGACAATTTTACCCTCGACATGTTGAAACATAAATTACATTGAAAATATCATCGCATCGCACTAATTTATAGCTTGCGGCACTGCTTGTTGTTGGCTTTTTCAGAGATTTATTGAAGGTTATCCTACAGTTCCCTCCTATATTCGTTGGTTATTATTATCTCCCTTTTTAGTGGATTCATGATGTACCCGGATGTCAACCCAATAATCGCTAATGTATTGTGGTTATTTTTATGCATTTAACTTCAAGTAGGCTTTTTTTGAAGTAATTAGGAATGAATGTAAACACGGTTTTTTGATCAATTGTTCAGAAAGTTCCGAACAATCAATGAGTTGATCGAATCCTTCTATGAACCAGACCCGCACTATATGGATCAAGTTGAGATAATCAGCGGTCATCCCTACTCTAGATAGAGATAGTGGTAACCCTGAGTCCTCAAAAACCTGATCCTACTCCAATCTTATAGAATTCAAGCGTTGGAATTCTCATTGAACTTGCGTCATAAGGTTAAAAGACAGATGAAGAAACTCAGACTCCAAATAATATGCCCAATATACATTGCCAACGCCAAATAACGCCGTTCTGGTACTATTTTACCCTTGGTTTATGCCTCACACTTTCTTGCAGGGATGGATACCTTCTCCTTTTCTCCCAATATACATTGCCAACATTCACAGAGCCAAGCATGGAAGTGACTCTGGAACTTACGACACTGAAGGAAGGTGAGCACAATATACAAGGATGGGAAATGGAATGATCCATTCTAACTCGAACACCTTCTATTGTGGCATGAATTCTAGAAATGCCACAGCCCCATAATTCTTGATTGGGTTTTTTGTTTTAAAAATTCTACTTTGGTGAACCATTTTACATGCGGGTGAACTTTGAAAACATCTTTAGCAAAGTTTGCTCGATTGAAGCATATAATTCCCGTATCCCAGTCACATAATTCTTGAGTGGTTTTCTGTGGAAAAATTTCTATATGTAAACAGTTTTCCACTAGATATCTGACATCTTTCCTGTCCAAAAAATATGCAGATATATGCCAGTGAACTTTGAGAACATATTTAGCAAGTATGCTCGAACCGTGCCTGATAAACTCACACCAGGAGAACTTTGGGACATGACGGAAGGCAACCGAGAGGCGTTTGACTTGTTTGGCTGGTTTGTTTATGCTTTTCCACTCCCCGAGACTCTGTTTCCATTTTCAGATGTTCTGCTCTTGAATCCTGATCTTTCTGTGTAATTTTTTTTAAATGAAGGATTGGGAATAAGTTGGAGTGGGGACTTTTGTACGTTCTCGCTAGGGATGAGGAAGGTTTCCTGTCGAAAGAGGCGATAAGGCGCTGCTTTGATGGGAGTTTGTTCGAATACTGTGCCAAAATGCACATGGGAACCGAGGGAAAGATGGGCTGAATCACCATTGGCTTCCATGGTGTACGAAAAATATTAAGGCTTAAGTAGTTCTCTAGTAATCTAAATGGTGAAAACTTTGCTACTTGCAAACTTTGTTGTGGCCAAATGTATGTACGTTTGACATGGTTCCCGTAGTAAGATTTGCATAAAGAAAACGAAATCCTTTGAACCAAAGCGTCAAGAAAACAATAACCGATTAGCTCGTTCTTGTATGTCTTTTGCAAACAGGAAGTGGGGCTGTCTCAGCCAATCTCCTTGGGTACATTTGCTCTACTTGTACCAAATGATTACCATAGGATTTCAACAGATAAGAGAAAATAACATCTCTTGGGGTGAGCTCTTGCTCTGCTTTTTCTTCGGAAAATGACCTACAAACAAAAACTTCATCCTATTCCGTGGAAACAAATATCCAACGATGCTAGCAAGCATGGAAAATGCGTTGAGTCCTCACCGGACGTGATGAAAACATCAGAAGTCGAAGGAGTCACCTAACCAGCAGGGTTGCTCGTAGTTAGACTCACCAATATACAGGTGTAGAGGTGCTAACAAGTTGAGCTGAGCCAAATGGTGCAAACGAATCGAACTGAGTAGAATCGAGCGTTGTAGCGTTCAAGTTCAAGCCATTTACTAAATGAGCCTAAAAGGCAAACTCAAGCTTGAGCTCGAATTGTTTGTAAACGAGTCGAGCTAGTTATTCATTAAACAAGCCGAGCCTATGGAAACGAGCCAAGCCTATCTGAGCTTTAGAGCATTGAGATCGGCTCATTTACAACAAGAATCCAAAACTTGAGCCCCATCTCAAATCGATTACTTAACAAGCAAAACCAATTGGAGCCCTTCACGAGCAGAGCCTCCAGCAGCTCAGGAGCAAGTTGGTTCGTTTCTTGATGTAATACTACTAATGTTTGTTTTCGTTTCTTGATGTAATACAATGTTCATGTTGATTAAGTCCATACACGGTTAGTTGATAAATCCATTGAACCAGAAGCCAGATTACCAAGAAAGGAAGGATGAACTAGTAGAGTTGAAAACAAGTCCCTGGTTACCAAGGTCATCACAACATGCGGAGCAACTTTCGATGAAAGCAAAATCTAAACCATACTTGGAAGCCAAAACGACGCGCCAGCAAAACTAACAGTCAGTGCCAAAACTGAAAAACCTTTTGATCTGAGTGCAAATAAGGCCATTGACAGCACCTTTCAACAAAGTATTTCTACAATTCCATTTAAACCCACACACAGCTATTCTGAGAAAAAAGTGTTGACCCTGAATCAGTTGGACTTCCAAACCAAGCAAAAACTCAGACAATCGCATTGGCTGCACTGGCTATCCTCGGCCACAGATCAGCACACTCTTTCCCGATTGGACCAGTAATAGCAGACCCTGAAACCCCCGGTGGAATTACTTAGATTAACATACAACTATGTTTTGGATAGGCAAAAATACAACCATGTTTTACAAGACATGAACAAAAAATCCAGCGTGAAGAAAAGAAAATAGCCATGCTGGGAAGAAGTCAAATGGAACAATGACTAGTGAATGACATACCTTTCATTTCACCCTTGGGATTAACAATGACTCCAGCATTATCTGCAGTGACAACCAACATGTATCAACATTGGAAGAAACAATCAATTATTCATGGGAAGAAAACATCAATTAAGTGACCTGCTATGGATCATTCCATACTAACTTTTCATGGGAAGAAAACATCAATTAAGTGACCTGCTATGGATCATTCCATACTAACTTTCGATACATCCATGTTCTACAGAATTCTAATGGATGGGAGGAACTTGCTATGTACCGACATAAACCATTCACAGGACATGCAAATGAAGATGGTGTACAAACCAATGCAAATGAACATATTCTGGTGATGGTGGAGGTTAGAGTTCGCATCATCTGCTTCACATATAATTGCGACAAATTATGTTTGAAAGCAGATGACCGTTCTTCAACATGCTTTTAAATTATCAACTACCAATTGAAAAGTCAAAACATAACCATTAGAAAGCAGTTTAAACTGGCTTTCTTACAGAGTGTAACTAACATTTACAAGCAAAGTCACACATCATAGGACACCGAGCAAGAACTCGAGGAGAAAAATAGATATAATTAAGGTAAACAATCCCCAAACCATCCCAAAGTAATCCACATTCCAGAATAAAGGTTGAGAGAATACAGCAACGTACGCATCTGTGAAGCATATTTAGAATCTTCTATGGGCATGCATGAGCATACCAATTTTTGGTAACAGCCAAAAAGAAAGACAAAAGTCCACGCTGAGCTTAAATAATCATTAAGATGACAACACAAAGGGATAAACAGCTTAACATGTTTGGCCTAAATGGAGCAGATGTGATCTTAAAGAGCACCATCACATCTGTAACGATAAGACAGAATTGCTTTTCCAGACATGTAACTGTATCAACCACCAAATATAAAGGAGGATACCTGACTTAGTCTGGTGATTTATAGCTTGCTATGAAACAACAATCCATTTAACATGGCTCTTCAAAAGAAGAGGAAGACAATGGATAATGGCAACAGCCACCAATGTTTCAAACAACCAGTGTAGAAAGACACCAAGGAAAAAAATAAATAAAAGACTTCCAGGGAGCAAATTTAGATGCCCTTAAAAATATTCATAAATCCCAATGATAGAGACCTGAATTTTACAGGCTAAAAAGTGCATTACGTATGGAAATAGGTCAAGCGAACTTAGATACATACAAAACTAAGAGAGGTAATATGTTGCAGAATGTTTTATTTCCACTCTAGCAAGTAAACAAAGAAGTGACATTATAGGCAACTTATGATAAGAGTACAACACCCTTGCAATGTGTGTTAATGTGTGTGAGAGAGAGAGTACGAGATGTCACAATTAAACTGAAATGGCACATTACTTGGTCAACAGCCATTTCCTAACAATCATAAGCTGATTACCAACATAAAGCTATATGAAGAGATAACAATGAACATGTAAGGCCTTAATGTAGCACATGTGACTTCGAACACCATCACATCTGTAACGATAGGCATTTTGATTTCCCAGACACGTAACTGTATCAACCACTGAATATAAAGGAGGATACCTGACTTAGTCTGGTGATAACTCTGATATTAGCTAGACGATAACCTATGAAATCCAATATGATTCTCTTCTAACGAAGATTGAAGGGAAAAAAAATAGCAACAGCTACCCAGGAAACAAAGCAACACCATCTATGATTCTATTCTAACGTATAAAGGGACACCAATTGGTCTGAACAAATTGAAATTGCGCAACATAAGCAATTTCCAAAGTTATCCTACTAGAACATAAAATTTTTCAACTACTATTACGGCAAAATAGTAAATCACTCGAGCTCAAACACCCACTCCCACATCCCATGTATTCACAAATGCACACACAGAGTATGTGCCCAACCTCTAGTAGCAAAGAATGGCAGAACCAAACAAGACGCGCTCAGCTTAAGTAATATTGAAATGACAACAAAAAGGGTTATATGCTTAACATGTTTGCCCTAATGGAGCAGATGTGATCGTAAAGAGCACCATCACATCCATAAGGCTAGGCAGAATTGCTTTTCCAGACGTGTAACTGTACCAACCACAAAATACAGGAGGATACCTGACTTAGTCTGGTGACCCTAGCTCACTATGATACGACATTTGGTTCGACAGATAAAGGATAATGGCAACATCCATCAATAATTCAGACAAACAGTGCACTCAAGCTGAGAACGAAAAAAGCATCCATCAATATTAGATACATTCAAACTAGGAGAATTTCGCAGAATGTTATACAGCTTATATCTTAATTCTATCCAGTTTGGAGCAAGTAAAACTAAGAAGTGACTTGACAACGAACAAGTGATAACACCCTTACAGTGTAGAGAGAGAGAGAGAGAGAGAGAGAGAGAGAGAGAGAGAGAGAGATGCCACAATTAAACAAATATGGTGGAAATTCCTCACATTACATGGTCAACAGGTATCATTGCCATCCCTGAACAATCATTAACTGATTACCAGAATAAAGCTACCCAAAGAAGAAAAAACACTTAAAAGATGTAAGGCCTTAATGTAGCAAATGTGGCTTTGAATAGCAACATCACATCTGTAACGATAGACACTTTTGATTTTCCAGACATGTAACTGCATCAACCACCGATTACAAAGGAGGATACCTGACTTAGTCTGGTCATATAGCTTACATTGGAAGTATGGACAATGTTTTGGAAAACAGTGAAGACAAAGAAATGGGCAACAGCTATACAGGAAACAAAGCAGCACCATAATAAGGCAATCGAAGTCTATCCCAAAAAAAAAAAAAAGGAAATGGAAGAACCAAAAAAAGATATTTATATTGACCAAATTAAATGCTCTCAAAAGCATTAATAAATCTAATAATGGATCTATTAATGCATATTAAGCCACTTAATAAGCAAAAATAAAGCACCCACATCGAAAAACAGAAACACCAACAAACCAAAAACTAAAATAAGAAAAACCCAATAATTTGCTATTAACCTTCGAAGTACATGAAAACGCCGTCCTTTCGGCGCCACGGCTTCCGCTGCCTGACGATAACGGCCGGCATCACCTTCTTCCTCAGATCCGGCTTCCCTTTCTTCACCGTCGCCATCACCATGTCCCCCACGCAGGCCGAGGGCAACCGGTTGAGCCTCCCCTTGATCCCCTTCACCGAAATGATGTACAAGTTCTTCGCCCCGGTGTTGTCGGCGCAGTTGACGGTGGCGGCCACCGGCAGACCGAGCGACATCCGGAACTTGTTCCCCGCCGATCCTCCCCGCCCTAACAACAAGAAATGAATTGACCATTAGCTTTTTAATCAACAATGCTGTTCTTCATTTGTTACGATTTGCGATCCGCCTCATCGAAATTTACAGCAGATTGATACAATTTTATGTACGTAAATACAGACAAACGTGAAGATACAAGAGCTCTGAGAAGAAAGGAGAAGAACAGACCCCGCTTCGACATTTTTGGCTGCGATTGAAGAATCAGCTAGGGTTTTGTGTGGTATTTATAGATGGACGAGCTATCTTGGTTTAATGACGTTAAGCACCCTTGTCATTTCACATGTAACCAGAAAGGTACTCAGACCTAGGGCTGTCCAAACAAAATTCAAGAACCGTGAAACCTGTCCGTATCGATTCGATCCGTGTTTTTTAGATTTTATCCGTGAATTAATTGACTGGACACGGATTTAAAAATTAAAAATCCGTGAGATATGGATTAAGATTGGATTTTCATTTCAAAACCGTGAATTAACCGAATCGGACCGTGAGATATTTAAAAAAATAAAATTATAGATATGTGTGTAATATATATATAAATATAATTTTACTAATTTGCTTGTTTGTTTTGAGAAACTAATTTGCTATGTTTTGTTTGCTTTTATGGGATGTAATACTTAGATCATACTTGCCCAAAATTTGTGTATTCTGGATAATGCGTTGTTTTATTTGGTTATTGTCTTGCTGCTTTTACCATGTTTATTGCCTTAATACTATTACTGCCTTTACAATTTAGACAATGTTTATGGAAATTAGTGTTTGCATTTTTATTTGGAATTTGATCATGGTAGTAGCATCATTTTATTTTTTTGGAAAGAAATCCGTGAATAAAACTAGAACCGAACCGTGAGACTTTTGGATTAGGATTGGAATGTATTTTCTAAAATCAGTGAGATACGGATTAAGATTGGATTCATGCAAATCCGATCCGATCCAATCCGGACCGTGTTAGACCCCATTCCATTAATTATTTTTTCAATTTTTTTTTGTCTTTATTCAAAAAAAACAATTGTGATTATTCATTTAACGCCAAATTTTTTGGATTATTGAATAAAAAATTTACTTTTACTCAACATATTGGAAAATAATCACTTTTTAGCAACAAAAAAAAATCAAAAAAGTCGGCTTTTTTTTTTTTTACTTAAAACTGGTTATTTTTTAAAATATTTAAGTAAAAACAAAAAGTCAATAAAATTTGATGCAAAACTAACAAACGAGAAAAAAATTTAAATAAAGACAAAAATAAAAAAAGAGTCCTAAAAATATTTTTAGTGCTTAGCAGAATGGTGTCTCGGGGAGTTCTAAATTTTGATTTGAGCCTTTTCTTGGTATAGGGTCTTCTTTTAAGGGTCTAGCTCCACCATACTCTTTTTTTTTTTTTGGCCCATTATGTACCCGTATTAATTGTCGACAAAATACAATTTTATGTTGGAACATAGTTACATATGTGAATGTTGAGTCCCGTGTTGGATAATATTTACGAGAATTGCCCAATTAGTTTAGGTAAGGGAAAAATTCAAAATACCCCCCAACCTATACACCCAAATTCAATTAGACTCCCAACCTTTTAAAAACTTCAATTTTACTCCCAACGTTATATTCCGTTATCAAAATGCCCCCTTCCGTCCAAATTACTAACGAATTCCGTTAAAGGCTCCGTTAAATAGTATTTTGATCGAATTTCGATGATCCGAGCCGCTCAATGTGTTCAAAACGTGATTTTAAGGGTACTCGCGAGATATCAGCAAAAAAAATGATCGGGAAGGGCTTCATCTGAATAGTTTTTTATTGAACCATTCAATAAAAAACTGTTCAGATGAAGCCTTTCCGATCATTTTTTTTTTCTGATTTCTCGCGAGTACCCTTAAAATCACATTCTAATCACATTGAGCGGCTCGGATCATCGAAATTCGATCGGAAAAGGGGAGGTACAAACCGAAGCAAAATTCGGACGTCCGTACTTGAATAAAATCGGGATCGATCCACATCTCCCCTTTTCCAATCGAATTTTGATGATCCGAGCCGCTCAATGTGTTTAAAACGTAATTTTAAGGGTACTTGCAAGAAATCAACAAAAAAAATGACCGGGAAGGGCTTCATCTGAACAATTTTTTATTGAACTATTTTTTCTATTCAATAAAAAACTGTTCAGATGAAGCCCTTCCCGGTCATTTTTTTTGTTGATTTCTTGCAAGTACCCTTAAAATCACGTTTTAAACACATTGAGCGGCTCGGATCATCCAAATTCGATCAAAATACTATTTAACTGAGCCTTTAACGGAATCCGTTAGTAATTTGGACGGAAGGGGCCATTTTGATAACGGAATATAACGTTGGGAGTAAAATTGAAGTTTTTAAAAGGTTGAGAGTCTAATTGAATTTGGGTGTATAGGTTGGGGGGTATTTTGAATTTTTCCCTTTAGGTAATCCATGGTTAGGTAACTTGTTTTTTTTTTTTTTTTTGTGATAGGCATGGTTAGGTAACTCGTTAATTGGTGCTCCTGTAAAAACACACGTTCCCAATGTTTGCCGATTTACCGCCTCTAAAACACAAAGAGAAAATGTCAGGTTGGTTCTACTTTTCACTTTCATAGCCGGTCAAGTCCTATACACGATATGTGTGTTTCCTTACAGATCATGTGGGTGTAATTTTACAAATTTATCCCAATCCCCACCTCTTTAAGTACTTAATGTAAAGACCCATAAAATTAATGTAAATTCCGAAAATCGTTTGTTGTGCATGAGAATAGTTTTATTATTAAAGTCGTGCATAGGTTCATGGGGGTGTTTGGATATATGTATCCGATTGCGTGTCGGACTCTCGGAGAGTAGTAAAATGCAAGTTTTGATGTTATAATGTTGTTTGGAGGTGTTGGTATCAAGTTGGGTTCGTTTCGGAGTCCGTTGATCATTTTTCATTTTTCTGCCTAGCGGGTACCGGTACGGGTTTTTCCGCGTACCGGTACCCACTTTCCAGAGGTGTTCAAAATCGATATTCTTGAAGGCTCCGGTACCGGTACGGGGAAAAGCCTGTACCGGTACCCGCTGCGTTTTTTCTGCAATTTACAGCACGCTTTTTGGGCTTCTATAAATACCCCCCTATGTCATTTCTCACTCCCAAAACCCACGAAACACACTTGAAAACATTCCCTCTCACCTACCCAACCTCAATCTCACCCAAGATCCTTGATTTTAACCTCAAATCTTCTAGATCCAAAGATTTCCAACCTCAAAATCACAAGATTCTTGCATTTGGTGAACCAAGGGTGAGTTTTGTGTTCTTGTTCTCTCTTTTTGAAGCTCTATCACATTTTTCTCTCTCTCCTCTTGATCATTTGTTGATCTTTGCTTAATATTCATGTTTTTGGACTTTATTTGCTCTAGATTTTGTGTCCAAGCTTGGGTGAAGCTCATCTTTGAAGGATTCGAGTTTATCACCTTAGATAGACTTAGGGTTTTGCTCAAAACCCATCTAGGTAGGGATTTCTCTCTTTTTCTACATGTTTGCTATGGTTATGCGTGATTTTGAGTGTTTATTTGCCATAAATGGTTGAATGGAATATTTTATGACTTGTGAATTGCGTATTCTTTGAAAGTAGTACTATGGACTCGAGTGTTATGATTCATGTGTTATGTGTGATGTATTTGGGTGTTGTTGTGAAGCGAGGGGTGGAGAATATTGTGTCGCAAGGTGTGGAAAACACAAATTTGCGAGGGGTGGAGAATATTGTGTCGCAAGGTGTGGGAAACACAATTTCGCAAGGGGTGGAGTACATTGTGTCGCAAGGTGTGGGAAACACAATGTCATGAGGAGTGGAATCTATTGTGTCGCTAGGTGTGGAAACACAATTCTGTAAAGGGTGGAGGATTGTTGGGAGTTGTATGTGTGTGTGTGTGTGTGTGAATGTGCACAGGCATGGTATGATATATCGTAAATGGTGCTAACGTACAATCGTTTGGATTTGATGTCTAATTTGGTTTGCTGTAGTCATGCTTATCATCTCATTGCATGAAGACTTTTGTAGAGAATTTCCTACTGGGCTCGTATAGCTCAACAAAATCCTTCTTTTCAGGTTCAAATGCAGGGCAGTAGGTTGCGTGACTTGGTGTTTTCGGAAACGAGGATTTTTGGAAGCTAACATGATTTAGTTACTCACCCATCTTTGTTTTGGTTTACTTTTGGATAGAGATGGTATTGTAACTAATTTTCGTTATTTGATCTTTTGGCAACAGAATGTAATATCCTTAATACTTTGCACATGTACCAAACTTAATTTGGGCCGTGGTGCCAATGCTGTAATTTCTTAAACTTGTGGTCCTTGTTGTAATTAAGCAGGCGGGAAATCTCATTTTGGGTATTATTCATATTATGCGAGAACCTTCTTTAAATTGGTTATTTATTTATGTTGAAAATCGAGGGCGTGACACTTAAACCTAAACCTAAACTTAATTATTTTCATCTCGTCTTCCCAAAGATCCCCCTAGCCGTTGTTGCCGCCCTCTTGCCGCCGCCCCCTTCCCTCCCGCCATCCTCTCCTCCTACCACCGCTGCTGCCCCAATCTCCTCCTCATCCTCCGCCCCGATCTCCTCCGCAACCGCGCCGCTGCCATCCTCTCCTTCTGCCGCCGCCCTCCTATCGTCGTCGCCTCGATCTCCTCCTCCTCCGCCACCTCAATCTCCTCCGCCACCCGCGTCGAGCTCCCGACCTCGCTTCCATCCGGATCCGGATCTCCATCACTGGCCGCCGCCACCATCCTCACCTCATGTCACCACCGCCACCCTCTCCTCCTATTGCAGCGCTCCTTATTATTATTATTATTATTGGTTCAGATCTATGTTTTGTGTATGGAACATGTGGTTTTTGTAAATTGAGCATGTGAATTAACAGTTAATACTGCTACTTAACAGTAAAAAATCAGCTTTTAGGGTTTGGAGAATGAAAACACTTGTAATTAACAGTTAAAATTTAGGGTTATGGGATAAAAACACAACTAATTAACAGTTAAAAATTAGGGCTTCATGGTTATGGGATTGAAAACACTACTAGTTAACTGTAACGCCCCGATTTTTCAAGGAATTTCGGGCGCATTATTCTTAAAATATGCTGAATTTTACAAACTTTTAGACCCCCATTTATCCTTATACAAAAATTACAATTTCAAAATAATACACAAATCTATGTACATTTATTTAACAAAAGCAACTCCAGAGCGACTCTAGTTTTGACATGAATTCCAAGCAACGTTGGCCCAGACTTCGTTCCAGGGATCCCACCTGTATCAACTGCTCCACTATGGAATCCTGCACACTCTGGCAAATTGAACGCCGAAGCAAACGATTTGTCAGAATACAAACGTATCCGTGAGTAATAATTCACTCAGTAGAATAATCCCTATCCTATCAACCCCTTACTCTACAGTTAGCAGATCAACAATATAACAAAAGATAGTGGTACAACATAATATCACATCATCTTTTTCTTTACTATCCATCATCTTACATGAAATCTAAGGATCCTCTCCACAAGATCCTTTCCTCCCACATCCACTAACTACCACCGTCTCATGGGTCCACCCTTCCTCTTGTTTGTCCTGCACCAGGGTCTTAGGTGAGCACACCTAAATTATGTATCTAGCATGTTCTCACTTAAGACCATAACAGGAGGATCGAGTCATCCCATGACGCATCGTACATTAGGGTCGGACATCCGTACCCCACGCTAACTATAACCGTCTCATGGAACCCATTCTCTTTTCCAAGAGAAACTTCCCATGACGTATCATACATTAACGTCACAACATTTCTCAACACTGGGCCCCATTGGTTACCCATTTCAACACAGGGCCCTATTGGTTACCCTTGCCATAGCCATGGCTCAAATCAAAATCCACAAACTCACACTTTTAACACTTTACCATTTTTCCTTTACTTAACATCGTCTACATGAGTCACTACTCGTAACCACCCAGTGAACCTAAGTCCATTCTCGCACGTACAACATGATACAGTCAATAGCAGCTCAATTCATAACATGATACATTTCAATGAGATAAAAAGTACATATCAAATAATATTGTGCAAGTAAGGAAACACAAAGATTTATGTTCGGGCCGATACCCTTAAGGTTCGTTGAACAAGTAAAGTAATTATAGTTTTTATTAATTTCAAAGGTGCCGTTAGCGATTTCGTAGGCTTAACTTTGATAACGTACTGGAATAAGCTCTTAGGAACTAAAGTGTAATTATTAAATCATAAATTTGATCCATTACAGCAACTTACAGTGTAAAAATCTAAGAGTACAATTTTATTAGTTAAAGCTTACTATTACTAAAAATCTTATTATATATATATATATATATATATATATTAATGATAAGGCTTGACTGCTATTTAACTTGTTCACAAGCATTGACTCTCATCTACTGATAACAGGCGTACAATAATCATAGCATACATTTATTATACTAAAAAGAAATCAACCACATAGTTTAGGTTCAAATTGAGAAGTAAAGTATATTCAGGGGCAAACTACAATTTCATAATATCACTATAAAAGGAAAACGTGCATGCTACAGTAGCCTTCGGTTTTTTTTTCAATTTCCAGAAAACAGAGTACTTCTGTTTTGATTCGCAGGTATGATAAATCCCATTATAACTTTTCGAATTCAACATATAGGAACTAGATATACTTAGGGGAAAGTAGGAGAGTGATTATCCTACCTCAAATCTGGCCGAAAAAAAATGATTAATGGGTTCGGTCGATTTTTAGCGATTGGAGAAGACGACAAAATCGAAGGACTTCGGGGCTGCCTCGGAATGAATGGAAGGTGGCTGTGGATGCTTGGTGATGTAGTGGTTGATTGGAAACCCGAATTTGATGTATAGAGTAGAGTTATATAGGAACCCGTTTTTCTCTTTTCTCTCTTAAAACTCCATGGACGAGAACTCAAGTTCTCTCCATTTCTCTCTCTTTTTTCTTTATCTGGACTGGGTAGTAAAATAGAAAAGAGTAATTGTGGTTTTGATTTTCAAAGGGCTGGGGTTGTATATAGGGAGAATGAGTGGGGAAGTGGAAAGGTGGGTTATGGATGTGGTTTAGGATGTAGAGGGGTAGTGGGAGGTTACAAAATTTGCAATGGAAGTGAGGAAATAAATCCTGATTTTCGGCAGGAAATGGATAAGTGGGTGGTTGAGTGTTGAAGTTGTTGGGTGGGATAGGAGGTATGGTGGGGGAGTTGGGTTCGGCTGAATAAGGGAAGAAGGAGGTGAGGTGAAGCTGGAGTATTGGTTTGGGTTGGAAAAATGATCCCGTGCAACTCATACACACACTAGGAACGTTACTTGTTGGATACATGCGCGCACAATCGATTACGAAATAAAATTGGCATGACGACATAAATTTTTTTTTTTTTTTTTGCATTAAATAAACTAAAGAGCAAAATAATATTTTTGGTTCTTAATCTATTAATATTTATTAAAAATACCGGGTCTTTACATTAACAATTACAAAATTAGTAGTGTTTTTAAGGAGCTAAATATGTAAATTTTGAATATATAAAATTAAATTAAAAAACAAAAAACAAGAAAGGAGGAAAAAAGAGAAAAGAGAGGATAGAGAGAGATGAAAGGATATTCTTGAAAAATATATATGGCCAGGACCTAGTCAGCTATGCATTTTTTTTTATTTGTGCGCTAGGACTTGAAGGGAAGAAGTCCATTCCCATAGGACCGGTCGGGAAGAACCCCAAACACAAAAAGTCGTTTGATTTTGCATTTTCCAAGGGCCAAATCCAATAGTTCATGAAGGCAATAGCCCAAAGTCGTTGTCTCACAACTGTTTTTTACATTGAAAAAAAATTACCACAAAAAAAAAAATTTGATTGTGTATATTCACCCACCCTACACAAAAATTCTAGTTCCGCCTAACATTAGGATAGTAGCTACGCGATCAAGAATTATATCCAGCTTTTAGTCGTATCAGTGCACACGTACAAAACCAATCTCCTCCTACCGCCGCCGCCGCCCCAATCTCCTCCTCATCCTCCGCCTCAATCTCCTCCGCAACCGCGCCGCCGCCATCCTCTCCTTCTGCCGCCACCCTCCTATTGTCGTTGCCTCGATCTTCTCCTCCTCCGCCACGATCTCCTCCTCTGCAACCCGCGTCGAGCTCCCAACCTCGCCTCCATCCCGATCCGGGTCTCCATCACTGGCCGCCGCCACCATCCTCTCCTCATGTCACCGCCGCCATCCTCTCCTCCTATTGCCGCCCTCCTTATTTTTATTTTTTTGTTGGTTTAGATCTATGTTTTGTGTATTGAACATGTGGTTTTTGTAAATTGAGCATGTGAATTAACAGTTAATACTGCTACTTAACAGTAAAAAATCAACGTTTAGGGTTTGGAGATTGAAAACACTGTTAATTAACAGTTAAAATTTAGGGTTATGGGATAAAAACATAGCTAATTAACAATTAAAAATTAGAGTTAAGAGCTAAAAATATAGCTAATTAACAGTTAAAAATTAGGGCTTCATGGTTATGGGATTGAAACACTGCTAGTTAACAATTACAAAATTAGTACTAGTGTTTTCAAGGAGCTAAATATGTAAATATTGAATATATAAAATTAAATTAAAAAACAAAAAACAAAAAAGAAGGAAAAAAGAGAAAATAGAGGATAGAGAGAGATGAAAGGATATTCTTGAAAAATATAAATGGCCATTATTTGTGTGGTAGGACTTGAAGGGAAGAAGTCCACTCCATAGAACCGGCCGGGAAGAACCCCAAACACAAAAGGTCATTTGATTTTGCTTTTTCCAAGGGCCAAATCCAATAGTTCATGAAGGCAATAGCCCAAAGTCGTTGTCTCACAACTGTTTTTTACATTGAAAACAAATTACCACAAAAAAAAATTTTGATTGTGCATATTCGCCCACCCTACACAAAAATTCTTGTTCCGTCTAACATTAGGATAGCAGCTACGCGGTCAAGAATTATATCAAGCTTTTAGTCGTATCAGTGCACATGTACAAAACTCCCGCTTATAACAAAGTTCGGGACAAGAGAGACCACCGATAAGTAAGCAACTTATTTTTCGCTACTCAAACTAGCAAAAACCACACCAAAAAAAATAGTGGTTCCGCCGCGAAGCATCCCATCTTTGCTTTCAAAGAAACAAAAATTCCATATCATGTACAATACAAGAGTTTTTTTCGCAAAGTGTGCGGAGTTGAGTTTTCATGGTAAGGAATTGCTGCATATACAAATCTCAACTAGTGACATCGCGCGTACCGATGGCTCAATTACATTAAACTTTAATGGCTCAATCATTCAACTCTTATTCTAACCCAGTACTCTTGGTCGAAACAGGGTCTCTACAAAAATGTACAAAATGGTTTTTTTTTCATGATATAAAGCTGATGAGTGATTCAAATCCAGGATTGAATTGGGTAGCTGCATTTGAAGGAATTGACGCCGCTAATGTGAGCAAAGATATCCGACGAATCGACCATTTCTTCTTCTTCTTTCACCACGACTCGTACAGACTGGAAACCACAGAAAAAAAAACCAAGCAAGAGTGAGAGTAAGAGACTGCGAAAATGAGTCGACGACAACTTTGAAGCCAGCTTTCTTTATAGGCTTGTTGCCGTGGTGTTTCTCAAGTTCCATCAGTAGTTTTTTACATTCAGGTGCTTTTTTATACTTGATGCCCCAAGAGAGAGAGAGAGAGAGAGAGAGAGGCCAACTTTGACAAGACGTAAATCTTAGTTTCTATTAGTAAATCTTTTCTTGATATAGTGTGGAGCGATTGCAGTTCTTCGCGTTGCTCAAAATGTTGAAGTTGGATTGTCTCTAGAATAGGGTAAAACTGGATTGGTCTAGTCCATCTTGTGGGCGGGCTCACTTTAGAGTCTATTTTGATGATTGAATTCGTTCATTTCCATTGAGAGAAGTAAGAATATTATAAGATTCTTTGAATGCCTGATAGAAAAATAGACCGTGTATTCTCAATATCACATTTACTTAGGAAACATACATGGTTATGGTCAAGAACTTACATCCTCATCAGTGTCCTCTTCATGGTTGCAACAAGCTCCTCTAGACGTCTCCCCTAGTTCGTCGTTTTTCGCAAACCTTCCTCTGACCCGAGGCCTGCTGTCTGCTAGTGTTTTCCGGCAGGCATACTGCATTCGATCGCAGGAGGGGTTATTTTCGCATAGAGGAAGAACAATCAAACTCGTGTATACATATGCGGGCATAATTAAAGAGTGATCGTATGTGTATTAGGAAAACTCTAGGAACACAACTTCCAAAACCATTCGATGTACGTGGACCTACATGCATCATCGAACAACTTTGGAAGTACCCTGGTGTCTGTAGTTGTCTTTTAAAGTTGCGCTCCTTGCTATGTGTATTAGTATGAGAGAGATGGGGAAAGAGAGAGAGACCTTTATTTTCTTGCTAAAATTCCTCTCACTCCTCTTCTTCATGTATCTATGGATCCTCTCCTTCCTCTCCTCAGCAGAGAGTTTGGTGGTACCCTTGAATGCAGAGTCTTCCAAGCTTGAGACCTCTGATGCCAAAGGAGTAGAACTCCCAACCCCATTCATCACATGTTGACTCTCATTGCTAAGTGCCTTTTTGTAAGAAATATGATGAACAATTGCCATAAAAGAAGAAGAAAAACAACTGTCAAATTTCAGAAAAATACATGTATAATGGTTTTGAATTCTCCAAAACCTGAAAACCCCGGGGTTCATGCTGCGTGTTGGGCCCATCTAGGCCATCCGCGCTCGGCAATAGACGGCTCAGATTTCATCTCGGTTGAACAGATCTCACCTGTTAGCCGAGATGAAATCTGAGTCATCCATTGCCGAGCACGGACGTCCCAGATAAAGCCCAACACGCAGGGACAGTATGCTCCCCCAATTCGAAAATCATAGCTCCTTCATAATTGATTCGGACTTTAAGGCTCAGTTTGATTTGATTTGGTTTTGAGAAATTAACTAGAATGCGAAAAGCTCGTATTGAAGATTATGAACAGAAAAAGGATTCCAATGCAATTCGGGGAATGCTATTATAACTAACTTGATATGAAATAATTACCTGTAGCTCACCAGAGTGAAAAATCCTTGGCAGAGGCTCCGGGCAGAAAATCCCACCATTGTCTCCTTGGAATTCCAATTCCTGAATGTGCATTTCATTTCCCGTGTACAAATTCCCGTTGAAAAACCGCGAATTATCAGCAGCAGAGAAAGTGGCAGTCAAGTTGCCAGGCAAGTACGAGCCGGTGTTGGGCTCAAGAAAGGAGCTAGAAGTCGATGAATTCGCGTTCAAGCGCGCATACGGAGGCATGATCGATAAGCACTCGCGTTCGAAGCCAGAAGGTAGTTGATGAGTCCCCATGAGAGGGGGGACGGGGTCAGAAGGGAAGTGCGGAAAACTATTTTGAGATTGGATGAGATCAAATTGGTCTTGTTGGTTAACGAGGTACGCGGGCAGGGAAAATGGAACCGAGGGCGAAAAATCTATCGACGCGGAGATATCATTTTCGATCTCTTCCGAGGAGTGGAAGAGTATAGACAGGTGGTCGTTGTTGGAATTGGTAGCGGCGGCGGTAGTCGCTGGACCGTTAGGGGGCATATCTGGGGTGGTGGCGGTGGCAGTGGCAGTTTTTGGCATTGTGCCATACTTGTCTACCGTACTATTGGCAAGACTGTTCATGTTTGGATCAAAGGGAAGCTTTTGGGGGTAGGGACAGCTTTCTTCATAGCAAAAATTGGGACTGGAATTAACTTCAGGGCTTTCCAGGGCTTCGCGCAATAAATCGGCATCACATAGGTCGAAAAGTTGAGCGCTTAGGGGGCTCGAAACATCTTCCTGCAACAAAACGCGAACAATTAGACTCTTTTTTTTTTCAATCGGCAAAAAAAATTCCATTCATCGCATGGAAAACGTACAATTAGACTTTTGATATGCGTTATTCGTTGTGATATAATTATCAATTACATCAACTATTGGAAACAGAAGTCAAATGATGAACTAAAACTAGAAAATCAGAAGTAAAACCAGCAGCCTCATAACCTTTGCTAGTGGCAAAGGTCTTCTGGCATGGTTCTTGAAATCTGATGATCTCATGAGAAAATCCATTTCCAGAGTCACTATTGAGACAGATTTTTGTGAAGAAAGAATGAAGCTATATGCTTCTATATAAGACTCACTTGTACTACAGGAATCTCCCTCTCTCTATAATAATATGTGATGTGTTTGGACACTCTAGTTCAATTTATGATTCTCTGCAGGCACAGAGCATATCGAAAAGTCGTCAACCCTGTTTCGGTTATGTTTTTTGTTCGGTGTTTTGACTCATTTTATAGGCTCTACTACTATCGAAGTTCGGAGAAAAGGCTACTACTGGAAGTGTATGGAAAAAGACTTCTTTCACGATGAACGTGGGAGAACGGAAAGCATTTTTAAGCAGATCGGATCGAAAAAAGGAGGATTGTCGCGAGATGGAAACAATGTGCAACAAAGAGAAATATGGGAATTTTGTGCACCATGTGAGGTGTAGGAACTAATGCAAACAAGAAGAACCAACAATTAAACACAGCATTTCCTAACAAGGAAGTCCATTGTATATCAATGTGATGAAAGATTCAGAAATTTCCAAAATTGGACAGACAATGAGAATTGGAGGCCTCATATTAATGTGATGGTGCACATGAAGTGTTCGCATTAGGTTTGCTTCACTGATCAAAAACTAATCAAGAACTCAGGACATTAAGCATCTAGAGCTAGATATTCTCCAATAATTTCAAAGGGAAAAATGGCCTTTTGGGGAAAACAAGATTAGGTTATGCAGACACCTTGGTGGGAAAGCCATTGAAAAGATTCTGAAATGATCTTGTCAAAAGCCGATTTTGGCATGACCCGTGAATGACCCGGAAATCGATAAGCGATCAGGCTATGTTCGGTTGAACAGACTATGAATAAGGGGCTGTTTGTGTTGCCATAGGACGATTAATCTCATCGGACTAATAGAGACGAGATTGATTAACCAACGTGTGTACCTTGTGTTCTATGGAACTGTTGCATCTCAGCACCGGAAGTGCAGTTCCATGAAATTAGTAATCCGATCACATATCGAAATTCTTCCAGTGAAATATGCCCTTAATGAGTTACAAAGCATTCTTGTGATTCAAAGGATGCTTTAAGATCAGTGAGAAGTATTACAAAATCCATCCTTTTTTTTTCATGAGACTTGAATTTCGAGTTCGAGAGAGTGAAATCGATTTCCGTTTTATCGAAAGGGTTTAGAAGGTGAAATGCAAGGGAAAATGTGTGGTTTCTTTTGGGAACGTGATATTGAATTGAAACACGGCTTGCTCAAAGGTCCATTAAGGTCAAGATTACATTTTAAAATTAACGTCAACAAAAGAAAAAGAGAGAGAATGTAAACACCAGAGACTCGCATTTGATCCATGAGGTCACGCAATGATGAAAAAACAACCTAATTAATGTAAAATTTTCGAGAGTAAACGAAAAGAGGGGAAAAATCACGAGTTTGGAGACAGAAAGAAAATTTCCTAATCGGGTGAGTTACACGAACAAATTGAGCTTGTGATGAAACTTGACTCAATGCAAATACAGAACAATAAAAATTCTGTGACCATGCAAACAGGTTTCCCATGGGCATAAATTTGGAAAATGCATGGATTAGAATATGTGATTAGGAAAATACGCCCATTAACTATTTTCTTTAATCTCGTTTGATCGATCGGAGCGCGAACATGCATGAATGTGATATTGAAAGAGCATTGAAAAAAATTCAGAAATTTACAATTGGAAGTTGCTCCGGCGGATTAACTACGTCCCTCAACATCGTTCGTCTCGAGAAAACAGCAAACCAAATGGGGCCTTAAATCTCTGTATCAGTTAGTTCCTGATGTAACCTCAGTGCCACCTTTTCTCAGCTCCAATTGCATGGCTGAAACCAATGGAGGAGACAACTCCATGAGGGAAAAAAATTGAGACTTTTAGAGAGAGAGAGAGAGAGGAAAAGGAAAATTTAAGAGAGAGAGAGAGTGGTTTTTAAAGGAGGGAGAGGGGGGAGATCTAATTTTATCCAAAATTACAACAAGAGTTAGTTATATAGGTTATAGGAGCTGTACGGCAAATCCGAGAGTACCGGACGACCATTCATTGACTATGTCTATGTTGAATGTCGTACGTAACCAAGAAAATCATAGAGTCTTTCTAGCACACCGCTACGTGATGTTCCTGATTTCTCCGCGGTCGCACACGATGTTGGGTCCCACATCGAATGTGTGTTGGTGGAGCCGGAATTGAGTAATCTCTTCTTGAGAGGCAACAACGTGGAGGTTGTCTTGTGCTAATATTAGTAATATAAATGGGCATAAATCGGAAAATTAGTTGATGTAACACAATTCGGATAGGAGATTTTTTTGTCCAAGACCCAACCCTATTCCTAGCCGGGTTTGTAGAGTCCGTACTAGGTTATTTTTAGGAAAATTCTGGATTGTAGAATTCCGTGAACTCAGTAAAAGTCTCGTAGATCGAATTCTTGTATCTTATGATGTAATTTTGTAATGACTCCAACTTTTGAAATGAAATTGCCTCTTGTTGAAAGAGTTTATCGCCAATTTTGCATTGTTTTTGTTTTTCATTTTTAGTTTTCTTGAGAAAGGAAATATATTTGGTCAACAACATTTGCTATTTGTTTTTGGAAGAGTGTTTTTTAGCACACAACCTACTTTATTCTAAAATAAAAGAACTTGCCCCCAATGAAATTTTTTTGGACATAATGTTTTTCCTTAATCATTCTTTATGCTATGTTAGGATCTTGAATTTGTGAGAAAATACCGACTATAAGAAAGTAATCGAGTGAGCAATTGTGTGACGACGGAGGTAATTTTTTCTTCTTTTGTTTGGTTTTAATTTATTGGAGCAATATAGAGAAGAACTAATCGTGCAAGTTAATTATCTCAGTCCATTTTCTTTTGAAAACACACCACAAATTAAATCAAACAAATGGGTATATTTTCTTCTTCTTTATTTTTCAAAAATCCGAAATTCAAATGATTTGTTTGCGTGTTTTTCGTTTTCCTAAAAGATTTCAGTTTAACAAGCAAAAAGTAACACAAACTTTCGGTAGCCAAACAACAAAAGCATATATTACTAGACATCATCAAATAACTCCAAAAAATAATTATTCACTTTCTCCCTCAACTTTCTCCAACTAGTCTAATTTCGGGATCATTTTTACAAATGAGCTTTTGGAATCATTCCCTTGATGGAGAAAATAATTTGAGTGGGAAGAAAAAGATATCACATTGATTTTGAAAAGTTCACAAGAGGAGAAAGAGAATGACAAAAAAAACTTTTCCACTCCACATATTTCATTTTCCCTTATCTAGAAACCTTTTGCGATTGATATCGTGGGATGGTGTTCCAGTTGGATCTCCTCTCTTGGACCTTTTGAGTTAGATCTGGATTGAGCTCATTCTTCTCAACCAGGTTAGTGCCTAGCCAGTCGGAGATGACCAGTAGTATAGGCATTTCGATGGCTGAATAAGTCCCAGTTTAAGGGAGGAAAGTACAGAGCTAGAGTGAGCAAGGATGTCATACCTTTCTATGGTTCAATATTGTACCTTATATGGGGGCCTACTTGCCTTGGCCTCCAAGATAGCTCGTGCTCAGCTTGTGCCTCCTATGATGTCACAAATAACCGTTTCTTGGTCTGACGTCATGCATTATGATTATCGTGTGCCACTATGTCAAATAGCAACATGACTGAGCCATGCGGCCGAACCAAGACAGGGGCCATGTGGTCAGACCGAGCATCTCGACACTAATGTGTCACTGCCTCAGCTACACACCAGCCGCCGCCTTGCAATATCTAACCCAACACGTCGGCTCGCCCATGAAGCTCCGGTCTGAGCGACCCGTTTGGTCGCCTATGGGTGTTGGCTCTCGGGCCGCCAGGGCCTTCCCCAAGCTGGGCCCATTCAGACGGTCCAGATGGATGACCCGCTATTTGACACACTACAGATATCTTTCTGTCCATTTCAGACTTGCAAAGAGAGGTTAGTAAAACACATGAAATAAAAACTAAAGATTTGTTTATGTAGCAAATTGTTATGCTCAAGTTGATAACTTGGCTAATGCCGAAGTGTTGTGCTAATTTTTTTTTATTGCTACTAGCTACTATAGGCATGACAAATTTAGTAATGGAAATTAGTGAAGTCATGGCCCCATGTGCACTGTGCCATCACTGCCATGGAAATAGCGAGACGGCATCATTGTGATGACAATTGTGGCAAAGTTTACGGTGACCTCCTTTAGCTAGGAAGGGGTCGAATTTAGTAGAAGGTAGATATTGATGTAAAATGACAATATGACATGAATTTTATGCGAATAACATCACAGCATCACACGGTGATTATTCAACGGCACTGTCATGTAGCATTTCAGGAGCCTCTACCGGCCACTACGTATTCAGGTGTGGTTTGTACACTTAGTCCTGAACCCCAAGTGAAATAAGCGGTGATATAGCCATTGGAGCACCATGTGCAAGTAATAGTTTTCCCGCATCACATGAACGCTTCTAGATACCAAAACATGGGAGCAACAGGGCACAAGCATAGATTAGATCTGGTGTACATGGAACAAAACACAAGCCAAAAGTGGGTACCTTTGATGGAAACATGGTACGAAGGACGACATAAACTACCCAAATGAAGCCCTCTCGAATCAAAAAATCTAGAGATGCACTGCACGCGTGCAAATATGTCCAAGGTCACAGTATGTGTTGGTAGCATAATTGCTCTTAAAAAAGACCATTCATGGGGTTAACTCGCATCAAAACAACTATTTACGCGTGTTTTTGCAGTTTTCGTAAGGAAATTGAACTACAAAATTAGGGTTGTAGGTCTACTAGCTAGGCTCCTTGATGCGAATTTCCTGTTGTAGGATAGATCAATTTGATTTGGAAATTTGACCCGTAAGATTCAAGCATATTTGGATTCACAAAAATAAGTGTCCAGTATCATCCTTATCATCCAATTCTTAAAGAGAAGTATAACTAAATCATATGTAGGGATGGCAATTTCGGCTGATCCAACCCAATCCAATCCGTTCCCCGCCCCAAGTGGGTGTAGGGGATTTGCGGATTATTTTGGGATTGGATAGAGTATGGGGATAATTTAAAAAAAAAAAAAGTGGGGAACGGATAGGGGGTGAATATGAGTTAGTCCTCGCCCCATCCCCGCCTCGAATCCCTGCTATATATATAAATAAGAATTAAGAAGTTAATGTTTCATTTATTTACGCCATTGCCACTAGCCTACTAAGTTACGGTTCCTAGAGACTTAGGTCTCCATCCAGTTCCAATCTACTCCTCTATACTCTGGTAAACTCTCTCTCTCTCTCTCTCTCTCTCTCTCTCTCTCTCTCACACACACACACACTATATCTCTCTCACTGTCTCAAAAACACACACACACTGACGCACACAAGTTCCAGAGTCTACTGATGCTCTTGTTTCTGCTGTATAGGCACTTCAAGTTTCAAGTTTGGTAACTGCTCTCTCACACACACTATCTCTCTCACTATCTCAAACACACACCCTGACGGACACAAGTTCCAGAGTCTACTGATGCTCTTGTTTCTGCTGTATAGGCACTTCAAGTTTGGTAACTACATATGCTGGGAATCGACTGTTTGTGCTTCATTTTTTAGAGTTCTCAATGCTCTACTGCTCTTTTTTATTTGAAACTGTTTTTATTTCAATTTAGTTTGTAATGCACTATGGCAGCAGCTATGTGACTGTTTTAATTTAAATTTGGTTTGTAATGGCACTATGGCAGCAGAAATGTGACTGTTTTTATTTCGATTTGGTTTGTAATGTAGCCTAGATTGTTTTTTTTTTTTTTTTTGAATTTGGTTTCATGGTTTGTATTTTGTAATGGCATGTGACTTTTTTTTTTTTTTTTTTTTAAGTTTTGAAATCTTTGGATCTCCGATTTCCCGCGGGGATCCCCGTTTGGGGCGGGGATGGAGGGTAAAAATAAATTCCCGGTGGGGATGGAGAGGGATTTGGGTTCGGGGATAAGAGACGGGCATAGTGGTATCCACCTCCAACTCTCCCCATTGCCATCCCTAATCATATATAGTTAGGATTGGTATATCACATACCGATATTAGGATGAATAACATAAACACCGGAACCTGCAAAATTAACCGACCTGATCATCGAGGTATAAGGCTCCCGATGGGTCGACGTCCATAGGCCCAAGCGTTCCCTTCTTGAAATCCCTCTCAGACAATAGGCATATGAATCACTCTACTATCTCTCTGCCACCCACCCACACAACACATCTCATGCTTTTGTATGACAAAAGTCGGATAAAATACCTTTGCACGCACTAATTCATCAATTGATTTTACGTTAAGTTCCTGCTTTCCTATGTAGTCAAATGACCTGTTGTAGTAACAGAGTATCCTCGTAGAAACCTTGATTTTGGCAAACCTCGGTGGCGTAAAATGGTTTTGGAGTTGGTGATCAGTTTGGGATCAAAGATTATGTTTTGTTGCAATGCGGCTTTGTAGAGAAAGAATGGATGAGAAACATTCCAACCATTGATGGAACAAAAGTTGTAAGGAAATGTTACATGTTCAAAGTTCAAACCCTCTTGTCAAATGGCAGCATTTATTCAAAGTGGATTTGACTAAAATGGCTAAGATGCCGACATTGATTTGCAAAACGAGAAGACTTCGTGATTCTTTATGAGCATATATTATACGTGAAGTTGTGATTCATATTATTGCCAGAGTCACTTTCGCTTGCGATTCAATCTTTCAAAGTAGGTCTCATAATATGTACCATTAGGGTTGATTCAAGCATCGATGGAACTCGAAGCGAAACCAAAATAGTATTTATTTATATACGGATTATGAATTTGGAGAACCAAATCAACCCACAAAAAATAGAGAACCAAACTAATCCAAACCATTAAAATACAGTTCAATTTCGGTTTTACCACGGTTTATTTTGAACTAAGCTATCATCTTCAAAAATATTTAAAATACTTAAAATTACGAAGACAAATTCAAAAGAAAACTTATATTAAAACCAATTGCATTCACATTACCAAAACACACTAACATCAACCAGCTAATTAATTATTGCGGTAGATTTATAGAAGTTTAGTCTAAATTATCTTGGCATACAAGAAAAACTAAATATTGCGGTGGATTTAATACGAACAATAAATTAGGAAAGTTGTTGACTAAAGCTCCTTGGTGAATCATAATTAAATTATATATATGTATCAAAAACTATATATATATGTATGTATTATACTGTTCGGATCGGTTTAAAACCATAACCGTGAATCCACAAACCAAACCATATAATTAACGCGGCTTCTAATTTTTTTAAACCATGACCAAACCATACTATTAAAAAACCAAACAAAATCTTTTGGTTTAGATTGGTTTGAACTAGATTTGCGGTTTGACAAATTTTTTGCTCACTCCTAAATTTTGAGCTAGCAGCCGTGATGGGCAACTGTAACAATGGGTTTGATTGAACTTATTTTGACCAAACTAGGCTAATGTAAGCTGAGGTTACGGGCTGTTCAAAAAATAATTAATATCCGCCAAGAAGCTGGGTTACGGCCCAACGTGTATTTTAACGGACTCTATCCACACTGGACGCGGGTTACCCGGTTAACCCGTCCGATTTAGAATGCATTTTCTCTCCGAAAACACCCCTAGAATGGTCCCACCGCCAAAATCTTAAATCTATCTATCCCTCACCCTAAAACGCCCGCTCCCTCTCTCTCTCTCTCTCTCTCTCTCTCTCTCTTCGTTTGCAGTTCTCCCTTCCGAACCGAGGCGGAGCACCGGGACATCTCGCTTCCGATCATGAACTGCTCAAGTAACTCTCTCCTCTCTCTCTTTCTCTGCGCATACATAAATATAATCTATATAGGTGTATACGTGCATATATTCTCGTACAATGCAACTATTTGTGGTTTCGCTGATCTCTACTTGTGCGGTGCAGTTTCCGGTGACGTACCGGAGGAGCCGGTGGTTTCGAAGAAGTCTGGACTTCTCTACGAGAAGCGGTTGATCGAGAGGCACATCTCCGTATGTTTGTTTTTCCCTCTCTTCCTGTTTCTTTCTTCATTCTAGGGTTTTAATTGCGCTGGTCGCCGTCTGCTTTGTTTCCTTATAATAAAAAAAATGATGAATTTTGATTGTAATGCTATGTTTGGATCTCGGATTTGTAATGCTATGCTTCTTGTTTGGTTGTGGTAATTGAATAATTAGTTCTGGATTATTTGGAAAATTTTGAGGAGAGAGAATTTATACACGTCACGTATACGTGACTGCAAATGAGCCGCATCGAGCCAAGCTTTGAAGTGTTCGTGCTCGGCTTGTTCAAAACTAGTCTAGCTCGAGCTCAGCTTGTGTATTATCGAGGTGTTCAAGCTCAGTTTGTTTACTAAACGAGTCTCTATAAAAGAGCTGGGCCACTACAAATGACCCAAGCTTTTATAAACTAGCCGAGTCACAACTAACTTGAGCTTGGAGTTTAGGCCGGCTGGCTAGTAGCTAGGTTGATTCTTTGGAGGAGAGGATAAAGCAGCGGCTGAGGAGCCTTGCCGCTAGGGGATTCACACAGAAGGGAAAGAGAAAAGAGATTTCTAGGCTTTGAAATGATGCTAAAGTGCTTGTTTACTGTACAAGCTTAAAACTGCTGAGCCGAGCCCATAAGGAGCCTCGCCTCGAGCTTCTTGTGAACAACTCGGTTCCTTTGTAGCCTTGATCCTTGCGTACTTTTAGAGGTTATGAGATTTTGTGGACAATGTTGGGAACCCTTATGGTGTGGTTATGAACAGGGTAACTCTACCGAGGGAAAATCTTGGTTAAGAGAGCTTGTGGGTATATTATGTATATGTTGTCTTTGGTTGTGGGATTTTGTGTTGAGAAAAGTTAGACAACTTGTAGTGGTATACTTTATCATACTTGTTGTGGTGTTATTTAGGAGTGGTGGGGGCATAGAGTATGCACCATTAAGGGGTGTGTTTCGTTGCTGGGTCTGTATTTCTATTCATTTAATTCTTGTTTTTGCAACCCAGCTGAAAGATACAATTTAGGTTCTTCACCTTCAATATTCTTTTCCTTATCTTTTCTCTTCACAATCCATGATCTAATCGTAGGACGCATTTGAACTTGTTCACTCGCCTTTTGTGCCTTGGCAAGACTTGCTCGCATCTTTCTAGTCTCTTTTGAAAATAGAAAGAAAGGGTTAAAACTTTCACCCTAAAAGCAAAAAACGGTATGAAAACCTGTTTCATACAGTCTAGAGACTCTATACCACTAATCAACAAGCTTGATTGAAGTCTCCAACAGTCAAAACCCCTTGCCGGTTGAAGCACAAGTTTTCGGTTGATCGATCAAGTCTCCTCCTGCTTCTTTATCATTTTTTAAAAATCAAATTGTGTCTTTTGGGTCAACTTCTTTCAAGTTATATTTTTTATTTGTCGTTGCAAATTATTGTTGTATTGGTAATGGGGTGTGATATTCTACACAGATAAGCTTATTCAGATGTTCTGTTGATAGGCCCAAATAGGCCCAAATGGCCTTGGACTATAGTCTATGCACTTGCTCTATTTTTAGTATTGGATAAACAGGAGTGAAGTTCCATTTGATAATGCTTTTTCCTGTAGTTGCTTTAGCTTTTGTCTATATTGTATTTGCTATTTGTACTTGATAAGATACCTTTCGCATCAATATTCGATAATGCTCACGTCTCGCCTTGCGCATAGGCCCCAACAGACCTTTTGCGCCTCTGTGCCCCTATCGCCTTTAATAACTACGAGGGTGTCATTATCTAGGCTTCAGAAGGTTGCAGAAGAGAATAGAAGGAAAACCACGCATTCAACGTGGTCAAGCTACTAGGCTTGCTAGTGTCAGTCTGAGTCATGTAACCGAGGATTCACCGTCACCTTTCAGTTTCTGTAATGGTTACCAGAGATGGTTAATATTGTTTTTTATACATTTGGACATTGTAATTCGTAGTTTTATTTTTACTCAGTTGAATTCTGTTTGTATAATTTACTTCACATTGTTTTTCTTGAATTCTGTTGTAGTTGTTTGAGAATTTTACTGTAGTTCTAAGTGCTCTGTTTAATGGAATCAGCATTTGTTGTCTTTTCTACAAATAGGATTATGGAAAATGCCCAATTACTGGGGAGCCTCTCTCGATGGAGGACATTGTCCCAATCAAAACTGGCAAGGTATGCTGTTCGTTAATTGGTATACTTGTAGCCATATTGTTGCCACTGTTTTCACTGCTGAGTACAGCTTGGTGAAACTTAATCATGTAAGCCTTCTCTGCAGATAGTGAAGCCAAGACCAGTACAAGCAGCAAGCATTCCGGGGATGCTTGGAATGTTCCAGATTGTACGTGTTTCCAATCCTTAGCACCCTGTTTCTGCAGATTCTTTTACAGGGTTGTTACTATACGTTCATGGCTTGTGTTTTCGACCCTTATCACCCTGTTTTTATGATAACTATCATAGGATTAGTATCTCCATCAAATGCATTGATTAGGCTTTTCCTGCTTTCATGTCCCCATAAACTTCACTTTAATGCATAAATGTTATTTTTGCAACTTGAAGCCCGTGTTCAGTCGTCATCATGTTCCTTAGTTATTTAAGTAGCAGGATTCTTCTAAAATGGGTGCGCTCCCAAGACGGGAGCGCGAATCGGCGCTCCCAAGATGGGAGCTTGACGGGAGCTCGCTCCCAACTAACATGGGAGCTTATTGGGTGGTTAAGGCAATTATTCTCTTATTCTTAAGGGAGGTATGCCATTGTGGAAATAAAAATATGAAAATCTTATCACTCAAGAAGTTTGGCAAATTGAAAATATCTAACTTCCTATAAGTACCCTTTAAGATCATGAAAATTCTCATAAGTAGTTACTTTTCCTTCAATGGTTAAGTATTTAAAGATACTTTATATACTTATTTATATGAAATCTATATACGCTTCTTAGGCGCTCCCAACCTTAGGAGCTTCTAGGTGCCTCCGCTCCCGCGTTCCCGCTCCCGCTTCCGCTCCCGCTCCCGCTTCGTGCTACTAACTTATTAGAATGGCTGGAAAATTATGGTTGAGAATTGAGATTCTTTAGATATTTGGTAATATAGATTTGTCTACTCATTGTTGTTAAGTTGACTTAGAGATAATACTGTGTTGTTTTTACTGCTCGTCTAGGATTACGACGATTTTTTAATGGCTTTGGGTATTATGCTAGTTTTTGCTATGCTTTTCTACGGGCTTTCAGAAAAACTGGAAGCTGTGCTTGTGCTTTATTTGGTAAAAAAAATGGATTTAGAATAGTTTCTATAAGTCTTATGTACTCATTTTAAAATCTTGCTTAATTGGAAAGATGCCATTATCCAAGCAAGCCACAATTTATGTCATCCATGGGAAACACGAGACACAATAGAATAGTAAATATACAAAGCTGAATTTCTTTGAAAGATGATCACTCCCATGTATGTACCTGTTCCGGATTGGGATAGTTCCACCTCTCTGTAAACCATACAGTGGTCATTCCATGTCCTTCCTATTTTCCTATTAAGCTTTGATAGCCATAAGCCCATAACATATTTTTGGAAAGGATTGTGGAACTTCATGTTTAAATTAGAAGAAATCCTTTTATAGTTCTATGATATTCTGTAGTTTTTTTTTCTGTCAATGTCATAATAGGAATGGGATGGCTTGATGCTATCCAATTTTGCCTTGGAGCAACAACTACATACGGCAAGGCAAGAGCTAAGTCATGCCTTATACCAGGTAAATGAAAACCTTATATCTGCTTTAAAAAGTTTGTCTTTTGTAGAAACTATTTTTCTCTGGAATATTATTGTTTGGGTACAGCCGGCATGCTTGGATTTTTTCCGAGTACGGGTTTCATTCCTGCCTTTTTTTTTGTCTTTGTGCACGTTTCAAGATAAACTGTGCATAGCATATTTTTCCGTGTCTGAATTAAAATGAAATGGATTGCACATATTAACTAAATTAAGCTTTAGATTTTATGTCATCTTATTTTTCTCACTGTATGCATGAATAGGATTCTAAATTATTCGGTGTGTGTGAATAAGATAGCCCTTGTTTTGGTGCTGCATGTTTAGTATATTACCTTACGTTATACTGTAGCATTGGAAAAATGTTGTTGCTTCAGTAGTAATGTAAGAACCATAGCATTGACCATGTAAAATATCACCATGTATACGAGGCAAATTTTTTTTTCCCAAATTTGGAACCATATGTTTATTTGCAGCATAAGCCCTCTATAAAAAAGCAACCATGTGTTTTTATCTGCAGCATGATGCCGCTTGTCGTGTAATTGCAAGACTGAAAAAGGAAAGGGATGAAGCGAGGTCATTACTGGCACAAGCAGACAGGCAGATGCCTATGTTAGCACCAATGGCGACTACAATTGAGGCTTCTGCTTTGAGCAATGGGAAAAGAGGTTTGCATTTTATTTGTCCTACGTTGATTTCTTTAATTTGTGTGTGATGACTCATTTGTTCTTTTGGTTGTCATTGCAGGTCGCACAGATGAGGATATGGGCGCTGTTGGAAAGAAACTCCATACAGGAATTTCTGCGAGCATTATTGCAGAACTCACTGACTGTAATGCGGCACTTTCACAGCAACGCAAAAAGCGACAGGTATTTTTTGCGTTGATATATAATTTGGTGATTCGTGGAAAATCATTTGGTGTCTTTTCCTATGAAACACAGCTTTAGTTTTGGTCTTTCATACACTTACATGACTATCAATTATCCGTAGCCGATTTATCCATTTGATGTAGTTCTATTTTTTTCATTATTTTCCATAGATTCCTCCAACATTGGCTCCTATTGATGCTATCGAGAGGTATACCCAACTATCCAGCTATCCACTTCACAAAACCAGCAAACCTGGCATTTTGTCTGTCGATATCCTTTATTCCAAGGTATGACATTTGCAATGTATACAACTTGCAGTAGTGGTTACAGGTTCCATTAGAAGTGAAATTGTAAATATGCATGCACCATCTCTCAGTCACATACTATGGTTTCAGTATAGGCTGATGTTAATAATTGATACGATACTAATTAATTGACAATATGATCTGTTTCTGTACTCCATAAATGATATACTATCACCAATATTACATGCTTTATTTCAGTGATTTTGATTCACGTTTTTGTAGCTAACATTTGTGGAAGTGTCTTCTAATACTTCTTTTCTGGTGTGCAGGATATTATAGCAACAGGTGGGGCTGATACAAACGCTATAGTCTTTGATCGACCATCAGGGGAGATCCTGTCTACGCTTAGTGGTCATTCAAAGAAGGTTTTATGCTTTCTTTGGCTTTGTTGATTGTTGCAAGTTTTCTCTCCAGATTGAAAAAGTTGGCTAATTACGCTTCTTTCCCCCTCCAACCCCCACCCCCTCTCCGCCTTCCTCTCTTGCTTTTGCAGGTCACTAGTGTTAAATTTGTGGGTGAGGGTGATTTGGTTGTTACCGGTTCAGCAGATAAGGTAATCCTTGCCCACTTTGAGTGTATACCAATTTCGTGTTTGAAGCTTTTTTCTTTATCATATCTTCTGCCTCCATGCTACGCTTGTTTGTTTAATCTAGTCTGTATTTGGTAGATGGGATGTGGAAGGAATCCTTCTTTTTATTTACTTCTCCATATAAAATGTCTAGTGAAAGTATTGAAGATGATCATTTAAAAACATGTTCAGATTTTTGATGGCTCCATTTTGAATGAGGACAAATTTGGACAAAAAGTCATGTTACGTGTAATCATGGTTCTAAATAATAGTAGTTTTATAATGGAGTTCGGGGCTCTGTTACCCCAGTACTAATATCAAGAAGATTTCACCTGTCTTGGCTATATATCATTATACCGTTACTGTAAGATAACTGCCGTAACAGATGATATTGGCACAGTCACCATCTGTTTCTATATATTTCCACGCCGAGCATCATAATCAGGCCACCAATCATAGAATTGGAGCGATAACTCAATAGAACGACAATGATCCACCAACTGCCTGGCCATCGCAGATATACAATACCCATGTGGGAGAAACTATCTTCTGCCTGAGTTTTCAATAGCAAGGGTCGAACCCACAATTTTGGTGTCAAAACATTTTAATGTCTGATTATACACCTATATGGTATTTCATTATGATTTATGAGTGTCATTTGTATTCTTTGCTGGATTTGGGTTCCTGATTCTCTGCTTTATCATGCTGCAGACTGTTCGTCTATGGCAAAGTTCTGAAAATGGGAACTATGATTGTAAGCATATATTAAAGGATCATGCGGCTGAGGTAACTATGTTTTGAAATCCTTACTGGTCATATTTCTCAAATATGTCTTTTTTGGTGTATTTCATAAATGTGTGTTCTTTGGTCAATGGTCAGTCTCATATTGTTATTTTTTGCCATCAAAATCATTCAGGAGTGGCTGTTCTATGTTCTAACAAACTGAAATCAGTTACACCTGCTTTTTTCTGGTAGCATTAAGAAAATCTGTCCTTCATTCGTGGAGGGTGGCTCTATGCTAATTTGTAGCACTAGCCCCTCGGTCTGGGCATGGATGTTCACTAGCACGGTTTCACAGAACACAGTTTTATGTCATTTGTATCTGAGGGCACGAGACACTCAGGGTGAGGCTTGAGGGAAATACTTGCTGTAACCCTGAGACATTCAGTCAACTAGGCCTCTTCCATTGAGGCATCCAGCAAACAAGTTAAGACCGGGTAGGCTTATGCTTCAAATGGCCACAATATAGTTGGTGGTCGCACACCTGGAGAGTTGACCCAAAGACCTGAAATGCTGATGTAAATGAACTTCAAATTTCAAGCAATTATCCTTTGCTCGTGATCGTGCTAAGGATTCCAATGTCCTTAATGTTGAAAAATCCTCTTGATTTGTCATTTCTGGTGGATTGACAACTTAGTGCTCCTCCATGTGCATTAGTGAACCCTGAAATTATTACAGGAAGCCTACCTTTTGAATTCTTTGGTATAGCAAGCAATTTAAGTATGTAGATGGTGATCGAGTAGCCTCAACTAGTTGCTATTCTGAAGCAATTTTATTCTTGGGTTAAAACTAACTGGTCTATCGCAACTCTTTGACTTTATTTTTTCCAGTATTTTTCTAATTGCTGAAGATTTGTTTCGTTCTGTGCTATGGATGTCTATTTTTTCTGAATTTAGATATTCAGCCGGTTCAATTTTTGAGAATGGCATGCTTATCATTTCTTACAGGTGCAAGCAGTCACTATCCATGCCACCAATAATTACTTCGTGACAGCTTCGCTTGACAATACGTGGTGCTTTTATGATCTTTCTTCTGCTTCATGCCTCACACAGGTCTCTCTCTCTCTCTCTCTCTCTCTCAAATGAGGTCTTGCTCATATAATCTTACCTCACATTACTCATGGATGGTGTTATTTGTCTGACCATTTTTAGGTTGAAGATACTTCCGGCTCGGGTGGTTATACATCTGCTGCTTTTCATCCTGATGGTCTCATCTTAGGAACAGGCACCTCTGAGTCAATTGTTAAAATTTGGGACGTAAAAAGTCAGGTATAACTCCAGCTTGCTGTTCATCATGCAATCTGCTCTTATTCTGTTCCCTTTCCCCCTTTTTGATTTCTTTTTGGGTTTCAGGAAAATGTTGCGAGATTTGATGGACATGTTGGTGCAGTAACTGCTATGTCTTTCTCAGAAAATGGTTATTTCCTAGCAGTATGTTTCCGCCTTCCCCCTGGGTCAAAATAGAATGAAACAAAAACAAAAGAGGAGAAGAAGAAAAAGAAACGTCAATAAATTGAAAAACAAAAAGATGATCACACTGCAGCACATGATGGAGTATTAAGCATAACCTTGTTCTGATTTTTTTTGTTAATTGACAGACTGCTGCTCATGATGGAGTTAAGTTGTGGGATCTGCGGAAATTGAGGAATTTCCGGACATTTTCACCTTACGATGAAAACACACCAACTCAATCTGGTACCATTTTCGTCCCGCTTATATTTGATGTCAGTTGGAGATAATTACCAATAGAGATTAAATTCTTTACACTGCTAGTGTAAATATTTGTTTCCTCCAAATCAATTATATTGCGCCACGTCGCCATGTTTTATTGATTAAGACCACTGTTTTGCGACGTGGCGCAATGTAATTGATTTGGAGGAAACAAATGGTTACACCGGCGATATAAAGAATTTATTCTCTTACCATTAACCGCAGGAACTCTAGAGTAGTGGTGTCTTATATGCTTTGCCTTTTAGTTTTCTCATGTTTTTTTTACGGCACAAGGTTTTGACTGTGGTGACTAGTGCAGTGAATATCTTTGTTCTTTATCTCTGTAGAGCTTATTTTGGTATCATATTTTTTTGTTTTCAATCAGTGGTTCTAGACCTAACTTTGGCAATTTTTAAATCATTTTCAAAATGCAGCAATATGCATTCTTTCTTTTATCAGAAATTTCACAGTATGGGCTTTCTAGAAAGCTCCTAATGGCCGATCCTTATCACTAAGTCCATTCTCCCAACGGATTTTCTATAATAAATCGTCATCTGGATTGGCTAATTGTGTATCGAAGCCCTGAGAATGTGGTCTGCTTGCTTCATTTATGTTTCTTGTTACCGTTCAAGCTAATTCCTCTGGAGCTATGCATGATGTTCTGTTCCTGTTTTTGCAGTGGAATTCGACCATAGTGGAAGCTATCTTGCTATTGCAGGTTCAGATATAAGGTTGGCTTTTCGTACAAAAAACTCATCTTAGTACTGCATTTTGGTCTAAAGATTTGGGTGGTGCCGTGGTGGTTAATTCATGGTCTATGTGGATCCAAATCCTGAGTTTTAGGTTGGATTAGGGTATATCCTCGTTTGTTGTAGGAATTCATGGAGGGAAAAGAAAATGTTAGAGAAACATGACTTGAATTTTTGAAGGAAAATGCTGTACCTTCTATTTTTCCTCCACAAATTCAAGATCCAAACAGAGTGTACTCAATACCAATGTGCTTGCTGTTTCAGGGTTTATCAAGTTGCAAATGTCAAGTCTGAGTGGAATTGCATCAAAACATTCCCTGATTTGTCTGGCACAGGTCTCTCTCTCTCTCTCTCTCAAGTGATGACCTGCGCAGAAAATGTTTCTAGAAATTCTTGATGTATACTTTTCAACAACATTGTCAATGCAGGCAAAGCAACGTCTGTGAAATTTGGTCCAGATGCTAAATACCTAGCAGTGGGATCTATGGACCGGAACCTCCGGATATTTGGCTTGCCAGGAGATGAGGATCCAGCAGAATCCTGAGCCATTTTGTATTTGTTCTTAGAAGAGAAGTTTCCTCCCCCCACGCCCCCCCTTCTTTAAGCTTTAAATCACAATTTGATATCGTAGAGGAATATCTGGGATATAGATATTGGGACTGGGTTGAAGATGAATATCCAGTATTGATTGAGACATGTATGTTTACTGGAACGTAAAAAGCAAGTTTTGCTTTCCTTAGGTTTGACCGTTTGATTGAAATGCCCTTACATAAAGATGCAATTCCTTCGAAGCGGCAATTTGCTGTATGCTGTGTGGCCATTTTGCCGTATTCTCTCAATGTCAGGTCTGGCATTGCTCACACTCACTCACACCGAGAACATCTGGCTTCTTTTTCTCAGGTTTATTTTCTTCTTTGCATTATAGCCTTGTGGGGGAATTTTTTTACCAAGCAAATGGACAAAGAAAGCTAACATGATGATTCATTTATACTTCTAAATTAGTTCTTGTTAAAGCATCTCCAGCCCAACCTCCTTTGTTTCTCCATTTGAGAGGAGAAATTGGTATTTTTTTTGATTCATAAGGTTTATATAGAGTTACTATTCATAGAAACTCCCTTCACATATTTGTGTATCTCTTCATCTCATCTCCATTTCAAATACCTTTTGCCTTTTACATTCAAAAACTGAGTTTGGAGGATCCTTCATTTTTTATATGGAGTATCAAAATTTATCCTCAAAAGTAGAGGAGGAAATAGAGGATGGATTGGAGGAAGAATTTTCTCCATAATTGAGAAATAAAAGAGAAAATGGAGAGTTAGAGGATGGTTTGGAGATGCTCTTAATGGTAACATCTAATTTAAGACCCACCAATAAATTCTATTCGAGAGGGTGATTTTCTTCCTCGTAGAGAAATTAGGCAACATCTTTGTTTTGATTTATTTTTTCTTTCTGCAATCAATAGAAGAGATCATTTACATCATGTATAAATTAAATTATAAAATACAAACTATGAGACTATATTAATTGTGTAGAAGTCTACGAGATAACTAAGCCTAACTATTCAACCAGAAAATAAGCTAATGCAATCCTTCAAAATGCCTTTTTGACATCAATTCTTTTATTTTGGAGGAAAATAGTGCTTCAGTCCATCCTCCATTTGAGAGGATAGTACTTTCATCCTCCATATTTGGAGTTTGAAAAAGTTCATACTCCATATTGGAAAAGAATTGAGACAAAACAAAAAAAATGTTTTGAAGGAATTGAGAGAAAAAAAAGAAGAAAGTGTTTTGGAGGATAGGTTAGAGAAAATTCACTCCAAAAATACTTTTTTGGAAGGCCAAAGGGTGTTTAGAAGATTGGTTAGAGATGCCCACATGGGGAAGAAACAAAGAAGGGAGATAGTTAAAGATCCCTCATATTTTTATTTTTTGAGCTTAAGAACAAACACATTTTGTAATCAAACATATGGATAAATGTGCCTAAAAGTGCTTAAAACCCTAAGGTACCCTATATATGAAAGTATCTAAAACTCTACGATACTCTATGAAAGTATTTAAACTACGGCCCCGTCCCAGAAACCTTCTTAAAAAATAAGCAGCTTATTTCACATTTTCAAACTCAAAAATAATGTAAATGAAAAATAATTTTTCAATTTTTTGCATCGTATAAAAGATCTCATCGAGATCTTTCAAACAAGATCCATATTGCAGGGAAGTGCTACAATACACACATCTTATTTTGGTGTGTATCATATGCACCTTCATTGAAATACACCAAAATGTTAGGATTTCCAAAATGTTATAAATCTATTGCTAAAAAGTTACGAATTTTTAGTATAAAAGTTATGATACGAAATAAAATGTTATGCATGACCGGTCCTATAAATAATTTTTTGTGAGGTGGCACAATATGAACCACACAATAGGTGCACATGGTACACACCTTAAAGGTATGTATTGAAGATTTTTCCTTTTAGATTTTAATTAATAAGCCCATAATTTTTTAGTTTGAAATTGTCTTCTTAAAAAATAAGGGTTTTTTTTGTTTGTTTTTGGAACGGGCTCTAAAACGCTATAATAGGAAGTGCATCTTAAAACCTTATAAAAGTGTCTAAACATGTTTTGATCTTATGGCTAAAAAACTCAAAAAGTTAAAAGACCTCTACTGAAAATCATTTTGCCGGCGTCATTTCCCTAAATGGAAACTATTTTTTCATCCTTATAAGTTATAACTAATTTTTCCCAACAAAGAAACATGTTTGCCTGACTGGTTTACCTCGTTTGCCGAGTTTCATGACAAGCTCAAGATTCCAGCATGGATTTGGATGCCGGTGTAACTCGATTGGCTTAAGTAATGAGAACAATCTAATCTGGAGTAACCTTTAAATCTTTTGTCTTTAGAATTTCTCAAAAGAAAATCTTTTTTCTTTTGGAAAAGTCTCTATTCTACTTGGAATGACCTAACAATAAATGACTATGTTATCTTTTTGAAATGACTATGTTATCTGAAAACAGCTGTTTAAAGTGGATTTAAAGAAGAACCCAAAGGCTTTGTTCAGTTGTCGAGAAAGTTGTGTGGAAAATTTAGGAGTTTCTCAGATTATTTCATGTTGAATCTCAGGTGAAGTAAAAGCAAATTGAAAGTTATTTTACCCTTACGCTTAAACGTGTGAAATGATTATGACAGAGACTATATGAATTAATTTGAGGTGCAAGTAAATTGACTCAGAATATTCAGCATTAAAAAACAAAAAAGAAAGACTTTAAAGGAGGATATCCTAATGGGCTTTCCCTCCACTTCCTTAATTCTTAGTATCATCGCAAGAGCATCCGCAATGGTAATAATTAAAATCAATAATTAAAATGTGCTACATCAGTATTTGATTTTTCATTTAGTTCATAATTAAACTTAAAAACTTCTACCTTCACATTGATTATTTTTGCATCTTTAACCAACCCCCCTCCCTCAATACACAGTGTACATTTGTCCAATCGCAAACGAGTTTCAATCACGCACCTAACCTTTCCATGTACTCGTCTCGATAAGACAATTCCAACGTGGGCCAAAGTGTTTTTGAGTTTTGGTAATATTGGTAAAACTGTTAAATTTAGGAGTTATGAAATGGGTGAAATCTTGATTATTTCTAAAAGACTTGTAACTTCTCATTGATTACAACTTATTGGGGTTTATTTTAACCCTTACGTTTAAATTTGTTCATCTACCCATTGACTTATGACAATGAGGATGCTATAATGCAATGTAATTTAGCATATGCAAAGCTCATCACTTATTGACTCAGAATATTCAGCATTAAAAAACAAAAACAGAAAGACTTTAAAGGAGGATATCCTAATGGGCTTTCCCTCCACTTCCTTAATTCTTAGTATCATCGCAAGAGCATCCGCAATGGTATCAATAATTAAAATGTGCTACGTCAGTATTTGATTTTTCATTTAGTTCATAATCGAACTTAAAAACTTCTACCTTTACATTGGTTATTTTTGCATCTCTAACCAACCCCCCTCCCTCAATACACAGTATACATTTGTCCAATCGCAAACGAGTTTCAATCACGCACCTAACCACACCAAATTACTCGTCTCGATAAGACAATTCCAATGTGGGGTGTTTTTGAGTTTTGGTTTTTGGTAAAAATTGTTAAATTTGATTATGAAATGGGTGAAATTTGATTATTTGCTAAAAGACTTATAACTTTGTTTATTACAATGTGGGGTGTTTTTTAAGCATTGTTATTAAATTTGTTCATCTACGCTCATTTACTTATTACAATGGGATGCTCTAATGCTATGTTTCTAGCATAATCAAAAGGCCTCATCCACTTCTTGCATCCTCACAAAATCTCATTCATCCTCCTAAACATAGAGCCTATAAACCTAAAAATAGAGCCTATAAAAGCTAAACCCTTCAAAAACCAGGTTGCCTTGTTTGATGAAAGAACCAGTCTACTGGCACAGTAAATCTGTGTACAGATTGTGCACAGATTTCTATGTGGAGCTCACTAAAGGTTCCACACAAGTGATTCGAGCCGTTTATTATGTTTAAAATATTTTTCCAAGAGCCTCCGCAAAAAATCAGCTCAATCCGATGCCTATAAGTGCTTGATTTAATCATCTAACTTTTCATTCAAGTTTTTAGAGAATGAAAAGTTAGACGATTAGATCAAATACTTATAAGTATCGGATTGAGCTGATTTTTCGGAGGGACTCTTGAAAAAATGTTTTAAAACATAATGAACAGCTCGGATCACTTGTGTGAGACCCTTAGTAGGCCCCACATAAAAATCTATGCACAATTTGTGCACAAATTTACTGTGCCAGTGGACTTTCTGTTGATGAAATTCAAACCCTAGATCGAGACGTGATGTGGTTTTAGTCAAACTTTCACACACCTCCGTCCAAATCAGATTTTCCTTCACCAGTCATCACCTCCTTGACCTAGACAACATCACCCTATTGGAAACGGTTTTTGTTCTTATTCTCTTGAACTACCCGTTTCCTTGCGATTTGTTTGTCCTATTTTTGACATTTTAAGAGCATTTGGTCTCTCAAAGAATTGTCTATAATTTTCAATTCGTAATGTTTTTAATATGTAATATGGATCTTGTTTGATAAATCTCAATTAATTTTATTATACAAAATTATGAAAAATATTATAAAATGTAAAATATAAGTATATTTTTGAAGACACGAATTTTAACAATTGAACAAACAAATTGGGACGGAGGGAATACTTCAAAACAAACAATAATCCATTGAGAAAAATAAACAGAGTTTCAACATTTCAAGAAAAAGTAGTTACTGGTAAGTGTATTTTATTAGCTCATGCATTTCATTTCTAGAGAGAGTATCGCAACAGCCAAAAACCCAAAACCCCGTTGAGCGTGATAGGGGATTTTTCCTGTGAAGATGGTGTGAGAATTTTTATTAGATCGAAATTGTCCATTTCGATAATTAATAATCCAAATTAAAAACAAATTTTCCCGGAAAAGCTATCTCTTCCTCACAGAGAGAATCCTCGTAGATCCGGATCCGAGCTTTGAGTAATTGAGTGACAAGAAAGCAAAAGTCAAGGAATAACAGACAAACCTTCACTCTCTCCTCACTTTTACCCAAAACCCATCTCCCAAAAACCCTAAATCTCCCAAAATCAAACTCAACCACCACCAAAATGAGTGTGCCTCCAGAAACCTTTACCCTCCTTCCCCTTTTCTACCCGGAAACCAAAACCCCGACCTATTTTCAGTGAATGTAGAGCAAAAATCAGAGAATCGAACACAAACCCTTCATCTTACGATTCTTAACTCACTTTTACCCAGAACCCATCTCCAAGAACCCCCCCCAAATATCCTCCAAAATCACCCATGATTTGATACATCAACACCCTCCAAATGGGTATACCCACAAGGCCCTTTACTCTCCTCTCTCTTCTCTTCCTCTTCTCTTCCAATCTTGAGCTCATCCAACCGTCTGAATCTGCAACTGATTACACCACTCTGGTTTACAAGGGCTGCGCCACAAAGGCCTTGTCAGATCCAACTGGGGTTTACGCCCAAGCCCTCTCAGCCCTCTTTGGGTCTCTGATTTCACAGTCATCCAAGGCCAAATTCTTCCAAACCACCACTGGAACTGGCCAGACCACCATTTCTGGCCTATTCCAGTGCAGGGGTGACCTAAGCAATGTTGATTGCTACAACTGTGTAAGTAATCTCCCTATACTCATTGATAAGCTATGTGGGACCCCCATTGCTGCAAGAATGCAGCTCTTGGGTTGCTACATGCTGTATGAGATTTCTGGGTTCACTCAAGTCTCTGGCTTGGATATGCTTTATAAGGTCTGTAGTGGGAAAAACAGTCCTGGAAGTGGGTTTGAAGAGAAAAGGGACACTGCTTTGTCACAACTGGAGAATGGGATGGGTAGTGCTAGTAATGGGTTTTATGCAACAAGCTATGGAAATGTTTATGCTTTGGGGCAATGTGAGGGTGATTTGGGAAGTTCAGATTGTGGGGATTGTGTGACTAGTGCTGTTCAGAGGTCTCAGGTTGAATGTGGGAGCGCTAATTCTGGCCAGGTTTATCTTAGTAAGTGTTTTGTGACCTATAGTTACTACCCAAATGGGGTACCAAGCAGTTCATCATCGTCCGGTTCGGGGTCATCATCGTCCGGTTCGGGTTCTTCATCATCCGGTTCGGGTTCTTCATCATCCGGTTCGGGTTCTTCATCATCATCATCGTCCGGTTCGGGTTCTTCATCGTCGTCGTCATCCGGTTCGGATTCATCGTCACCATCGTCAGCGTCTGAGTCATCATCTGGTTATTCATCTTCTCCATCAGGTAACTGTGTGTGTAGGAAAATATTTGAATGGACGTGATTTCGATAGAAATAGACGTCAACGCTCACCAGTGGTTATATTGAGGCTGAAATCAGAAAATTTTAGTGACCAAATAGATGAAATTGATAGCTGAAAGACAAACCAAAATCAAGGTAGTTAGGGAGATAGAAGGGTAAATAACCAAAGCCTTCTTGTATATATTTTGTGGTTTGTGATACGAACAGGTAATGCTAAGGAGAATCCTGCAGATCTGCTGTCATAGTGGTAGAGGAGAAAGTATAGGAACAAAATAGAGGAATTCCCTATTTAAAGGATGGAACAAAAATGTGGCAATAGTTTAGGAGATGTAAGTGTAATTAACCCATGTTCGCAATTCATGTAATTTGTGATAAAGCAAAGTTCACCAATGGGATCATTTAAGCTGAAATCCGAAAACGCAGAGTCACCAATGGATGAAATTAAAATGTGAAGGAATAAATAGAAAAAGGCAACATCTTTGAGGGGATAAGCTATAAAGTATGATTAACCCATCTTGGAAATATATGTGGTTGAGGTCACTTAGAAGTTGGTTCTCCTTTCTTTTCATGTTTTCCTCAATATTATTGTGGAAATCTTTGGTTAGATGTGTTCATCTACAATCCAAGAGAGGCTTTCCCCAACTTTGGTCTCTATGTATGTAGTTAGCTTTCATGGTAGAAAGGGTTGTCATTGAGAATGATTAGTTTGGGTTGTGTTCAATTGTTGTAGGTAAAAATACACAAGAGACAGCGGCTATTATAATAGGAGGTGCAGTTGGAGTGGGGTTTCTGGTCATTTTCTTGATGATGGTAAAAAATGCAATGAAGAAGGGCAAAAATGATGGTGAGTTTATGTCGAAATTGTGGTGGATCTTACAGGTTTCGTTTGTTATGTTTGTAGATGTACATACAATTCTAATTCTCTTTTTGTTGGAATTGGTGTCACTTTGTGCAGATTATTGAATGTAGAAGATGGGATTGAAGAATCAAAGATCTTTTTGAGACGGGTCTTGTTTTCCCTTTCTATTTTCTCCTTCCAAATTGTAGGGAGAGGAGGAGCAAGGAGGGAAAAATGGGGAAATTTTGTTTTAGTTAAGAAAGGTTTGTGGACAAAGGGGAAAGAATTGAAGTGGCATGAAAGTAAGAATATGTGACAAAGTTTTGAAAGAAGGATAGGTGAATTGCCCTTTGCCACTTTTGGGGTCCATGTAGGGCAGGGGTATAGTCCGTGATCCGAGCCGTCCATATCGACAATCAATGGTTCAAAGTTCATTTCAGCTCTTGCGGATCCGAGCCGTCCATTGCCGAAAAGAGATCTAAACCATTGACAGCCGAGATGGATGGCTCGAATTGTGCTCTACATCCCTGTGGTGCACACAGGGACCCCAGTATGGGGGAGGAAGAGCTCCATGATTATTTTGGTCCCTTTTTTCCACATTTCCATGTGGTTGGATGTCTCTTTTTCCCTCTTTTCCTCAATTATGCTTCCTTGTTTTCTTGCCTACTTTTATGTCTTTTCAAAAAGCACCCTCTTTATCTTAAAGTTGGTAATGAGTCTTGGAAGACAATTTAGCCCTAAACTGCCTGCCAACAATTTCCCCAGATTGACATGCATATTCATGAATTGGTGTTTGGAAAGGTTGTTTTAGTGTCAAAGGCTACTGTGTTAACAGGATAATAATGGATAAGAAGATAATGGAAGGCAAAATAAATGGTTAGGCATTCTCGTTGCATTTGTTATGAATGGAATTTTTGTTACCATTCAGAGTGTTGGACAAGCGTACGGGCAATTCATTTAAAGTTGAGAAAGGGAACTCATTTAAAGTTGAGATAAAACTCCGTTTGAGCTGGCTCAACAAGAGTCGACATTTCTCTCTAGAACTTTTCTCTTTCAGGGGTGGGTGGGGACCTTCACTTCCCCCCTTCCTCCAGGCTCCTTCACCTAGCCCCTTTGATCTCCACCATCTCTCCGCCTCAACACTCTACCTTTCCCCTCCATCCTCCGCCTTCTCCCTCCACCCTCAGCCTCCACCTCCTTCCTCCGTCCTCTAGAGGCTCCGGTGAAGTTAAGGTCCGATCTTGTGTAGATATGGAAAAAGGATGGCTTGGTTTTGCTCCTCCGACGAATAAATTGTTAGATCCAGCGTGATGGCCCTAGTGGCGTCGTTTACTGCTAGTGATTTTCTCTGTTTTTTTCCTTTCTTTTCGTTTTCACCTGTGGTTTCCCTTATGTGGGTCTTTCTCTCCTTTGTGGACTTTCTCACCCGTTGTGGGTGTCGTTTGTTCTTTGTTTGATGAACTTGGTGTAAGTTTTTGTGATAAGTGTTGGCAACTCTGGCTCATTGTGTGGTCCAAAGTGGCTTCCACTAATGTACTCGTCTATTGCAGCAATGAAAACTCTTCTAAACTTTGGCCAAAAAAAAAAAAAAAACCTAGAGTTAACATAAACTCTGAAACTCCAAAGGGATGAGCACACACTTGTTTGCCTTGCCAAAAACACAAGCCTAACAATCAATTTTAGAGGGCAAATAACAGAAGAGGTTGTAAAAATGGTGAAAGCATTGGATAGAAAGCATGGGAGGTCCACTACTCCACTGTCCTTGGAGACTTTGATGTTTTTTTTTTTTTTTCCCTATAGAAACTCTCCACAGGACCACAGCTCCAAGATTGGAAGACAGACAATACAGTAGCAGTTAAGGGGAAGCACCTCCCTGTAGAAAACATCACTTTTAAAGACTAGGGAAATTACTTTGAAAAAAAAAAGAGACAGGTAGAAAAAGGACTACCAAATTGCTCTTTCATTGTGCACGAATAAGGTAGCTGTCCAGTCTCAGTCATGTACAATTTTGAGCTAGTATTATGGGTCCACTCTGAGATCCAAAACGGTAATTCGAATAGTTTATCCGGTAGTAGTTCTTGTAAAGAAGTTTGTCCACACCATAAATTATTTTCATCCAGCCTCATTTAATCATACTATGAAGCAACGGAGTACATGTAAAACAAAACACGGACAAGTACGAATGATTTGAATGGTTAGATTGTGTAAATATCAATATATATATTTTTTTTTTGACATAAAAGAGAACTTCATTTATATAAAGCATGATAATACAAGGAAAAGGGAAACAAGAAATATTACAACAGTTTTATTACAAATATGAAAGAAAAAACAAACGCACCAATAAACTTCCATAGCCAATGCTATCATTAACTCCAGTAAGCAAGTAGCCATTCAACGAGCCGCAAAAACCTATCCATCCTCCAATAAGCAAGTAATCATTCAACGAGCCACAATAACCCAACATCCAATACCAAAGCCTTCTCAAACCAAACCGCAACCAAAAGCTAAATGGAACGCGCCCATTAAATGTCGGCCGAAACAGATGAAGAATACAAGACTCGTGCTTGCGATAGAGTGAAAAGTGGGTGAGAGTGCCCATGTGCGAAAAAAAAACAAAGAAGAAATGACACCACTAAAGGGAGTGCATGAGTGAGGTGAAACATAACTGGTGACTACAACCAACAGACCCGGGAAACAGGAGAAAGGACCGATCGGAACGGGGAGGGGAAAATTTCACCAGGGGGACCGATCGGATCCCAACAGAGAACAAGAAAAGGACCGATCGGGACTGGAAGGGGAAAAGTTCACCGGGGGGGCCGATCGAATTCAACAGAAGACAAGAAAAGGACTGATCGGGACGAGAAGAGGAAAACTTCACCGGGGGGACCGAGCGGAACCAAATAGAAGATAGGGAGGACTGATCGGGTCACACACGGCTACCACGCACATATGCAAAAGGTAAGAATCCGAAATCACAACAAAAAACAGAAAATAAAACAGAAGCCGGGGCCCCAAAAATAGACCCAACGGCAGCAGGAACACTAAACTTCACATGCAAAAGCAAAGCACAGTCACAAAGAAACAAGAAGACTAAGAACAATATTAGAGTGAGGTAATTTTGGGCAATGAACAAACTTCTACCAAAAAACGGTTCAAATCATGATTTTAGATTCCGACTGAAATTGAGACTGGACAACAAAACGCTGCATATAATTTGCAATAACGTTGTAAGATATGGTAGATTTGTGGATGTTAATCGCATTCACGTATTATTACTATTTACTACAAACATTTGAATGGGATTATCTCACGCATTTGATTTTCATTTAATATCTCACCTAGATCCGCAAAACGTGTGCCTTGATTAATCTTGGAGAATCAATTAATCTTTGAGGAACCAATTCTTCATCTCACTAGCTGAACCCTTTCAAAACGGGAAAGAGCCCTGTCCAGTTTTCTAACTGTCTGATCTCGTTCAGTTTCAATTTTGTAGGCTCTGTTTCAGGCCCACAATGATTGAAACAGTTCATTTTGTAGAGTTCGTCGAGGCCTTCTACCTCTAGAAGAATTATATTTGTCGGTTACCAATTGACGCCTGATTGAAATACATTTTTCTTTAAATAGGTGCACTTATCAGACTAGATCAGACCCATTTGTTTAATAATAAATATGTTTAGATGAGATATAGATCGGTAACCCACGTACATACAGGACTGGACATGACCCTTTCCCTTTCAAAACCAGGTCAAAAAACATATATTAACTAGGTTTTTTTTTTCTTTTTCCATTCCATATAGTAAGATATAAGAGATCATTTTACCTCATCACCCTGTCCCTTTTCCTTTCAAAGCCAAGTTAAAAAACATATTAACTAGTAGTTTTTTTTTTATCAATCAATATAAGAGATCATTTTACATCATCATATGCGGAATACTACAAAGTATAAACTCGAGACACTGTATCAACTGTAAGAGTCCACGAGACAACTAAATCCAACAATTCAACCAATATAAGAAATAAACAAATTATATACAATGTAGAAATAAAGAAAGAAATGAAAAACCCATGAAAGAAAGAACAAGAGAATTGCTAGTTCTAATCTTCTAGTGAGATGAAAGAGTTCTGACTCAATTAAGCTATCTTAGTTGGTTATATGAGCACGTTTCACTGTCAACCCTTTTGGGATTAGCATCCAAGACAAAATTCTGATTTTAATTATGCTACTGTTAATGAATAGTAAAATTGATCGCAAGATTAGTCGAAATGTACGTATAGCCAATACAAAAAGTGAAAAGCTAAAGAGGCAAATAAAGCAACCAAATTAGTGAGACGTACATTCACCCACCAGGACCACAACCATGGACATCCAAGTAAAAACAAAAAACATAAACCTCAGAAATGAACTTAACCCTAACCCTAATCTTCTATCATTCCGAACCTACCCCAGTTAGCACCACCTCACTTTACAGCCACGCCGCCGCCGCCGCCGCCGCCGCCGCCGCCGAGGAGGCTAGCCTGCTGCAACTCCAGCTCGTTAATCTGCTGCTCCCGGTCCATCTCGATGATCAGGGGAACGACGAGGATGAGGAAGGTGGTGCCAGCTATCCACGCCGCCTTTCCGGTGCTCTTCAGGAGGCGCTTCGCTACGCAGGCGGCGTTCGACGCCGCTTTCTTGCCGCTGTACAGAACGGGCGAGTTTGAGACTCCGGTTGAGATTTTGGATAGGATTCCGTCGTCGTCGCTGTTGGTTGGTCTGTATGTGGAGAGGCGGTTTTTGCTCTGAGACGCCATGAGAGAGAAAGGGAGAGGGAGAAAGAGAGAGAGAGTTGTTTGTATAGAGAGAGAGAGAGAGCAGGGCCGCAGGGGCGATAAACGAGCCGAAAAGGGCCAACGATACAATACTCCGGAGCTTATCACATACGGATCGTACGAATAATCTTTTAAAGTGACATCGCTTTGCACTCAATTCCCGCTCTGTATTCTTAATTTTCGAACTGATGAATTTTAATTATTTGATATGTTTTTGAAAGACTTTTTCACACTTGTACTTATGTACCCGCACTCTGCGTATTATGTGACTTAGCTTCGAAATACCATGTGTTATTGTCATTGAGTACTCTGCACAAATAAAAAAAACCACCACATAATGTGCGTAGCGAGCGTGAAAACGTTTTTCAAAAATCTCTCGAACAACTAAATTTTTTAGTGTAAGAATTGAGAGTGCTAACGCAAGTCATTTTGAAGGATTATGTGACTAAGCTTCGAACTATCCAACAAAAGTGAAGGGTGAGATCCCTACCACCAAATTTTTTCGCAATGTAAATAATGGGAAGGACCATGTAGACAATGTGGTACTCTGGAAACTCTGAATAATTACTCGCCGGATATGAAGTTTCCAAGCTTAGTTTGGAAATTCTAGATAAATGTTTGGGACTTAGTTTGTTTATGAGACGAGTTGATTTGAAACAAATTTTAATTGAGTTGAACATAGATCGACGAGTTCTTGAATTTTTACACATTATAAGCCGGATGAGTTAACGTAAATGAGTAGCTATTTCAAGATTGGTTTGAAACATTAATGAGCTTTTATTAAATTATGTTCGAGCTTATCTTGTTATAAGAAAAGAGTAGAACTCAAATGATCCTTTATTGAGCCTAACACGAACCAATCTTGATTATTTTAAATTTTTACCCATTATAAGCTGAACAAGTTGAGTGGTAGCTAATTCGAGCTTGGTTTCAAATTTCGATTAACTTTCAGAAAAAATTTCAAGCTTAGTTTGTTTAATAGTAAATCGATTTTACACACATTTCTAACGACCAAATAGGATATCAAACTCGAGTGGCTTGGATTGATAAATGGGGTGGTGCTCGTTTTGGGCCAGTAGCAAATTTTGGGCCCCTGGAAGGGCAGATTCAAAGAACTTTTTGGCTATATATACCCGAGAAGAGGGGGCTTGGGCTAGAATCAAAAGTGATGTAAACTAATAGTACAAAAAAAAGGGGGTCAATTACACTGATATCCCATGGGTTTTTGTAATTACAGTAAGGCCTCACACCACAGTTCCCTCGTAATTCTTAAGTTGGATCACCATGAGCTGCGCTTACAACTAACTAAGGCTCGAGAAGAAAAAGGATAGTCGAAGTGATTAGGTGCTTCTTTTACCAAGGACCATGTCCTGGGTTCGAGTCTCATCGTAGGGTTTAATTTTCTTTCCCCTTAGATTAAAGTTAGAGTAAGTTTATTGCATGTGCACTCCCAAGATAAAAATAGCTAAGGCTCATTGAAACCTTAATGAGCGTAAATACAATTTCGAGTTTTGGCTAGGTATACATGCTCCTTATGGTAGAAGTGTAATTATCTCAAACAAATGGAGTCAGTTGTGCTTGTCCCAATTATCAAGGAAGGCCAATGTAAAATACACAAAAGTGGTAGGACACAAAAGCAGCAGAGGGAAACGTGCAAATGAAACCGTTGAGATAGTGCCGTTTGGAAAACGCATCTGATTCCAAATTTGAGTGCTGCAGGAAGTGTGAATCCAACGAAAAATTATTACTATTTGTTTTTGGAGCACGGTTGCCCCGTCAAGTAGTGCTTCGGAAGTCTTTCTCATTATATGTTAGCGCGAATTTAATCACTAAGTGTTTGGTCTCCATATTAAAATATGTTATGAAAAAAAGTTCTTAAAATATCACGTAGCAGTATCCCATGAACACTGGATAATCACTTGAATCCAACCCACTATACCCACCACTGCCCAAGTTCCCCAATAATACCATTACCTGACCTCAGCACCAGTACACAGATTACATTTTTTTCCCATAATCTTCCCCATAAAAAAGTTTTTAAATAAATAGATTTCCATAATCTCCATGGAAGTCAGCAAAAGACAACTTCTTTATTGCTTTTAAAATTCCGTGGCACCCACCACTACATATTCAAATCTTCAACGCATGTTTTTGGTGTACTCCATTTGCTCTCTGGTACAAAGATCTCTGACCCAGAACCCAAAACTTCTTCAGATTGCTCTTTTCCTATCACCTCAGGCAGCTGCAAGAGCAAAATCAAGTGGGTTCTTGATTTGGGTTTTTGCTGTTTTCGACTTTCGACAAGATTCTATCTCTCCGTTGTTATTTGCTAATTGGGGTTTTTTTCTTGTTTTTTTGAAGTGTATCCAAAGGTGAAGGTGAGGGAACAAGGGGAAGATGATCTAATAGCTTTCAAAGTTCATGAGGGGCCTTTGAAGGATTTTGAATCTCGCCCTATACATGATCTTAGTTCTTCAGGTATACTAGCTCTCAGGGTTTATATTGAGACATTAGACCTTGATTTTTCAGCTATTCTGCTAGGATCATTGGTAGAAAGTTATGGGTTTCTAACGTTTTTTCGATCATATATGTGATTGATTTGCTATTCTAGTTAAGTCATAGGGAGGTTAGATTGTTGTTAGCTTTTTCTTCTGGGAGGATGGACAGACCACTTTTCTCAAGTGGGGAGTAGATAAGAGTTGAAATTTAGAGATTTTGTAAAACTATTATGCGTCCTTAACCGGGGGGGCCTGGATTTCAAAGTCCCTTTGGAAGTGAGAATTCTTTGGTGGACCTTTGTTCTTATTAGATAAGAAAGTTTTTTCTTATTAGATAAGAAAGTTTTTTCTTTGAGTTTATTGTCCTCTTAAGCTATCTAAGGCTTATGGGAGTTCAAGTTTGCCTTAAATTCTAGCTTGGAGTGATGGTTTCAGTCCTTTACCGGCCCTTTGGATTGAGAACAGGGGAGAAAGAAATGATTTGGCTTCTGAGTTCTGACCAAATCTTACCAAAGAGTGATGAGATTTGGTGAGAAATGAAATGAACCAATAAAGATTCATCTTGTTTTTTTTTCATCATCTTTTCTCTCAAATTTCTTGTCTCTTATAGTTAACCAAATAAGTGAAAGGATTCTCCTCTCTTTTCTTTTCTCACCTTCCTCGCCATCCAAAGGGGCTGTTAGCTTTAAAGGGGAAAGACAAGTCATCAACTGTTTCCAATACCGCATAGAAAAAGTTGCACTGAAATGGCCATTTCTCCAACTCTCTAATGCTGGATATCTTTCATCATACACTGCTATTGCCATATCTTTCAGTGCCTAAATTGGTACTTATCCCTCTTTTTGACCAATTCGTTGTTATTTACAGTCACCGAATGTGAAGATGATTCACCACGATCTGTCGTGAGAATTCCAGAGTCATATATATCGAATTCAGCCATTCGTATGACTCCTTTATCCAAAGGTTTTAATCCTTAACCCATACGATTCTCATAACTCATAAGATATTTCTCATAGTGTTAACTCTTTGGTTAGTTGGCTCTACTATTGATTAACAGCAGAAGGCAAGAGTGACATCAAAGTGAAAGATGCGGAGGACAACAAACAAAATGTTAAAGCTACTTCAGTCCTGCGGCCACGTGCTGTCTTATCAAGTCCCGGTACTTCTATTTATCTCTGCATATATGTTTGTTTGGATTCTATAATTAACACTGATCTCTGCTGGATGTAGAAGGATTATCATCATAAATAGGATTAAGATGTTTATACCAACTGTTCCTTAGATATAGATTACCCAATAACTTTGTCTGAATGTTTTTGGATTACCTACTCAATAGATATTGATATTTAGCGCTAGTGCAGTTATAGGGTTTTCTGCGTACTCCATTATCTGGAATAACTATCGTCTAGAAGAATCTATAGTTTTCCATGATGTGATTGCCCATTGTAATAAGCAAGCTAGACAGGAACAAGGACGGAGAATTTTTGGTTCATCCGTAGGGAGTTCTCCTTGGGTCACAGAACTTGAAAGGACTATTATTGGCCACACTGCAGTCTGATAGAACTCAACTATTATTGGAGATGTTTACACAATGCTTTAGTGTGATTAACGTGGTAATACATGGTTAAATATCCAATTCCTCACTCCCCTTGAAACTATGCCCGTGGCTTAGACTCGGTTCATACCTACTATATATGGGACGAAAGACTACACGTACCCAAGAGAGTAGTCGGGACGAAGTCCCAGAAACCACTGTCGACAGAAAAAAATAAAAAAAAAGTGAACAAGACATTGAATCTGAATTTTTGTTGCTGAATTTTCTTTTCAAGTATTACTTTCTGCGGTGTGCAATGTGTTGGTATATATCCTTTGCTTTGATACACTAGGTTGTTATACGGTCTTGGGTACAACTCAACCCCAAAAGTTCCTCATTATATACTATCTCCATTCAGAGTACTCGTTCATCATTTAGTGTGTTTTAATGACAGATTTTGGTTACGTCTAGGGTGTAATAGGTGCAATCGTCTTGTTCATTATACATGTTGCAGCCTTGTTAGGTGTGTGTTTTATGTGTCACAGTAAATCGTTGTCATGAGTTGGAATCAGGTTTACCAAGGTCTGGTGTTTCAGACGCTTCTGTTACCAAACGTTTCTACCCCTCCTGAACTATTTTTCTGTCTCAGACACTGAATGCATCTGTTCTTTTGTGTTTAGATAATGATGGGGTGTTTGGAAACCGAAACAAGGATGGGGTGATTGGAAACCGAAGCAAGGCTAAAGCAGAACTACTTTCAGATTTGAAGAATCATAATTTGTGCCAAAACAGGCACACCAGATGCAAGGTTACACCCAAGCGAAGCACTAACGAAAATTCCATAACCAAGAAAGGAGAGTCCAAGGAAGCTGGTGATAGTAAAAGTGAACTCAAAGTAAGAGGACGCTCAACAATAGCCAATCAAACACAGAGAGTGCACCTCGGAAAAGGAAAACCCAACTCGGAAGTTAAGCTCTAAGGAGTTTGAGATTAGAATAGTGTTCAACCTTTTTGAGTGGACTTTCACATAACCGGAGGCTTATTATCTGGATATATCAAATCATCTGTCTATCCATGGCTTTTGTGAGCTTGGAGAAATGACAAATTTACGATAAAGGCGTTACTCTTTTGCAGAAACAATGAAGAGGTTTTGTATATGAAAATTAACCACTTTGTCTTGACCCTTTTACATGTTTTGTGATACTATTGTCGAAGGAGAAATGAAACGTTTGAGCACTTTATTGTATCAGAGATGCAAAGAAAATTGATTTTCAAGGTAAATATGTTGCTCCTATGTTCCGGTGGTAGATAATCAAGGAATTCTGGTTATTTGCTAATTTTTTCATTGCAATTGCATAAATTTCAGATACATGTATTGATATACATCCCAGTTCTTCGGATGTAAGAAGCTTTTTCCAAGGCACTTTATCCTGCAAAATAGGTAGAGATGCGACGATGCCATAAAGAGAGAATGATAGATGCATCTCAGCAGAAACTAAAAGCACCATTCTGGGATTCATATCACGAGAACAACCAATATGGATGGAAAACTACTTTTTAGACCTAAGAATACGTTATTCTGTGAGACAACAAGAAACATTAGATGGTGAACCTGAAAATATAAATTACATCAATGCAAGCCACATCTTTTTACTCGGGTGTTCCAGAAATTGCATGAACAGAATCCAGAACATGGAGATTAAAAGAACTAACAATATTTAGACACTAGTCTCACTTACAAAGAACTAGCCTTTTGTGGGTCTTCTCAATTAACCCAATGTGAGGTCACCATGCGGCAAAGCATTCTTAATGTCAAATTGGTGTAGAGACCATCCTTTTTAGAAGCAACTGAGAGAGAAAAAAAACTCTACTCCGTATTATGGAGTTTCGTTTTGCAACCAGAGCAAAGGTTTCTGAGTAGTCTGTCCCATATACTTGGGGAAACCCCTTGGCTGTGTTTTCTTGTCCTTTCTATACAAATAAATATGAAAACCAAACATATTAGCTAATAATTTCGAAAATGCCACTGTCACAGTTTTCTCTGGACTCTGGAGGGATTTGCTTAGATTTAGATCAAACTGGACTCTGGAGGGATTTGCTTAGATTTAGATCAAACTTGACGGGCTTATGCTCGCATCCACAGTATGAGGTTCCAACATCTTCCAACTAAGCCTTGGCAGCTATTTACAGAGACCTGTACATTTGACATCATCCTGCTATTTACCTAGTAATGAAATGAATCTGTGTAGCATTTCCATTTTCCCCCATCTCCTAATGATGCGGTAGTTAAGAGAGTGGATAGGATAGCTCTAGGTAGCAATGTTACGGGGAGGGGGAGACCTAAATTGACATTAGATGCTGTAGTGCGCAAAGATATGAGTATAATGGGTCTATGCGAACAAGTGACCCTTGACAGAGCTCAATGGAAGAAACGGATTCATGTAGCCGACCCCAAGTGATTGGGACGTAAGACTCGGTTTGGTTTGGTTCCCAATGAACTTCTCCCCTTCTCATTACCAAACAAAATGCAGAGCTCATCTTCAACACATAAAGACTGATCCAAAATCTCTGCAACCTCACAGTATTGAGTATTGACAAGGCTCTTATTATACACTTAGCCAATACAATCAACAAAGTTGCTGCTAGTGAGCCATTTAATCTTTTTGTAGGACTTCCCAATTGGCAACCACATCTTTATTCATCTCCTCCCAAGTATATAAATAAGTTTCATCTTCTACTTGATGCAGCCATCTCTTTGGGATGGAAATTTGGCATACAGTGAATACCAAGTACTAAGTTGCACAGGTTGGTGATTTGGACATGGTGATATATCAAGAACTGAAATTCTCAGGTTGTCTTCCCAGCCTAAGCTCAGGTGGTTTGTGGCTGTTTTTGCAGTATCAGATCTGAGTAGGCAAGGCCGGCTTTGGATCTTGGTTTTGTGGAGGGTATCATACGGAAAGCAAAAGGAGGGGCAAAAGAGAGCCAACATATTGGATTTGTTAGCATATGTACTTTCTTTTCCCTGCAGAGATCCCTCCACTAAACTATAATCCCCACTAGCCTTACGAGAGATTGGCAAACCAAGTGAATGAAGATAAGAAAAAGTGACCAATTCAGCTTCATCTGCATATGGCAAGTATATCTTGACATGAACTAGTATTTGGTTTCAACATTTCAATCTCCATCTCAATTAGCAGCAACTCTAAAATAGAACAGACGTCATAAAATTCTGGGTGGGAACCATCTCCTGAAAGAAAAACATGCCCACTGTTGTTTAGTTCAATCCAACTACACCCAGGTTGCTTCTTCACTCCAATCTCTTTCATTCGAACCCAAATCTTCTCAGCGTCTTTTTTTCTCCCACTTTCGGTAAACATTTCAGCCAAAATCATGTACACACCAGAATTCCAAGGCTCTAACTCCAGAACCTTCTCCCCTGCAATCTCACCCACATTAACATTACTGTGAATTCTACACGCTCCCAACAAGGCCCCCCAGACACTCGTGGAAGCTTCGATTCCATCGTCTCTCATTTGATCCAAAAATCTCATTGCTTCATCTATATGTCCAAATCTACCGAGAAGATCAACAATGCAAGTGTAGTGCTCAGACATAGGTTGAAGAAAATACTTGTACTTCATGATATAGAAGTAATACTTACCTTCTTCTACTAGTCCAGCGTGGCTACAAGCAGAAAGAACTCCAATAAAGGTTATTTGATTGGGTTTAATAACGGTCAATCTCATTTGGTTGAACATGTGTAGGGCTTTTTCTCCGTCTCCATGGTGAGCGAATCCACCTATTATAGAATTCCAAGAAATCAAATCATGACCGGACATAGAAGAGAATACCATCAAGGATGAATCCATGTTTCCACATCTAGCATACATAGTAACCATAGCGTTACAAACTGCGTTGAAAAAATCGAAACCCATCTTGATACTTTGTGCATGAGTCTGCTCACCAAGATTTAAAGATGGAAGGATTGAACCTATTGTGAGCACGCTAGTAAACGTAAACTCATCCACTGGAAAACTTATCTCTCTCATTCTCATGAATAATTTCAAACCATCCTCGCCACGATCATTTTCTCCTAACCCAAATATTGTGACATTCCATAGTGTTATGTCTTGAATAGGTGCTGATTCAAAAAGTTCAACTGCAGTTCGAACCTCTCCTAAATGAAAATATCCGATAATTGTATTTGTTATAGACACAACATCAGCAAATGGGTTTTTGACAAGAACTGCATGAGCTTCCTTCACGAGCCCATTCCTTACTAATTCCATCAAGATTAGATTCCATGTTCTTGGGCATTTTTGTGGCATCTCCCAGAAAAGCCTCATAGCATCACTAAGACGCTGAACATTCACCAACCCGGTTATAATCCCATTCCAGGAAATCCAGTCTCGCTCAGGCATTTTGTGAAATAAAACTTCTGCGATTTCTAAATACCCATTATCAATATAGCCGGTTATCATTGTATTCCAAGCCTGCACATCTCTTACATTTACGGGCATGCTTTCAAAAATTTCACGGGCATCAACGATTCGTCCAGCACTCAGTAACCCAGACATCATTAAAGTCCAAGACACCACATTGCGTGCACCCATTTCTTTAAACAACTCTTCAGCCAAATCCAAGTCTCCACGCTTTAGCAAACCTGTTATCATCAAGTTACAAGAAACCACATCTTTCAAAGGCATCCTATCAAAAATCCAAAAGGCTTCATCCATCAAACCATTACAAACAAACCCTGAAATCATAGAATTCCAAGTCACAACATCTCTGAGTGGCATACAATCAAAAACGTCCCTAGCATTACTCACTTCACCGCATTGCATTAACCCCGATATCACCGTGTTATACGAGTAAATATCCCGGTCGGGCATTCGGTTATACAAAAGCATTGCTTGGTTGAGCTGCCCATTTTGGAAGTACCCGCGTATCATAGCATTCCATGTGACAGTGTTTCTGTGTGGCGTTGCGTCGAACAGGTTCTGGGCTTCCTCAACGAGGCCATTCCTCATGTAATCTGTGATCTTGGAGTTGAGAGGCTTCAGATATACAGGGGTCTTAAAAGTATAGTGCTTTTTTGATAGTGTTTGGAAGAGAGCTTTGGTCAGTTTGAGTGATGGAGCGACACGAAAGGTGAACATCATAGTACTAGTCGAATCGGCTCAACTACCCATTCGAAGATGAAGATAACAAAAAGAACAAGGCTTTGGTTACGAACAGAGTCCCATCAGATTCAGGACACTGTCTAGTGGGCCTTGTGTGGTTTGATCATCCTCTCGGATCAATGACTGATCATGACAAGGTCTGTTGCCATGCCAACTAGCTAATCAGACACGAACCCTTCGTAGTTCCCCATTTTGCTTACAGCTTTCCCCCTCCCGAAAGAATTTATTACACGTTAGGGGCTGACGATATGAAACAAGACTTGTTAATTTATGCATGAGGCGGGTCAATATGAAACAAAATTTAATCAACAAGACACGAGCACACACATGGGCTGAACACGGTAAAGTTTTTAACGAACTTAAAAAAATTGATGACTTGAGAGTCTCCCGTCCGAGAAAATCTTTCGGAATGCAATGCGGTAATAAGATTTAGCACCGACAAAGAATATTCAAGATGAACAAGTTGATTTTGGACAAACTTTGATGAACAAGTACTTTTAGTACAAAGCCGAACGAGAGGAATAAACGACAGTTCTGTTCTCTCCGTTAAGAGACGAACCGTGAGGAGGAGGTCAGCGTAATTTCGCAAACCTGAAGGGGGGAGTATCTTCGAAAGTACAAACCTCAGGGGTAGTCAATGTAATATAATCCAAAAGTCATTTTCTTTCTTGTTTTTTTTTGGGTCAAGTGTAAAATCCAAAAGTCATTTTCACCCCGAACAAAATTTATCCAAAAATAACCATTCGGATCCAACGGTGAGGAAAGCGAAACGGGAAATGGAGTAATAAACAATAGGCGCATCATAGCACAAAGCGACGTAAATGCCATGTCATACGCACTCCATAAAGAACCATGTAAGGTTTCCGATACGTGTTTTTTTTTTTTTTACTTTTTCTTATTTTGTTCTTATTTAAAGTAATGATTTTTTTTTTCCAAATATTTGTTATCTTTGAAATATTTGGGTAAAGCACTTTTGAGATTTTATCTCGGATATTTCTAACAATATTTGGATAAAATTCATGTAATTTTTTTCTTTTTTGATTTGTTTTGACGAAGCTAAACAATAGTACAAAATTTAAACGCAAAATTAACAAAATCTTAGCAAAACCCTAGTTTGCAAAACGAAATGGCCGTCCCAAAAAATAAAGAAAGTTGTCTAGTCTACAAAACTATAACTTTGAAATAATACGTTCTTAAAAAATTTATTTATTTTAGATGAATTCTTATAATTTATAAAAATTTAGAACTAATTCTCGTTCAGTGGATTGGACAGACATTTTGTATGTTCAAAATAAAAAATGGCTCCACTCCATTTTTTGTGAACAACACTCTCCTACAAGTGTATTTTTGCATAAAAAATATATTTATAGCGGAGTGTCATTAACAAAAAAAAAAAGTGACAAAATCATTTTCCTAAAAAATCCTACTATAAACATTTTTGGAAAGTAACAAGCGCATCATAGTATAAAGCCACGTAGATGGCAGGTCATGCGCACTCTAAGATACGCCCGAGGTTTGCGGGTTTCACAGTAGTGATTTTCCTCAACACGCAGCAGCCGTAAAGCTAAAAACCAGTGGTGAAGGAAGAAGCACGAGTATATATATGAGCAAAGCAGAATTTAGGGTTTTTCTTCACTTTCTCACTCTATATCTCTCTTGCACTACATTCGTTTCTCTCTCTAAATCTTATTCTCAAAATCATCAGATCTTTCTGTATCTCTCTCTCCCTGGGAAAGCCTCGCTGGTTTTGCTATTAAAGGAGTAATCTTTTCGATTGTCGCATTGTAGATCTAGGGTTTTGATTGGGGTTCAAGGGTTTTGCGTTTTGTTTCTGTCCAGACTCGTCATGGCGACCCCGTTTCACTTGCCCGTAACTGCTGCTCAGGTACACACACACACTCTCTCTCTCTCTCTCTCTCTCTCTCTCTCTCTCTGAAGCACGAAAATAAGACTGTTTTGTTTGAGGATGATTATATTATTGACGTGAGATTTAACATTTCTCTCCGTTCCGAAAAGATTGTCTGGTCCGCGAAAACGACAATAAAAAAAAAATTGAACTTTCTTTCGATGAATTAGAAGAACTTAGTGAAATCTAGTAACTTGCGACAGAAGGTTGATTTTTGATTTTTGATTTTTTTGACAAATATGCATTGTGTTTAAATTTTCGTTGCTAACCGGACTATCTTTGAGGGACGGAGGTAGTGTTAAGTGTTAACAGAGAGTTATCGGCTTGGCTTCGTCCCGAACCAAGGAGGTTGGGGGAAAGAGTGAGGAGAAATTTGAAAGATTTGGTCTTTTGGAAAACCAATAGGAGAGAGAATATTAGTCGGTGAGATATATTTTTGTAGAATTTTCAATTTTTTAAAATGGGAGTAGAAGTATGTGCTTTATCTACTTTCCCTCACCAAAAGATCGTGTTTTGTGGTGAATTCAGGTTGGGACGTACTTTGTTGGGCAGTATTACCAAGTGCTTCAGCACCATCCTGATTTGGTTCACCAGTTTTACAGTGACGCCAGCACTATGCTTCGAATCGAGGAGCATGCAAGAGAGGCAGCCTCTGGAATGCTGGTATTATGATTTAGGATTATCTCTGTTTGTATAGTTATTGCAGTTGTACTGAAACATCAATAGCCATTGGCCAATGCAGGAATTTGATTTTGAGGGGATTAAATGCAAAATTATTTTTAGTTTGGAGGGATTATGCTGGAAAAAGTTCAACTTTCAAGGGGTAACGTAGAATTGTCAAGATTTTGAAGGGGCCAAACCACTGAATTATGTTATAAGTACCAAAGCATATGTATCAACGTAAATGAGATTGCTCAACGCTTGGGGGTGCCGTGGCCCTGGTCTGCACTCCTTTCTATCTGCCACTGTCAAATGATGAGAACTTCCTTAAGTGAATCAGGAAATGACTTATTTTTGTGTACTGAAGAGTCTAGTGAGCAATGATTGTTGTTCTGTCATTTGATATCGGCACGATTTGCTTGCAATATACACATATGATAAGCAGTTCATCAACGACGAAACAAGAGAGCACAAATGCTTGACATTGAAATCAGCTCGATTTGCATGCATGGATTCATGAGAAGGGAGAAAATGTAATAAACAGTGAATCCATGGAAGACAAGAATGTGTATTTATAACGATGCCTCGTCATTAAAGGCCCTGAATTGACTGTCTCAACTCGATAATGGAATGGGACGTATGTCCGCTTTTGCTTCTTAAAATGATAACGAGATAACATTCATGGATTGGGTCTGAAGCTGAACTCTGAAGACTACTATTTTGATCCTGACAAAGAACTACCTTGTACAACTAGTAGTCTCCTACACATAAGAAAACCATCCACGATCAAGAAGTCATCATATGATACTTTCTTGAAGATTCTATTTGATAGGTCCCATAAAAATAGATCCCTATTAACCAATTAGAACAAAAAATTGGTGATATAAGGAGAAGTGCTTTTCTGTTGGGAAGGAAGTTGTGTCATATTAAGTTCTTGGTGGATGTACACGTACCTAAGTGAAAAGAAGTTTCTTACTCCTAATTTCAAAAGCAGCACCTTTTCTCTTCCATCATAGGAGTATTATACAAAACAACACCGCTTCCAGACACATCCTGATTGTACAATATGTTATCTTGGTAATCATAGCAATACCTGGCTAATGATTAGCTGTCCCTGGTATATGGTACTTCCTGCCTTTCTTCTCCTCCTTTGCCAGCATCCTTTTTTTTTTTGTCCAACAACCCGCATAACATTAGCTATAGGCAGCAAAATGAACTTGTAGGGAATAAGGAGTTGGCCTCTCATGAAGGAGTGTGTAAGTTTTGGTCAAGGTGTCTATGTAGTAAGCCAATGTTACTCTTTACGTAATCTTTTAGGTTAGAAACTTGTCCAAGTTAGATTTTGAAAATACGTACGGGGTGATGCACCAGATCCAGACTATGAGTTTCATAAGTGCCTCCTTTAATGAAACTAAGTTACTACACATTGCAATCAGTCACTCATGGTGTATGACTTTTGGTATTGTACACGGATATATGTCTATGTATGTACTCATAACAAGTCCGAAGCTATTTTTAGGGATAAATAGCGATATATGAAAGGAAAAAGGAAAAAATTCGGGATAAAATGACCTGCTGGAACCATACACAGGGCTTAATGGTTTGTAGTTTGTATACGGATGAAGAAGTGAGTTAATCTAGTCAATATAAAAATTTTAGTTCGTCAACATGCTAATTTTTTTGTGGGTCCTTTGAACTAGCTCTTCTGTTGTTGTTGATATAGAGAAGGAAAAAAATGGGAAAATTAGGAAAAGGAATAGATTCCAAACCCAGGGGAAAAAAGTAAAAGAAGAGGAGTAAGGAAAATATTGGCATTAGTTAAAGTATAAAGCAGTGTTCTAAAAGTCCCCCTAGGCACCCAACTTCTAGTTTTTAGGGTTTTGGTGATGATTAGGCGTTTTGTGCATTAGTCAGCGGCCCCCGGGTTTGTTTCGTAATTTTAAAAAGTTTTAGGGTCAAATGTGTAATCGTAAAAAATATAGGGGCGAAGCATTATTTGAATATAAACAAATATGTAATCATATAAAGATTTTATGTGTTAAGTACTTAATGTCATTTTGTTTGAATATCGAACTTTGTAGTTGACGAGTTAGTTATAACTTTAGTCTTAGCTCTTTTCCTAGTCTTGTGTTATTTCTTTCTCAAATATCAGGTGAGGTCGGAGATATTTCATTTTGAAAAGGAAAACCAACTGATCTCTATGTCCTGATTAGTACCCGACTAGTCAGCCTAGCCTATAGACACCTCTCTTCCGCCCGAGTAACCTCTAGCGATTTTTAGAATATTGGTATAAAGCAGTCAATACATCAAAAAAAGGAGGACTAAACGTAATATTAAAGAACAAGGAAATGTACCTGGGCTGTTCCTGAGACACTCTGCTCTGGATATGCAAGATGTATCAGAGCTGTACCCCCAAGCTCAAGAAAAACAAAAAAATCATGGTGCATTTTTTCAGTACACCTACGGGTACACTGGATTCTCCAAGGAAACATTTTTGAAGTGCCTGTGCTTTGTAGCGTTGGATTATCATTTTCCAGCTTGTATCTTGGTTTCAGCGTTACCAAGTAATGCAAATTTTTGGGTTCACTTTTCCACCTTATTTCTGGCAGCAAATCCATTCCCTAGTTATGTCTTTGCATTACACTGGCATCGAAATCAAGACAGCTCATTCCCTTGAATCTTGGAATGGTGGTGTTCTCGTGATGGTTTCGGGATCTGTGCTTATGAAGAATTTCAGTGGCAGGAGGAAATTTGCGCAGACTTTCTTCCTTGCACCTCAAGAGAAAGGTTACTTCGTTCTCAATGATATCTTTCATTTTATTGACGACGAGCCTTTTCTCCACCATCCAGTTGCCTATTTACCCCAGAGCAGTCTTGATTCCAAAGTACATGGTCCAGCTACTATTTGTGAGCCAGGTACTATGATTGAACCTTTAGGATTGCTGTGTTTACGTGCTGTGTCACTAGAGAAAGCTTTCTTGTTTTTTATAAATATATTCATAAAGTCACTACGGTTTTACATTCCCATTTTATTGCAAGAACTTTGATCAGCCAGACAACTGAATTTACTCGAATGAGCATCTAATTTTTTTTTATTAAATTTTTTTGTGTCTGGACTTGGAGAAGTGACTGAAATGGAAAAGGAATGAGGCTACATCTCAATCACTCAAATGTGTAACGGTGGCTGCCAATAACATAAGAAAATAACTGGTGAATGGTTTAAAGATAGCATAAGCAATTGTGCTGTGTTACTTTATCTAATTTTGTTTACAGGATGACTGGTAGAATGGATCGTGATTTTTTCTGTGTTGTTGTACTTCGTTCTTTTTCATATATCTACTGGAAACTTTGTGTATCTGAAGGTTTTGGTAAAAGAAGTTATGGCTTTTGCAGTACCCGACTACATGCTGGGTGGAGAAACCCAAGCCAGGGAGTTTGTGGTTCCTGCTGATGTCAAAGAAAATGGCCGACTTGATGATTACAGTTACTCAGAACAACAGCTGCTGCACATCCCTGAGGCTGAAAGCATTCTTGAGGACAATTTTGCTCAATCTAACGGTTCACTTCAAAGTTCAATGGACCCTGTACCAGAGCTCTTGTCTGCTCCTGTTGAGGAACCTGTTGGGGAGCCCCAAAAGCACACTTATGCTTCCATCGTATGTACCTTATTCATATGTACCTTATTCAGAAGGTTTCAATAGCCTACTGCTTCAATGTTGGATTAAATCTAACGGAGTCCAGAGAGAGAATGCTATAAGCTCCCTTTCACACAATTGTGAGGCAATATAGTAGCTTGATTTATACCTTTGAGTGTCACACCTTTTTCCTTAAGCTAACAGGTCATCCATACATCCACGTTACAGAGTCAGGCACAATACTGGTGCATGTATGATATTGGATCATCTATATCATGTATGCGAGGACACAAACAACAAATTTTTTTTTTTGGTCCCAGTTTTTAAGTTGAATGGTGTCACAATGTGAAATGGAGCATTTGATGCATAATGAGTGAGTTTTATGCAGATATAAATGGTAAACATAATTTATCTAGACATACTTTGCTTTGATGGATGCCTTGTCCACAAATTGGATGCGTACCCCTTTCCATACTCAATTGCTGAGTGACAGACTCAGGTTCTTACATTAAGCAGAGTCCATGTAAGATAGACTTTCTGTAACATAGACTTTCCCTCATCTTGGTATACTCTTCCTTTTTTCTCTTCTCATCTTTCCACCTAGTTTTAACCTTCATCACATTTCCCATGCATTAGTGTTACCGAGTTTTTGTGATTACCATCTCCTTGAACTTTGGCATTACTTCTGATCGTACAGGTCTGTTGTCTAGACACTCATCTATCGCAGGTCGGCCCAAGTAGCACCACAACCACTAATCTCTCAACGTAACTTCCAGTTCACTTCATTGCTAGACATAAACTGAAAATCATGTAACTCTAATACCTTGATACACAAATACCTGCAATTTAGAGAGGGCTTCATTTGGATATTGGTGATGTTACTGACATCCATGTATTTGGAGAGAGATGATTTGTACCTTTTTGTGGGGATGAGAAAAGATGGGGAAGAGAGTTTACTTACTGTTGTACCCGTTCAGGTCAAAGGACTTCTATTCGTGAAATCTTAGCTGCACATAAAAGACCTAACGTTGGATTGAATTTGAGATGAACAAGATTTGCACCTCTTCCTGGATCATTGTTTATGGGAGCTTCGTACTAGTGAAAGTATATTGAATGTATATTGTTTCCTTTTCTTTTCTTGTATACCATTAGCTTCCTGGCATAGTGCATTGGTCACTTGGACCCACACATGCATTGCATAGTCTCACTGATAGAGCTTAGCAACTGAGATCCTGCTTGATTGTTATTGGAAGTTACAGGTTACTAGAGGACAACCAGCAACACCTGCACCTACTCAGCCCTCTTTCAACAAGTCCACACCTCCTGCTTCAGAGTGGAATAGTGCACCAGAACTACCTTCTGAGCAGACCTTTCCATCATCAATTGCTGTAGAAAATTCAGGTGCCGAGGCTGCAGAGGAGGTTTCAGCTGTTGAGGATGAAGGTCGACATTTCCTTTGACTGTTGGCCAAGTTTTAAACCATCTTGCAGTTGTAATTATATCCAAATAATAAGAATTTTGAGTTGCTAAAACTTTTTATTATGCCAGTTCTTTAATGAATTTTTGTTTTTCCTCAAAAGATGCATGCTTAAGTACATAATATAGTGATTTCTATATTTTGGTATGGTAGTCTTGCATTCTGTTCCGTGAATTTCCTAAATCTGGTAATGTTTTCAGGTGAAGTAAAATCAGTCTATGTGCGAAACTTGCCACTTACGGTGTCTGCTTTAGAAATTGAAGAGGAATTTAAGAAATTTGGTAGACTCAAGCCTGATGCTGTGGCGATTAGAAACCGAAAGGTTCATTCTTTTTGCTTCCCTTATCTGTGTACCCTTCCTCCCTTGAGTTGGAGTACACTAATATGCGGTTTGCGCTCATTGGTGTGCAGGATATTGGTGTTTGCTATGCGTTCGTTGAATTTGAAGATATTTCTGGTGTTCATAATGCGATCCAGGTATGGTTGTGTATAGATCCTTGTGTCCATTGCAGTTGTCCTTGAGTCTATTACACTGACGGATAGAAAACCTCAGTTGTCCTTGAGTACATGGTAGCTCTAATTGATCCGTTGAATTGTCTTCCTAAACCCGGATTCTGATATACCTGTTGGCTTTGTAGGCCTCAACGGTTCAAATAGCTGGACATCAAGTATTCATCGAAGGGCGGAGAGCAAACAGATTCAATGCATCTCGAGGAGGCAGTAAGTACTAACACCAACATTTTAATTTTTGCTAAAGTCACAGACGTGTGAGAGTAACTGGTACGTTGACACATCATCGTAAGAAGTTGTATTTGATTTCAATAATATACAAGTTGTTACATAGACTCTTCTATTTCCGTCACTGTACCAAATGATATGGAAAGGGTAAGAGCATGGATACGTGTAATGCCTAGACACACTCGAAAAAGAATCCATAGGCTACTACTGCTCCACTTAATACCTCCTGGAGTTTGTTTTTATCCAATACTGGCCTAAGAAAGCTTCAGCTGGGAGTGTTTCAGATCTGCATATGATGATTTCATACTACTTGATCCCGTTTAGAATTGGAACCGCATATTTGAATACTATTTGTTTGCCTTTCTTCCTCTTAATCTTTTGCTTTTGTTGATCTGTAATTCTATCATACAGCTGCCACAAATTCAATTTCTATTTTTTTTTTTATAATTTTATGGAAAATTTTAAAAACTTGTTCCATATGCTTTTATATTTTCCACGTCTGTTGTTCCATATGTGCAAAGTGCATTTAGCTGATTAATGTTTTTTGGTTTGAGCTTATGTATTATTCCAAATTTGGGACTTGACTCTGCAGCTAACTTATCTACCAGGAAAGATTTGCTTTGATCTAAGTTGACCTCTTACCTTGATTTATCCTCTTATTGGTATCCGTGGGGTTCTTCCATTTGCTTTTTCCCTCATAGAGGTATCATGATTTGGTTGAAATGGCCAGGCTAGATCATGTCACAACTTCTTCGAGGGACTGCTGTCATTCTGATTTTTGGGACCTCTGAGAGTGAGACATTGTATTATGTCTATGTAGCGATTGGACAAAAAAAGATGTAGATCGATCACCCTAGATAGACAACTGCAATCTGAGATTGTATTGTGGATTCGTGGCTGCCTTAATTGATAAACTGCCACTTGGTTTGAACTTGTAAAATGTTTCACAAAACATGAGCAAGTTTTTCTTTCTCTTCTAATTTTCTTAGTGGGTATGTATAATGGGGTTTGTCGTAATCGGTAGATTGTTTTGAAGAATATAAGCGTGTTTTGGGGCGAGGTGAAGGAGGTGATATCTATAGATTAAAGGTCCGACAGGAGTTTTTGGGAAGTTGGTATGGACAAATAAAATGGGTGACCCAAGACGGACATTTGCAAAACTTCGCAAATGAAAAATGATTTGAATTAGTAAATTAAAGAAAGACCTGGATGATAGTGTATGCATAACTTCTGCAGTACTACTGTCCCCATGATATCTCTTCCTTTAGAACACTTGTCTAAATGAGCTTGTATGGCAGGAGGGCGGGGGAGAGGCAGGGGTGGCTACTATCCAACAGAGGTACCAAGGGGACGTTTTGGTGGTCGGAATTATGGCAGAGGAAATGGCTACGATGGAGACTACCACAATAGACCCAGGGGAAATGGGTATTACCGACCAGCGCCACGACAAGACAGAGGGTTCTCACAAGTGTCAAGTGAACATCAGTCAGAGTGAAGGACTTGAGGACTCGGTTCTTTTCAAGTATTGGGAGAGGTTTGCATCATTATGGTTCTCAAGGCCTCAATCCTTATGAGGCCTAACAATTTTTGGTTTCAATTTTTTTTTTCTTTGGTCTCTTAAGGTTGGGAGGTAATGATTTTTTGCAGTTTTGAGTTCTATTCTATAAAAGGTAAGTTTGACCTTTTTCTGGGGCAGCTAGTTGGTTTGCCGTTTGGATATCAGGTCATCTTATTTATAAAAGCTGAATCGCGTATTACTTTTCTTGCCATTCTTGTTTTAATCTCAATTTACAATTTGTATTCGATCCATGACTCTGCATATCCTTACGTTACTTTATTTATGTATCCATCAGTGTTAATAATCCATACACTGTATTGTATCAAACGTTCCCTCTGTATTGGAGGAAGTCAAAATTAGATACATTCCTACAAAGTTTGCACTTATTTGAAACATTAGTGATTGGCAGATCTGACAGGGGTCACTAACAAAATTTGCGCTGCTTATTCGGTTATGGAGCTGCTAATTGGGAAAAGAGAGTTAAGCGTTTGCAGTTGTCATTGCCTCCAGGAAAACCGGTGTCTGAATGTGATTTTGCCCTGGACTATGGTGTTCGTCTTCCTCGTCGCCCTCTGTCTCCCAGAGGTACTTAGCATATGCAGCAAGAACATGGCTGAAAGCAAAGAAACAAAATGACCAAACCAATTTGTCAGAAATGAAAAAATCACAAGTGAATATGGGTCCCGATAAACAAGCATATTCGACAATGTTAGAACCACTGTATTCCTAAAGACGATTCGGATGGAGGCTAATGATGGAATTGATGCTAACCTGTCTTGTGGTGTAGCTTGAACTGCTCTCTCAAAGTAAGACTCCGCTTTATTGCGGTCACGATGAAGTTCCCACACCAAACTAGCATATTGTGAAATTATTTCGCCGTCAGCCGGATCTGCTAGTATTGCACGCGAGTAGTATTCCTCAGCTCCCTGAAGGTCTCCCTTGGACTGCTAGCCAAGTAAACGAGTCATTGCAGAAGATACGGAAAATCATATATTTTTAAACAAACCCAGGTGATGAGTCCCAATGCTAACATCACATAAAATTAACTGAATTACCTCAATTAAGAAAGGGGTTTTAACAAGAGAAACAACAATCTATAGGTCACAGAATTCCCAGAAAAGATCTCTGAAAGCACGCCCTTAACTCACTCAAGATTTTATCAGATTTGTTTTCGACTTTGAGTCACAACTTGTGTATTTGCAAAGTGATTACTTTACTTTCCACTCCACAGATATGGATGCGTTAGAGCGATTGATCTGTGGATGTAGCCACGATGTGATGAACGACGTATATCTTGTGTGTGCTTTATGTGGTGTTCGTCCTTCATTGATAGCACTTTCTGGCCTCTAGATTTGTGTCTTCTTTCATAATTAGTACTCCTTAGAACTTTAACATAGAATGGATTACAAACTTCTTAAAATACTGGATTGGGGTTAACATTGTCAATTGAAGATTAGATACCCCCTTCAAACTGCATTTCAAATATCAACAACGAAAGGACGAGATACGATAGTCTGCATCCGCAAACCGAAATAAGAAGATATGATTGTAGAACTCTCTGCATACTGATGTTAAAAATATAGGCCCGTTGGAACTCTCTGCCTAGTGTTGTTTCAACACCATAAAACTGGTAGCCTCAATTTGGTAGTGTGATGCAGCAACTTAGTGAATGACAATTAATGTGCCTGAATCAGTAATGCTGCATTTGGACCAACATTTGTGAAGTGATTTATAGTTTAAGTCGAGGAAAACATCAGTCATATCTAAGAAAATAAGCTGAAGTAATAGCCTTGGTTTCCCTTATCTCGGTGAGTCTCTCCATCAATCCATGATCCATAACAGTGTAACACAGCCTAAAGTGGACTGCCCATTTTGCGAACCAAGCACTTTTCATGAGATATCTACGTAGTTCTATGAAGCTATTACAAGGTTCTATTATCCGTCTGTCTGCATATATTCGTGGAACGATCAGGTAAACACGGCTACGATAATTTACCAACATTCTTAGAAGCAAGGATCCTATAGTTGTTTCGTTACGAGGTCCTAATGTCTCATATAGTACTCTGGTGGCTGACGATTAAACAAGGCTTCAACATCATGAGAAGGTAAATTGAATGAGAGAAAGCAGGACAGAGATCTCACCTGATGAAGGAACTGAGCATAATTTCTCAGAAACAAAGGGTTGGAAGGGTTTTCCTCAACCCTCCTCTTGTAATAATCTTCAATGTTTCCACCCTTGTCAGAATCAGCTGCAATTTGATCAATCTTCTCAATGCCTCCGATACCAGATGGACGAATCGGCTCCTTTTCTTTTAACTCAACCAGACCTTTATCTCCTTCAATCTGCCATATCTCGGAGGAGCTCTAGTTTCATTCCCAAAATAATGGTTCTAGCAACTTCGAAAAGAGTTACATAAAGAAACATACCTGAAAATGATCATTCCGTGCACGATCGTCTTCTTCCTCCTCATCTATTTCCCAGAGAAAACAAGCATATGCTGCGAGAACATGACTGGATACAAAGAATAGATGTTAATAGGAAGAAAGATTTCGAAGAGAGTGTTCCAGTTGATTTTGCAAATAAACTGGAAAGTGCAGAGGTAGAGGTCAATCTGACCAATTGGTTCATCATATGTCATATGGTTCAAACCTGTTTGTTAAAACATAAATAATCATCATTTTCCTATGCTAAATTGGTAATTACTATTTCTTAGCAGAAATTTGTTTTCAACAATTTGATTTCTCTGTAAAACTGGATTCTTTTCTGAAAAAACACCACCCAAAACAAGTCTCAACCAAAAGAAGTGAGTATTGTGCAAAACTGATCCTGAAACAACCACCGAACTGAACTGGCTAGATCTTCCGAATCATGTACAATTTTTTTTCTTTACGAACATCTTTTCGTAAACTGTAGATCAATTCAGCCTTCCTAAATCACTTCACCGAGGCAGGGTCATCAATTCCAGGATCCTCCAATATGAGATTGTTCCATCAGGTCCATAACTAATTGAGTCCAAATGAATGAACCCATTAAATAGGTGCTTGAGTTCTTTCCAAGTACACAGCATACTTTGGATTTCTTTCAATAACATGCCAAGATGAATGACAGAAAGTACTCACCTATCTTCAGGGGAAGCTTGAGTTGCCTGGTCAAAGTAATTCAACGCTTTATCTTGGTCGCGATGAAGCTCCCATACCAACTTAGCATACAACGAACATATTTCACCATCTTTAGGGTCTGCCAATGTAGCTTGGAAGAGGTATTCCTCGGCCCCATGAAGATCTCCCTTATTCTGTTGTCAGTTGAATTACATCGTTTAATAGAAGAACAATACACTTTTATTAAGTACATCATAAGAAAGGGCAGAGACTTTATCAATGGAAACCTAAGGAAGCTTGAGGAACCTGCAAAACATAACACCATTTCATGAACCATATAGTAGTACACCTCAGGTCACCTGTACCCATGAGTGCCTATATTTGTGTTCCTATGCAACGTCTTCCGCAATATTGCACAAAAGACGCTTCCTGGGAAGAGTCTTTTGTACAATCTTGCAACTGAAATTGCAAGGGAACACACATACATGCACTTTTACTGTACAAAAGATTTGATCTTATAGTATTGTTATTTCCTACTGCTTAACACACTTATTTATTTATTTTTTTTGCTTTACTTAGAAAATTAACTTCTATTATAATAAAGGGCAGAGACTTTATCGCTGGAAATGAAAGGAAGCTTGAGGAACCTACTAAACATGAAAGTCATTCTTTTTTTATGGGCAAAAGAAAATTTTATTATCATAATGTTAAAAACATGAACATGATTCAATAAAGCAGTTATTATTCTGGTGACTACTAGATATCCATATACAGAAAGAAAGCTACTCGAACCATTGTGTAAATGCATGATAAAAACAAACATCACAATTGAGTCCAACAAGAAAGAAGAAAAACCCACCAACAAAAGTTGAGCATAATTCCTCAAGAACAAAGGGTTGGAAGAAGGATCTTCACCAACCATCCTCTTGTAATACTCCTCCACATCACCACAACCGCCAAACCACTCCGGAGCAAATCCACCACCACCAGCGCCACCGCCGCCACTACCATCACCACCAATCCCCAGACCTGTGGCAAGATACATACGAGGACTGACTGGTTCAACTCTCTCATCAATACCCAAATCTTGAAACTCACTCAAAACCTCTTCTTCTTCACCATTTTCCTCAATCAAGTCCACACCCTTATTACCAAAACAGAAATCCCCACTACCCATCTCCTCATTTCTCTCTCCTATCATGACATGCCACTCCAGTGTCTCTCTCTCTACCCTTTCTAATTTCTCACTTTCTCCATCAAACCCATCTTCGGAAGTGTATATACTAAAAGATGGAGCCGATTGCAACGTTGAATTCTCACCCACATCAAATGAACTTGACATTTCTCCTAAATGGCCCTCAGATCTCGCTCTACGAAGGGGTTTGTGATTAAAAGTGCTTGTTTTCCGACTGAATTGGGAGGACCCAGAAGAGATTGGAGAGCAAGAGAATGACCTGAGACTGCAGCAGCGGCGGCAACCACCGCGTACGGGGGAGGTGCGGTGGTCGGAGCAGTTGTTATTGGTGTTGGTGGTGTGGAAGTTTTTGATTGGACTTTCTGAGAACAGGGTTCGAAGTACTGGAGTTGATGTGCTTCTCAGTAGCATCTGAGTGTCTTTTCTTGCTTGAGATTTTGTGAAAGACGTGACCTTTAAATAAGAAAGATCCAATAATAAATTAGAATAGTAAGCAGTACCAGTTATCTATTTCTACAGTGAGAAATTTTTTTTCGGCTGCTTTGTGAATAGTTATTTACCCGACTATAAAAGTATTTTGGACGGTTTTTTGAAAAGTTTTTATTAAAATTGGGATCGTTTATAATACTTTTGGATGATCGCAATTGATTGCTATCGTAAAAAACCTATTCACGGCTCCGCCGTAAGTAAGTTTATCTCATTTAAAATATTGTTTTGGGGCAAAATTCATGTACAAACAGAATTTTCGTAAGGAATATTTCCATCTCAAGTGTTGCTCGCTTTTTTGGGTCTATAGAATCAATCAATCTATTTTTTAGCGCACGATTTTTAATATATTTTCTATTTAATTATTACTCATCTATATTTATATTTTCCCACTCATTATATTATTTTTAAAATTTTTTCTCAAAATTCAAACCAAACAAAGCCTACTCTAAAATCACACACCTCATATGAGTGAAGTCCACAAATTATGTGGACGTAAGTGCAACTATACATGTGTGTATTGTACACACAAAATTGTTTCATTTTTGGGGGTATTTAGTGTTTACCCTAGCCTAAAGAATAGAACTATGGTGATATTATTTGTAGACAAGATAAGTTAAAATTCACGAGGATAGTTTTAACATTTTATGAACCTTGTATTTCAAACAAAATCACGTTCTATTAATTGAGAGTTCAGACGCATACAAGTGTGACAATATCCTAATTGACCTTCCCTGATAAATTTATGTTTGTACGTGTACATTTTTTAAAATCCTTAGCAACCATACGATGTGTTAACTTTCAAACGAAGGCCGTTTTTTTTAAAATTTTTTCTTTTCTCGGTCTTGGTTTTATTAGAAAGAACATTCAATAATGCTCTACTATAGTTAAATCAAAATGAAATAACCTCGTTACATTTTCTTAATTCAACTAAATTTTTTTTAAAAAAAAATTACTCCATAGAAAGTACTCCATTGGTTGAAAGGAAGAACAGATACGCTAAAGGAAACTCTCATCTTCATGGAGGGAAAAGGACAGCCATTAGGGCGAGTAAGCCTCCCAAGAGATACACCTACACACCTCAAAAACCATAGCCAATTAACAGCCCAAGGCGCAATCCCATGAACACCCGAAACTTTCACCAATGGGAAGGGGACAACTCCACATAGAGAGAAAGAACAGAAAAAAGACCCGAAACTTCCACCAAGGGGAGACCCTCGTGATGAATCCATCTTTATGCATGCAAGTGGGGGCCGAATTTAAGCTCAATAAATCTCCATCTTCGATTGATCACAAGATCCAACTTAACTACTCACAAGCAAAGTTGCAAAAAGAAAAATCCACAGTATATGCATGTGAACTCCTTGTTTATAAGATAAGATCCTTTTGGTGCTTTAATTTTTTCTTTTTTCTTTCTTGGTGGTCCATTAGTTTCCTAAAAAAAAAAAAAAATACTTCCATTTCTCTATCATGTACAAAAAGTCTTGCCACAAAGAACAATTAGGACTGTCCACGGTCCTGATCGGATACAAATCTAATCCTAATCCGTATTTCACGGTTTTTAGAAAATGCAATCCAATTCTAATCCAAAAGTCTCACGGTTCAGTTTCGATTTTATCCACGGATTTCCTTCAAAAAAATAAAATGTTGCTACCATGATCATATTCCAAATAAAAATGCAAACACTAATTTCCAATTGTAAAGGCAGTAAAGGCATTAAGTCAATAAACATGGTAAAGGCAGCAAAGCAGCAACCAAATAAAACTAAGCATTGTGCAAAATATACAAATTCTGATCAAGCATGATCTACTTATTACATTCCATAAAAACCAAACAAAAAATAGCAAATTAGTTTCTCAAAACAAACGAGCAAATTAGTAAAATTATAATTATTTATATATATATATATATATTACACACACATATCTATATTTTTATTTTTTAAAATATCTTATGGTCTGGTTCGGTTAATCCATGGTTTTGAAATGAAAATCCAATTCTAATCCGTATCTCACAGTTTTTTAATTTTCAAATCCGTGTCCGGACCATTAATCTACGAATAAAATCCAAAAAGCACGAATCAGATCGATCGGGACCAGTTTTACAGTTCTCGAATTTTTCTTGTACAGCCCTAAGAACAATGCCAAATACTAGCTAGGGGCCTAGGGCTCTTTTTGTTTGAGGGAGTTGGAATATGAATCAGAGATGTAGGCTTTGTTCGTTTAGATGATTTAGTTTGTTTTAACTTTGTTTTTCAATCATTACCCTATATCTTTCTTCAATCATTACCCTATTTTTCCAATTATTAATTTCATTTCTCTCTCTATCTCTCTCTACTCATTACCTATCTTTCTAATCATTACCCTATTTTTCTCTCTACTCACTACCAAAACAAAAATACCCAAATACGCTAAACGAACATAGCCGTAACTTTTTTCCTCAGGTCCTTGAAATTCGCAAGTCTTGCCACAAAAAGGTTAATATTTTAATTTTTTTTCCCAATATTTTTGGTCAAGTTTTAATATATCTTTCTGAATAAAATCTTCCTCTCAATAAGAGAAACCGAACCGAATCGAACAAAACTGAAGAAGATTAAGATATATATTACAAAACAAAATTGAATCAATAAAATTCTTCTTTGCCGTTCAAAAAAAAAAAAACAAAATTTGAAAAAAGTTTCTAGGGCACACCAAGGAAGAGAAAATAAGGTTTCAAAAAAAACTGAAGAGAGTCTAGAAACCTAATTGGCGGATGGCGTTGTATAGTGGCGTGCGCAGTAACGTGTTGTGCACTTTCGAGCCGTCAGATGCACGATCCAACGGCACAGATCTCATTTCGGCAGTGAACGACTCTTAATCGTTGGTTGCCAAAATGAGATCCGAACCGTATGATGCACGATCCGACGACTCGGAGATGCGCAACATTGCACAGTGTCTCACTGCACAATACCGACCCGAAGTCCCTAGAAATCAAGAAATGACAAGAGGCAGAAGGACATACCTTCTATTGTGTAGCTAAGAAAATTCTTGTATAATCTTCTCCTACATTTGATGAACATTGGGAAAACGAGGACATGAGGTATGGTCCATATCGATCGGGCTTATCAATAGCACATGAGATGGTATGGAGTTTATTTATTCATTTAAATTTGTGAAAACTCGCGTTTTTGGCAACCTGGGTGTGAATGCGATGAGCGCGGGCGTGCCAAGACTTGTAGCGCCTAACTTATTGTGAAGATTCCCGTGAATCTTGACTTCTATCGTAGAGCGATCGTGTACGACCCAAAGGTTAAAGATCGTAAGAAGGTTCGTGGTTTGCCACACGGTTGTGGACTTTAAATTTCCTAGTCGTATAGGAAATGAGACGTGAAAACGTAAACTTTATTACACCGGGATAATAAAGTGGTACAAGAAAAGATAAAATCCAAACTACTTGAAAAAGTTAGTTTGAATGGGGGTGAATACTGGGTATTCGATAGGCTACTTTGCTGAAAGTAGGAAAGTTTTGTAAGCGTTGAGCTTTGATTGGTGTTGGACCCATTCTTCATCTTGTGAACTTGTATTTATAGGCACTGCAGTATGCTGATTCAGGCCTGAATCCGAACCCAGCCTTGCACCACAAGCTGCCATGTGTCCCATGATGCTCCCTCCTTTTGTGCATGCTGAATCATGGACAGTTATTTGCAGTTGGTAGATCATGGGTGATGTGGCAATAACTCCCCACCATCTCCCCTTCTCATGCTAGCTTGACACATGGCGAATTGACTTGGTCACAAGCTGATTCAGGCCTGAATCCGAATTCAGCTTTGCACTACAAGCTGCCAAGTGTCCCATGACTGCTCCACTTTTCATGCATGTAAGGTAGTGGGCAGTTTTTCTGGCAGTTAAGGGTTCATGGGTGATGTGGCAATAACTACCCACTATCCCCCTCTTTTCATGCATTTAACACATGGCCAATTGACTTAGTCAATTGGCCTTTGAACTTTGGAAGGAAATAACTGCCTCGGCTGCAACTTAATCCCTAAAAACGTGGGCCGCACCTCATGGACCAGATCTGCCCCTTTCTTCATGGGCCCACCCGTGGGCCAATTTTCCAACAAATCACGGGCCGTACTCCTCATATGGGCTGCGTATTTTTTGGGCCCAAATGGAAAATACACATAGCCCAAGATTTACCCAATCAATTACTTAGCTTTCGGGCCAATTTAATCAAAGAATTTAATTAAAATGGCCAATCACGGCTAGCCCGATCCGCGGTGCCAAAAATGGGCATAAACATTGCCCCCCCACGCCTTGATTCTTTACTTTTAGGATCAAGGCGTGAATAGAAAGTAAAGCCATTTTTGGCATCCAAAACAGGCCTTGAATCCTATTGTAGCATGACTCTTTTGCTTGCCTTGCCTATGGATAGTAGGCAATAGGCATTTTTATGCTCCATTCAGGCCTCTGATAATTTGAAATCTGTCTTCAGGCCTGAACCATGAAGGGCTCGTCAAAAAGGCCCAAAAATACGTTGGAAGGCCTGAATTTCTTCTTAAAATGTTTGGAAATGTGGTTCAGGCCTAAAGAAAGAGCTCAAAGGGCCTTTGTACTAGCAAAAAGGCCTGCTTACACCAATATGAGGCCGACATCAAAGCCTGGTTGAAGAGAAACCATAGCATCATGAAAAAGCCTGACAAGGACTAGTGGAAGGCCTGAACTTCGTCTTGAAATGCTTAGAAATGTGGTTCAGGCTTTAACAAAGGGCTAAAAGGGCCTTCGTCTCTGCAGAAAAGGCCTTTGTAAATCAATAGAGTCTTGTGTCCAGGCCTGGTTGTAGAGAAATCATAGCATCATGAAAAGGGCCTGGTAAGGACTAAAAATAGATTGGAAGGCCTGAACCTCTGCTTGTGAACTTTCAGGCCTGCTCAATAAAACGAAAAGGCCTCCACCTCTGAGGAAAAGGCCTGGTAAAACTCCAATAGGGCCTACTCAATGACTGATAGGCCTTGGCCGAACATTTTAGAGAAGCTTGTTCGGCCTATGAAGGACTTCTCATTGGCTACTTAGCCCTTTTTACAACCGCAACGTTTTTGCGTAAGCCAAGTGAATAAGATCCGCTTTTGATGTGCCCCACAAATCCAATGAGGGCGTAGTTCCACAATTTTAAGGCCTATTATTGGCCTATGCTTGTAATGACTTTTGGCAGTTTGGACAACGCCAAAAAGGCCTTCATGAACCGGGGGAGGAGGGGGTTCTCCAATTACAAATGAATCATGATCAAGCCCTGGAGTGTTTTCAGTTTCCTCATCTTCATTCAATTCCTCCTGCTCTAGAACGGGTGCGGCATGCAATTCAGACCTGACCCCAAGGCCAATGGTAGGACTAGATCGTTCCTGACTTGCATCGCTGCCTAGGACTGAATTTGAGTGTGGTAGCTCTTCAGACACTTGAGGAAGCTTCTGAGAGGAGAGAATGGGTTGATCTTGCCTCATAATAGGACCTTCCATGTTCTGGCTTATTCTAGTTCTGAAATCATGCTCCCTTTGCGTTGAAACAGACCTATCTTTTCGCTCCTCCGGGCATGGAAATAGCTTACCATCCAAAAGTTTTTGAATTACTCCTGAATGCTGGCTGTTGCGCTTAGGCCTGAAACTGTGTTCACGATTTGTATCATTCAGGCCTTGCTGCTGTTCAGGAACCCTCAAAGAGCTGAACTGAGACTCTTGCCCCCCAAGTTGAAGTTCTTGGCCTCCTTGCCCCCCGAGTGTAGGGTTTTTGGAAGCTAAGGGTTGAGAAAAGCTTGGAGGCCTGGTGTGCTTCGTGGAAGCTTGTTGAGACGCTTACCCCCCGAGTTCAATTCCTTGGTCTCCTTGCCCCTTGAGTGTGTGCCTTTTAGAAGTTAAGGACTGAGAGAAGCCTGGAGGCCTGAAGTGCTTACTGAAAGCTTGCTTAGACACATTCAGGCCTGAAGTTTGGCCTAAAGTGCTAAATTGTGATATTTGTGGTGGAGAAATAGTTGATGTCCGTGCTAAATTGTCTTTGAGGGCCTTTCTGGAGTTGCTAAGACATTCTTTAACCTTACGGACACATTCATCCCAGGGATCAATGAATTCCTGTGAGAGTCTTTCATTGGATGCAATACTACAGGACTGAATGCCCATATCTTCCTCATCTTGGCCCTCAAAGGTCTGAGTAGAAGGATCATCAAGCCCACCATTTTGGAATTCATGCTGTTCGGGTGGGGGTGGATACATGATATGTGAATACCCATGTGACTTGGAACTAAAGAGACCATTTACCTCACGACGTAATTGGCGATCTTCCTCTTCAAGTCTGTCAACTTCATTTTCAAGCCCACGAATTTCATCGTTGTAGTAGTTGTTTGTGTTGATATACCCATCCTCCATATGATTGAGTCGAAGCCTCTCACAATCAAGGCGGTAGATTTCATCTTCAAGTTCGTCGACCTTATCATCGCTCCAACGAATTTCTTCTTTGCATCGCCGGATCTCAACATCCAATTCAACGTATCGAATTGACATGCGAATGAATCAGCGTAATACCTTTGAAACGACTAGGGTCCCACTGGGCGTGCCAATGAAAACTCGCGTTTTTGGCAATCTGGGTGTGAATGCGATGAGTGCGGGCGTGCCAAGACTTGTAGCGCCTAACTTATTGTGAAGATTCCCGTGAATCTTGACTTCTATCGTAGAGCGATCGTGTACGACCCAAAGGTTAAAGATCGTAAGAAGGTTCGTGGTTTGCCACACGGTTGTGGACTTTAAATTTCTTAGTCGTATAGGAAATGAGACGTGAAAATGTAAACTTTATTACACCGGGATAATAAAGTGGTACAAGAAAAGATAAAATCCAAACTACTTGAAAAAGTTAGTTTGAATGGGGGTGAATACTGGGTATTCGATAGGCTACTTTGCTGAAAGTAGGAAAGTTTTGTAAGCGTTGAGCTTTGATTGGTGTTGGACCCATTCTTCATCTTGTGAACTTGTATTTATAGGCACTGCAGTATGCTGATTCAGGCCTGAATCCAAACCCAGCCTTGCACCACAAGCTGCCATGTGTCCCATGATGCTCCCTCCTTTTGTGCATGCTGAATCATGGACAGTTATTTGCAGTTGGTAGATCATGGGTGATGTGGCAATAACTCCCTACCATCTCCCCTTCTCATGCTAGCTTGACACATGGCGAATTGACTTGGTCACAAGCTGATTCAGGCCTGAATCCGAATTCAGCTTTGCACTACAAGCTGCCAAGTGTCCCATGACTGCTCCACTTTTCATGCATGTAAGGTAGTGGGCAGTTTTTCTGGCAGTTAAGGGTTCATGGGTGATGTGGCAATAACTACCCACTATCCCCCTCTTTTCATGCATTTAACACATGGCCAATTGACTAAGCCTTTGAAATTTGGAAGGAAATAACTGCCTCGGCTGCAACTTAATCCCTAAAAACGTGGGCCGCACCTCATGGACCAGATCTGCCCCTTTCTTCATGGGCCCACCCGTGGGCCAATTTTCCAACAAATCACGAGCCGTACTCCTCATATGGGCTGCGTATTTTTTGGGCCCAAATGGAAAATACACATAGCCCAAGATTTACCCAATCAATTACTTAGCTTTCGGGCCAATTTAATCAAAGAATTTAATTAAAATGGCCAATCACGGCTAGCCCGATCCGCGGTGTCAAAAATGGGCATAAACAATTTGTCAAAGCATTTCTATCCTCAAAAGACATGATGCCACGTGTTGTATTAAATGAAAACGTGTCACTTGTCTACTCACCGTTGAAGTAGGGAAATTAAAAAGCATTGGGAGGCGAGATTTGAAAACAATCCTTTGGTTTGTACAATACTCATCGACCCGACCTGACCGAACGGTTTCGATCACCTTTAATGGTCGGTTTCGGGTCCAATATTTCGTACTTTTTGAGTGGTTGGTTGGATGTCGGATGCACTTGATGATTTCGTAACCTAACCCATCCGAGTAAGGGCGCGTTCCGGAACTCAAAATAAGTCCTTATTTTTTAAGAAGGCAATTTCAAGTTAAAAATAAGGGGTTTATTGAAATCTAAAAATATGCATTATGGATTTTGTTTGAAAGATCTCATTGAGATCTTTTATATGATGTAAAAAAAATTGAAAAATTATTTTTATTTATCTTATTTTTGAATTTGAAAATGTAAAATAAGCTATTTATTTTTTAAGAAAGTTTCTGGAACGGAGCCTAAGTATGAAATGTAAAAAACCCTAATTTACTACCCATTTTTGCATTTCACTTTCCTCCTCCTCACCCGCCCCTCCCCCATTTCCTGTCCCATCCCAAATCGATCATCTCTCCCTCTCTCTCTCTCTCTCTCTCTCTCTTTCACAGACCTCGACTCAGTCTCCCTCTAGAGCCGTGGTTGTGGGTGTCGTGACTTTGACGATCGACTGTGAGTGGTATATGTCTCTCTCTCTCTCTGATTTTCTATATATGCGTTTTTTGGAAGTTTGTTTTTTGGGATTTGATGCAATTTGTGACTGTATATGGCTTCGGGTTTCTTCCATGGATTCACAGTTCACCGATCTTCTTCGGGACTTCTACTTCTAGTGCAAAATTAGGAACTCTACTAAACCTGCCGACCCAAACGAACTCGACAAATCCAATACAAAACTCAATTCAGTCGAAATTTACCCGACCAAAGTTTCGATCGGTCTTCAATAATCCGACCAAAGTCGGGGCGGGTCCAACCCGACCCGACACGTGGACATGCCTAATGGAGTAATATTTTGCTGTCTTTACCAAATAAAAAAAAAGAGGTTCGTGTATGACCTTTAGAAATTTTGCACCCTGATTTAAAATATTCAATAATTTTTTCAAATTGCTGAGGGAGTATCTAATAAAATGGTGCGGAAAATGCTTAATCCTTTATCCAAAAAATAACATGACTATAAAGACCGAGAAAAAGGAAAAAATGCTTGACAAAGAGGACAAAGTCTTTTTTTTTGGGTAAACTGGAAATGCATTAAGAAACATAATTAAGTGTTTACAGTTTAAGAGTATACGACTCCAACCAAATTCGCATAAAGAAATTTAGTAATACAACCACGAATAACCAGGTTGATAAATAAATTTCTCACCGAAATCGGAGCATTTCTTGCCAATGCATCTGCACACCCCATCTCTCTCCCTCTCTGTCCGAAATCGGAGCATCCCTTGCCAATGGATCTGCACACCCCATCTCTCTCTGTTGGCTCTTCACACCCAAACCTTCCAAAATTAACTGCCTCCTTTGTATTCGCTTCCCAATCCAAATTTCGTATGTCCTCTTTTCTTTATCCCTCCCCATCTCCCTCCATTGCCATTCCTCAATGCCATCTTGCTTCCTCGTCGTCCTATCCTCGGGCGGCGGGAACAACAACCATCCACCGCCGCCATCACCGCAACCGTCACCGTGAAAGTCGTCCACAAGAAAGGGCATTGCGCCACCGCTGTCGCCGTTACCATGCCTAACGTAATCAAGCCCTTTCAGCTTCTAGAAATAAACATCATCTCGGGCCAGGACCTGGAGCTCGTGTCGAAGAAAATGCGAACATACGCCACCGCCTGGGTCCACCCGAAGCGCAAGCTCTCCACCGTCGTGGACACCCAGGGCTACAACAACCCGACGTGGAACGACAAGTTCGTGTTCCGCGTCGACGAGGAGTTCCTCCGCCTCGACACCTCTGCCGTCACCATTGAGATCCATGCCGTTGGTTGGTTCCGCGACACCCTTGTGGGCACGGTGCGCGTCCTTGTCGGCAATCTCGTTCCTCCTCCTCCTTCGACTAGGCCCCACCGCCAGCAGAACCACCACACCGGGATGCGGTTTGCCGCGCTCCAAGTCTGGCGTCCGTCAGGTCGTCCCCAGGGGTTGTTGAACATTGGCGTGGCTGTGCTGGATAGCTCCATGCGGAGCATGCCTTTGTATACCCAACTTAGCCGGTCAGCTGTAGGATACCGTGATTTGATAGGACAAGAGAATCCGCAACACCAACACCAAGATAATAATCATGACACCAATGATCTACCACTTATGTTGCGTCGCTGGCGAAGCGAGCGAACCGAAAGTGTCACCACTTTTGATGATCTCTCAGCTACCCATGGTTCCATTGTTGGGATGGCACAGAAGAAAGGGCCTTCTAAGAAGGCTAGTTCACGGGTTAGTGATTCATCATATTGCTCCAATATTGTGCCAAACGGAAAGAGCAAGAAAGGGAAGGCAAGTTCTGTGATTAGTGGAACAGAACTCATAACAAAACCAAAGGAGAAAGGCAGAAAAGGAAAGGGAAGCTCATTGGTCAATCTAATTTGTAGTTTTGAAAATGCCAAAATGGAAAAGCCTCCTAGTTTGGATCCACCCAAAGAAAAGGTACCCAATGACCCAAAAATTTGTAACAACCAGGCCCAAGTAAAGCCTCAAGACAAGGCCCTAACAAAACGTCCTTCGATCCGGCCGGCGATGGAGAAGCCCAACTCAAAGCCCAATGGGTTTGAGTTTGGGGGCCCAAAAGGGTCGTCTATAGCGAGTGGCAAATACATGTATCGGGCTCCTCCGAAACCTCAATATTCATTTTGGTCCGAGTCGGAAGTGGGTCCCTCCCCGTCCGAGGTGGCGGCGGCAGGGATGGCGAGGGAGAGGGAAAAGGAAACGGGAAGATACCCATTCGACGACAACCACAGCTCGGTGTTGGAGGGATGGAGCGTAGACGAAAGCATGGAAGGGCTCCAGTCGAAGCTTGAGAGGTGGAGGACGGAGCTTCCGGCTCTCTACGATCGAGGGGGCGGGTTCGCGAGTTCTAGCTTCAGATCGACTGGCCCACACGTAAAAAGGAAAACCGATGACGGGACTAGTGGCTTGTTTTCGTGTTTTAGCAGCATATATGGGTACGAGTGCCAGTGTATTTGCGGTAAGCCACCGGAGAGAAAGAGAAGCCTTAGCCTTAGCGACAGATCATAGAGCTCACAAGCTAGTGTGGGCTAGCGGGCTAGCCAGCTTGCGCTCAGAGCCGGCCCCGAAGTAAGCCCCTCAAGACCTCCGGCTTGAGTAACCCCCACCATGAGGCAACAAAAAAAAATGTAAATCTAATGTAACATTGATTTTATTTATCTTTCCTTTTATGTTTTTATTTCTTGCTGACTTAATAGTAACTAAGCAACCAAGCTTGGGGTCGGGCTTTGGCAACCCAAACATCAGGGCTAGCACGGCTTGTGCTCACCTCGACTAATCCCAAGGGCCTTAAAATTAACAATCGAGCAAATCTCAGTGGAAATAAAGTTTAGAATGTTTAACTTTCATGAGAGTCGGCCTTGTGATCTCTTAAGGGCGAGCTCTTCGGTTACTGTCTCATGCTACTCGTCCAAACACGTATGAGACTTTTTGTAACTGCTAGAGTGAGTGAGGTTGGTCAGCCATAGGACAATCACATGCCTTCTGTGTCTTCCATTCTTTCTATTTGTGATGACGTTTTGTGTGGGTATTTTTTGATAGAAGGAAAAAAATTTTAACAAGCAAGATGTCATATATATGTATATATATATCAACAAAAAATCAAGATTGTTGACAATATTCACCGCTCAATATCTCACCGTCCGTCTCGGTTATCAATAGTCTGAATTTAAAATTTTTTTTTTGTAAAATTTGAACCATCCAAAACACACTTTTGGACGTTAAAATTGAGAGTAGTAGAGGAAGTGGTAAAAGGTGAGTGGTGGGCGTAGACTTTCTGTTGTAGCATGATGTGAAATGTAAATCTAAGCATTCGTTCAGTAGAGATTGTATAACTTGACCTTATCAAATTGTGCCTATAAAATAAACCAACCACATCATCAAATTGGTATTCAAAAATAAAATCCTGGAAAAAAAGTTGGTGAAAATTAAGGTATTGTCAGTCCACTGCGCTGATTTTAAAATTTTCCTTAAAAACTTTGGTGGGAGTTAGTAAAATTAGATGATTTCAGGGTTGTCCATTATTATATATAGTTTCATCCATTTACTGAATAACTTATTGCAATTCCAAGTGAAAAATTACTCAACAGAATCATCTTATTGGCTGTCTCGGCTAAATATCACCCCGACAAGGTTCTATAATGTAATAGGAGTCCCAAAGAGGAGATTAGAGTACTAGGATTTTTTTGAAATGGAAATATATGTTTTAGACAAAAATATCCATACATTTATATATCCGGAGTCGTCGATGCATGTGAACCCTATATGTGTACGCAGGGCCGGCCCAAGGGTTTTTAGTGCCCAAGGCCAATTAAAAAAAAGTGTGCCCTTAAAGAGTTACTCCCTCCGTCCCTTTTTTAGAGTCCGGTATTCCATTTTGGGCTGTCCCTTAATAAGTGTCCATTTTGTAAAATTAGTGGGTAAAAATTGGTGCATTGTCTATTTTGCCCTTAAAAGTAGATTCCATTTTGAAAAGTTAGTGAGTAAAAGTGTAATGATGATGGGTAAGTAGGGACAGTGGAGGAAAAAGTTGATGTGAAAGGCATAATGATGATGTCTTTTTAATAAGTTGGAATTACGAAGCAGGACACTTAAAATGGGACAGAGGGAGTAATACTTAACAATTTTACTGCAACAATCACAATACGAGAAAGTCAATTCAATATAAAATTCTACTAATCATTACATACGAATAAAAAATACGAGATTGTCTTGGGGGGGGGGGGGTGTGTGTGGGGTGGGAAACGATTTTAGGGAGGTGTTATTCGGTAGTTTGGGGGAAATGATTTTGGGGATTTAGTGGGTTGGACACTTGGGCTTATAAGATGGTAGATTTGGCTAACTCATTACCTCTAATTGGGCATTTTTTTTATTCTATTCGGCTTAAAAAAAGTCATACTCAAATAGTGAAAATATTAGAGTGCCCTTGAAAGTTAGAATTTTTGGGATGCGCAAGGCCCAGGCCTCTTGGGGCTTGGGGTTGGGCTGGCTCTACGTGTACGGAATATCCGTGTCCAAAAACCTGTGTCCATAGCACTAGTCTTTTTGGATGTGTGAGTTAAGCTTTGTTTGGAGAGAGGCTAATGGTTGCGCTCATAATCTAGTAAGGTTGGGTCTTCAATTAGATCGAGGAGAGCAAGTGTTTGAATAAGCCCCATCAACAGTGACGGAGGCTTTGCGCAATGACTGTGATGGTCTTAGAGTTCATCGAGCTATTGCGTCAAGTGTTTTTGTTTCTTAGGGTCTAGGCCCTCTTATGTACCAAAAAAAAAAAAGCACTAGTCTTTTTAAAAAGCCATTAATTGTTAATTCAGATAAGAACCCTTAATCCATCAGATAAAGATGTCAAGATCTGTGTTAACGATTCTGTTTTTAATTAAATGGGATCGAATTCTCATCGGTCCAAGTTTTGGACAGGAGGAAACGATCAAAATTTGGACCACAAATTGGGGTAATCAATAGTTTGGATTTATTCCGAGACTCCTCCAAGTAAGAGTTCAAAATCTGGACAGTAAATTGGGATTGTAAATGGTTCGAATTTATTCAGAGACTCTGTCCAATAAGAGTCAACTCTTACAGGAAACGGTCTCGGAATAAATCCAAACCATTAATTGCAATAAAAGATGGTCCAAATTTTAACTCTCTGCTCTCGTTCAAAGTTGAACTAGAGAGAATTCAAATCCTAATTGAGTAACTACCGTCTAGCGTGCTTTTAAACTTTAAAGGGCAGTTCAACATAGGATTTGACTTTGCAGATAAAACTGGTTTCACTTGGGCAAGTGGACTCAACATAGGAATGATTCAACATTGGATTGACTTTAATTTGCTGATAGGAAAAAAAAAAGAAGGAAAAGAGAATAAATTATGGTGTAAATATTTGATTTTTCTAAATTAATTACATTTGGATAATTCGTGTGGGGCCCATTTACGGGCCCAGACACTGTCTGTAAATGGTTGGTACCTTTAGTATTTTGCCTAAACATAGTGCCAAGCAACATTTTCAATTGCTATGCCATCGATTTTGACCCCAAAGTGAAAGTTTAAAAAGAATTAGTAAGAAAAAAGAATTAACCGAGGCTGCCTGATCACTATTAAGAAACTTTTAATTAGGGGTCCTTCAAGATTAATGTAGATGGTGCGTGGAAGAAGGAATTTGGGAAAGATGGTTTCGGTGCCGTGATTTGAGATAGCAGGGGGAGCTTTGTTGGTGCTATTATGGGGAAGCTGTTGTGGTGTGCTAGCCTTGCAGTGGTAGAAGCCATGGCAATCCGAAGAGCCGAAGAGGGATTCTGCTGCGGAGCCAGTTCAGGTTAGGGTCAATTGGAGTGGAGAGTGATGCTCAAGTTGTGATTAATATGAGGGCAGATTGTGACTAGTCACGAGTTGGGGGTTATTATTCATGATGTCCAGGCCTTGGGTAGAAGTTTTCAAGTTTGTTCTTTTTTCTTTGCCCGTAGGTCTTGCAATATGGTTGTTTATTTGTTGGTGAGCAATGGTATATTTGGTATGAGATCTTGTCTTTGGACTGATTCCCCACCGTCGTGGTTACCTTGACGGGAAAATGACGGTTAATGACGTATTTTGATAATTAATATCGATCAAGGACATTTTCAGCATTAACAAATATTCTCCGCATTTTCTTGACGGATATTAATTAGTATTAAAACACGTTCTGACCGTCATTTTCTTCGTCGTAATTGTCTTTGGTAAGCCTCGGTGTGGGGGCTCGTGAGCTTTCTTCCTCTTTTTTTTTCCTTTCTGCTGTAAGATGGAGAAAGACACCGACGGTGATTTTCGGACTCGTTTTCAACTCTGTTTTGGACGCGGTTTGGTGCGTTGGCTTCTTATCGGGTAGACGAACCCAAATTCGATTTTTGGACATAAACCAGGTGAGGTTGAATTGCCGCCGGATCTTTAGCTCTGATACCACGGATGAAATGTAGAGACGTAATTGAACAACACTCGAAAACAAAATTTATTGAATTGGGGTGGAATTATACACCCTTTAATTACAAATACCCTTATATGGGTTTCTCTCTCTCTCTCTCTCTCTCTCTCTCTCTCTCTCTCTGATTTTTGATTTTTTGCTTCTTAATTCCTTACAATACAACAAGCATACATATCTATAGGAGACCTTAGGCGGTTAGGGGAAAAATTTTCAGTGCCGAGCGGGTACCACGTGGTGTCTACTCGCGCATCCAAGTCGTCCATTACGTGTTTGGACGGCTCAGATTTAGAGAGAGAAAGTGTTGAGATGAGAGGAGAGAGAGTGTTTTAATCCGAGCCATCTAAAAATACATCGGACGGCTCGAGTGCGCCGAGCGGGTGCCACGTCGGCAATACCCGCTCGGCACTTAAAAATTCCTCGTGGTTAGGGGACTCACCTGGAGGTTTCCAGGTGGTCAGCCATGGCAGGCTTGCCATGTTCAATTTCTTCTAGGCGTGAAAAATGCATTAGCTGCTATGGCAGCTTTCGGGAAGAATTCCTCTGCTCCAGCTGCTTCTCTCTTCTTCTCTGATGTAGAACAAGTAACGGCTGAATTCATGGATCAGTTAGAGGACTGGTCAAAAATCGGAAACCCATACAAGCGTTAATTGCGGATTACCACCTAAAGTGTGACTGATGGTAGATTTCAGCCTAATTCTTTCGTTTAGGATTTCAATTTGATATGTTTGACTTTTTAGGAAAGTTTTATAATATTAATTACTGTTAGCGTATAAATCCTTTTCAGTTAGTTTTTCTTTCTGGTTTTCAATATGAGGATATTTTGTTTATAGAGCACCGGTAAACAAATATTTATGGAGTTCCATCTCGGCTGTCCAAAATATTTTGGACGGTCTGAATTTTAAAAAAACTATTCACGCAAATAATTTTAAAATCCGGATCATTGATTGCCGAAACGAACGGTTGAGATTGAACGGCTCCGTAAATAGGGGCTGTTTGCAGTTGCTTCGAAAATAAGTTTCTCTCTTTCAATTTTGGTAGTTTCTCCAAATTGTGAGTCTTTATTTTTCAACATTATTTCTAGGATTTCTAGGGTTAGACCTTGCATTAGGTTGTAACCTAATTTCGTATTTTGCTTTTACATCAAAATATTTAGGCTCAGTTTGGATGACCAAAATCTTTAGTAGGAATAAGAATATGATTATTAGGAATGAATACAATACCTGAAGTAATTTCATTACAGTGTTTAATTTGGATTGATTCAGTATTCTTATGCATGAATTAATTTTTTTGAAAATTTATCAAAGTCAATATTTTCTATTTTTATTGATTGAGCTAAGAATCTAAGATTCTCATGGGGGTAAAAGAGGGATTAGATTCACACTAAATCTTGTAATGTGATTCCTGGCTGGATATGTCGTCAGGAATCACAATCTTATTCCTGTCTCTCCCAGATATGAGAATTTTGAGAGTGTGACATTACATTTCTATTCTTGCTCCTTCCAAACGTCGGAATCATAGAAGTATGGTGTTACATTCACATTCCTACTCAAGATTTCTTGCCATCCAAACTGAGCCTCAAAGTTTTCTCTTTTCTTGTAGATTCAAGAACTACTCATGGATTCGAGTGTCTATCTCTTTTGGAATAGTACGCTAACTATTCTTTTGTAAATTCCTTTGCGTCATTCTCAATCATTCTTGATTCCTCTTGAAACTGGCCTGGTGATTCAAGGTTGGTGTTGTAACGAATGCTATGAATGCAAGCTAAGAACGAGAAATTGAAAACTAAACAAGAAATCACAAAGACACAAGATATACGTGGTTCTCCAAGATGGGTACGTCCACGGGCGAGGAGAGAGAGGATTCACTAACCAACGTGAAGAAGAGATACAAAGAGCCGGCTGTAATCCGTAACTCTAGAAAGGCCACAAATATGAAAGCCCAAAAAGATACTTTAGAAGTTCCCCAAAGGCCCTATTTATAATAGGCTACAAAAACGGGAACAACATAATTAACCAATGTGGGACTAAGGAATACAAGGCATTCCTAACAATTCTCCACCTTGACTTGAATTCCATTGAACCAAATCACCAAATATAGCTCTCCCCTTCTAACCTCTCACTCGCCAAATGCCCCCGAGGGGCGATCAACTGCAAATACCAAGCAAGCCCAAGCAATACTTGAACTTGGCAACCGGAACCGGTTTAGTCAACATGTCTGCTGGGTTATCTGCCGTACCCACTTTCTTCACCTCAACTTGCTTCTGTGAGATGATATCTCGAACGAAGTGATACCTGACATCAATATGCTTGGTTCTTTCATGATACATAAGATTTTTAGTCAAATGTATAGCACTCTGCGAGTCACAAAATACTGAACTCACACCCTGTGCAAGACCAAGCTCACAAAGCAAACCTCTCATCCACAATGCCTCCTTCACAGCTTCAGCAATGGCCATATACTCTGCTTCTGTTGTAGACAGCGCGACTGTAGCCTGTAAGGTAGCTTTCCAACTAATGGCACTTCCGGACAGAGTAAAGACATAACCTGTCAAAGATCTCCTCTTATCGTGGTCACCGGCAAAATCCGAATCAACATAACCAACAGCATGATCACCAGAATTGGCAACCCCAAATAATAAACCAACACCTGCAGTTCTGCACAAATACCGGAGTATCCATTTCACAGCCTCCCAATGTGCCTTTCCTGGACGCCCCATATAACGACTAACGACACTAACTGCATGTGAAATATCAGGACGAGTACATACCATAGCATACATAAGGCTCCCAACTGCGCACGAATATGGAACCTAAGACATATACTTCTCCTCATCCTCCGACTGTGGTGACAACTCAGCTGAAAGTCGAAAGTGTGCTGCCAAAGGGGTACTAACTGGCTTCGAGTTCTGCATGGCAAAGCGATCAAGCACTTTAAGAACATAAGACTTCTGATTCAAAAATAATTTGCCAGCTACTCGATCTCTGCAAATCTCCATACCCAAAATACGTTTTGCCGCACCCAAATCTTTCATCTCAAATTCACCACCTAACTGTTGTTTCAACCTGTTGATTTCTGATACACTCTTGGCAGCAATAAGCATATCATCAACATACAACAGTAGATAAACAAATGAACCATCTGGAAGTTTTCGAAAATACACACAACTGTCATACTCACTCCTAGAATATGACTGGCTTATCATAAAAGTATCAAACCGCTTATACCACTGCCTAGGGGATTGTTTGAGGCCATACAAAGACTTACGAAGTAAACAAACTTGATCCTCCTTACCAGAAACAACAAATCCCTCAGGCTGACGCATATAAATCTGTTCCTCAAGCTCGCCATGCAAAAACGCAGTTTTGACATCGAGTTGCTCTAACTCAAGATCATAACATGCAACAATAGCAAGTAAAGTGCGAATGGAATTATGTTTTACAACTGGTGAAAATACCTCATTGTAATCAACACCTTCCTTCTGGCTGTATCCTTTCGCCACTAGCCGAGCTTTGAACCGAGCATCTTCTACCCCTGGAATACCTGGTTTGCGCTTGAAGACCCACTTGCACCCAACAATCCTCTTCCCTTTCAGCGGTTCTACTAACTCCCATGTCTGATTCTTCTGAAGAGACTCAATCTCCTCACTCATAGCAACAGACCACTGTGCAGACTCAATGCTCGAAACAGCTTCCGTATAGCTTGAAGGCTCCTCATACTCAACTGTCTCAGCTACTGATAAAGCATAGGCCACCATCTCAGAATAAGCCGAATACCTTTCAGGAGGCCGAATCTCCCTCCTTGGCCTATCTTTAGCAATAGTGCGTGGTTGCTCAACTAACGCATCAACCTCTGTGTCTGAATTCTTGAACTCCTCTTCAATTGGCTTCTCAATGTGCTTCTTCCCTCAGTCGGAAGATCCACTCAAAAACTCCACCTGCTTTGGAACACTCTGTTCCTGAACTGTATCATCAACCTGCTTAGACACCTTAATCATAGAGTTTTCATCAAAAGTAACATCTCTACTGATCAAAAACTTTGAATCTTCAGGACACCACAATCTGTACCCTTTCACACCTGCTTGATAACCCAAGAAAATACACTTCTTGGCCCGTGGCTCTAACTTACCCTCATTCACATAAGCATAAGCTGGACACCCAAACACACGCAGCATAGAGTAATCAGCTTGATGACCAGACCATACCTCAAAAGGAGTCTTACACTCAATAGCAGTTGACGGAGACCTGTTCACCAAATAGCATGTCGTGGAAACGGTTTCGGCCCAAAATTCTTTGCCCAATCCGGAATTGGACAACATACAACGTGCCTTCTCCAAAAGAGTCCTGTTCATTCGTTCAGCCACACCATTCTGCTGAGGGGTTTTTCTCACTGTGTGATGCCTCACAATGCCCTCATTACTGCAGAACCTATCAAACTCGCCAAGACAAAACTCCATACCATTGTCAGTTCTCAAACGTTTTATTTTCTTACCAGTCTGATTCTCAATCAAAATTTTAAACTGTTTGAATGTATTAAAGGCGTCACTCTTATGTTTCAACATATACACCCAAACCTTACGAGAGAAATCATCGATAATACTCATAAAATAACGAAAACCACCTTTAGAAGTTACCTCTGCGGGACCCCAAAGATCCGAGTGAAAATAATCCACCGTGCCTTTGGTGCGATGAACAGCTGTACTGAATTTTACCCTGCACTGCTTGCCGTAGACACAATGCTTACAGAAATCCAGCTTCTCAGTTTTCTGGCCACATAGCAAACCCTGTTTGCTCAAAACTGTCATCCCCCTCTCGCTCATATGCCCAAGGCGCATATGCCACAAACGAGTCAAGTCTGAATCTGAAACCTTGGATGAAGCAACCGTTGCTGCAGCACCTAGAACTGTACTGCCCTGGAGTGTATAGAGGTTACCATGCTTCTGACCCTTCATCAGTACCAATGCACCCTTCGAGACTTTCAAAACTCCACCTTCACCGAGGAATTTGCAACCATGAGAATCAAGAGCACCCAGGGATATAAGATTTTTCTTCAAATCTGGAACATGTCGAACCTCAGATAAAGTCCTAATAATACCGTCATGCATCCTAAGCTGAATCGTTCCTGAACCAACAGTCTTACAGGCCATGTTGTTGCCCATCAAAACTGTACCACCATTGACCGTCTCATAAGTAGAAAACCACTCTCTATGCGGACACATGTGGTATGAACATCCAGAATCTAGAACCCACTCGGTATTAGAGCGAGAATCGCCCTCTGTAACTGATAACACATTATCTGACTTATATGAACTTTCAGCAATTCCAGCAATTACTTTACCCCCTTTCTGGTCTTCTTTTTCCTTCTCCTTGAGTTTTAAACAGTCACTTTTCCAGTGCCCAGGTTTCTTGCAATAATTGCACTTTCCCTTCTTCTTACCTGATGATCTGGATCTTCCCCTATTACTCGACTCAACCCTTTCTGTTGTTCTTCCCCTAACAAACAAACCCTCCGCATGCGCATCACCCTCACCTGACACTTTTTTCCTCAATTCTTTCGAATATAGGCTGGCTTTAACATCCTCCATGGATATCGTGTCTTTGCCATACAATAGGGTTGTAACAAAGTGCTCATACGAAAGTGGTAAAGAACATAACAAAATTAGGGCTTGGTCCTCATCCTCAATTTTACTATCAATATTTTTCAGATCCATAATAATACGATTGAACTCATCCAAATGATCTTTAACAGGTATACCTTCTCGCATACGAAACGTATAAAGACGTTGTTTAAGATATAACCTGTTGGTGAGCGACTTCGTCATATATATGCCTTCCAATTTCAGCCAAATTCCTGCTGCTGAAGTTTCTTCTTCCACCTCGCGAAGAACGTCATCTGCCAAACTCAATTGAATAGAACTCAGAGCTTTGGCATCCGTATCATCCCAATCTTCCTCTTTGATTCCAGAACTAGTCTTGCCTAACAAAGCTTTGTGCAATCCTTGTTGGGTTAACAGAGCCTTCATCTTTACTCTCCAAAGACTGAAACTGCTGCTCTGCCCATCAAACTTCGCAATCTCGAATTTAGCCGCCATAGCCACAATCGGAAACGAAACCCTAGTTTTGTAACCTAGAGCTCTGATACCAGTTTGTTGTAACGAACGCTATGAATGCAAGCTAAGAACGAGAAATTGAAAACTAAACAAGAAATCACAAAGACACAAGATATACGTGGTTCCCCAAGATGGGTACGTCCACGGGCGAGGAGAGAGAGGATTCACTAACCAACGTGAAGAAGAGATACAAAGAGCCGGCTGTAATCCGTAACTCTAGAAAGGCCACAAATATGAAAGCCCAAAAAGATACTTTAGAAGTTCCCCAAAGGCCCTATTTATAATAGGCTACAAAAACGGGAACAACATAATTAACCAATGTGGGACTAAGGAATACAAGGCATTCCTAACAGTTGGGATTTCAACACACTTACGTATGCAGGAGTGTTAGTTTTTTCCTATTAGTGTGGCCCACTAGCCTCCACGTTTTGTGCATGTGGAGCTCCACCATCAAATAGGCCAATGAAGTGATATTGTTCATTACGATAACTAATTAGAATTATAGATGAAGAAAAATTCTTGATAATAAATGAGACCTTGATGGACTAGGTGTCTTTTAATAATTATCTCTAAGGCCTTCTTCTCTCCTCTATAAAAAGGTAGAATACTCATCCCTTATTCTTACGGTTTTTTTCCATCAATTAAAGTACTGGGGTAGTCTAGAAAAGTAGAGACAGAGAGAAGAAGGTAAGCCAAGAATTAAGGTGTTTCTAATTAAGGGCTTTGTTCCTTCTAATCTCGATGGCCAACAAAGGTACGTTATTTATTGTTCTTGAGATGTGTTGAATTCAAGATCCTTGTTATATCTATTTTCCGCATAATAGATTAAATACAGATATGGTTTTTCCAGGGAGACCATGTCAAATAATTCTGTTGTCATTCTCAATCAATATTGTTGATCCCTCTTGATACCTCTGAGTGATTCAAGGTTAGGATTTCAACACACTTACGTACGCGGAAGACCATATTCCATCGTGTCATTCTCAATCATTATTGATTCCTCTTGATTCAAGGTTGAGATTTCAACACACTTACGTACGCGGGAGACCATGTCAAATACTAATTCCATTGCGTCATTCTCAATCATTATTGATTCCTCTTGATTCAAGGTTGGAATTTTAACACACTTACGTACGCGGGAGACTATGTCAAATAATTCTGTTGCCTCATTCTCAATCATTATTCTTGATTCCTCTTGAAACCTCTGGGTGATACTTATTAAGGTTGGGATTTTCAACACACATACGTACACGGAAGACCATGTCAAATACTAATTCCATTGCGTCATTCTCAATCATTATTGATTCCTCTTGATTCAAGGTTGGAATTTAACACACTTACGTACGAGGGAGACTATGTCAAATAATTCCGTTGCCTCATTCTCATTCTCAGTCATTATTCTTGATTCCTCTTGAAACCTCTGGGTGATACTTATTAAGGTTGGGATTTTCAACACACATAAGTACACGGGAGACCATGTCAAAAAAGACAAGTATAAAGCTTGCTATGTCAGACTGCTTTATTATAAAAATCCCTATTGCACAGTTATACCGAGGTAGGTGACAGTAGAGCTTCTCTTTCTATAGTACAAATATACTTTAGAGAGAGGGAAAGAGATCGAGAGATGGAGGAGATGCGTGAGGCAGCAATGGCATGTTACGCGAACATGTCCAACGAGCAACAACAACTGGTTGTGAGTTTCTTCAATTCAATAGACGCAGACGGAGATGGGAAAGTGAGCGCCGCCGAGTACTTGGATTTCCTGAAGACGAAAGGCTGGTGCCAGAAGGAGGTGCCGCAAAACCTGTTTGAACATCTGGACGCGGACAACGACGGCACTCTGGATTTCGAAGAATGTGTTACTTTTTACTACTTGATTACATTCAAGAGGTTTTTGTTCTGCAAAGGGTGCGGAACCGCACACTCCTCCTTCTTGGATAACAATACTCTCATCCAGCCCAACAAGCCCAGCAAAAAGGTAACATTCTACTATATATACAAAACTAATTAAACACAAAAAAAAAAAACACTCCAAATCTCAATCTCATAGTTTTCGATCAAATTTGTATGATCCGAACCGTTCAATGTGTTCAGAATGTGATTTTAAGGGTGCCCGCGAAAAATTAGCAAAAAGTATAATCGGAAAGTGCTTGCAATGTAATTACATGAATGGAAAGAAATTTCTTCGTCTTTCGCGAGAAAAAAACGAACAAAGATAGGGGTTAATGTGCAATGTGTGTGTTTTTTTAACTCGAATGATTTGTTTGAGAACTAATTGTGGTCTTTTTTATGCTTTTAGGAAAAATGGAAGCGGCGCTCAAAGAAGGTGGTAAAGTTCGCTGGTCAATTCACTTTGACTTTAGCCGGGGCTGGTTTTTTTGGTTCTATGAGAAATTAAAGCACTAGTCCCGTTAGTAATTCTGCATTTTACAGCATAACAAGGCTGGATCCAGCAACAATACACAACCGTGAAGTTTTATATGTTGGTTTTAGGCAGAATGAAGCGCTATTCGTTAATTTGCGGTTTTACTATTCTAAGCCGAAATATCAATTTCGACTACGAATTCAAAAAAACGCGACATGCGCGCTTCATTATGCATCTCAATTTTTACATAGAGTTCCGGTTTACCTATTGATCACTTTCCTGGCCTTTTCCCTAGGGTAGTAGTTTGGGAATATTGTAATGAATATTCTAAGATTCAGTTTGCATTTGTCCAATGTACTCAATTGGTTGCAAAACTGGAGATGATCGTCTCCTGTCATTTTTGACGGTTCTGTTGGGTGAGTCGTGGACCTTTTTCATGCTTACTTTTGATGAGAGAGAGAGAGAGAGAGAGAGAGAGAGAGAGAGAGAGAGTTATTCTATGCCACTGGGCACCGTCACATGGTACTCTAAATTTATTTTTCATCACACGTCTTTCAGTGTATAAAATAAGACCAATATGCTTGGATTGAACATGGAATTAGATAAAGTATTAAACTACCTTTTTTTATCAACTAACGTTTCTGCCCATTCAATTACACGGGACTAAAAATAAACCAATGAAATATTTTTTATCCCATGCATCGAACGGGCACAAACGCTAGTAAAGTTGATGCAATTGCTTTTGTGAACGTTATACGTAATAATGCTTATACAATAAAGTAGCTGGCATTGATGTCACATGCATATGAGTTTTTGCCTCCATCGGGTACAATTATCCAGTAGCAGCAGATGTGGCCATTGGCAAATAAAATGGAAGCTAGTTCTTCGACAGAAAATTATGGATAACGATAGCATCTATAATGATTCAATAAAAAATGAAAAGTTACTGAGTTTTTCCAACTGAAAATCATAATAGGAGACCGAAGCAAGTAAAATACAACCATTTGTTGAGGCCACAATGCCTCCAAGAACTCGTGGCAGCCGAAACGACCTATAATGCTAGTCACTACTCCCACTGGGGCTAGGAAGTAAGCCCCACAACCCAAAGTGGCGAAGAACAAATAGAATTTGCTACAAAAGCCGGCTAACGAGGGTATTCCTGCGTAGGAGAACATAGAAATGGAGAAGGTAATAGTTGAAATAGAATTCGACAGCAAGTGATTGAAGTTAATAATATGGCACAAAAAAGAGCCAATTTTCCAAACTTATAAAATAAGAACACTTGCTCAAGTTCCAAATTTGTACGCATCTCAAGCTCTATTTGTCTTCAACATAAGCATTACATAACCCAACTAAGAGAAAATATACATCATAATCAGCAACATTAAAATTTCCGTTACTGCTCCAAGTAAGAACAGTGTAATGTACATGCACCTATTTGCACCACCATGGTCGTCCATGTTTGCTTGCACAGATACGAGCAAAGGTGGGTAATCGGTGTGGAGTTGAGCAGGTTGAGACGGCAATTGCACATTGAGATGAGCTTCGACATACACCCTCCAAACAGCATTTGCCTCTTCCAATGAAAAAAGAAGCAACATCAACAAAGAATTGAAACATGATCACAACATTCCTACAAAGATACGGAAAAGAGGCATTATAGCCAAGGTACTTTTGGAAATCATGCGTAGCATTTGTTCAGTTGTGATTCAAGACTTCTTGGGTAGAGTGAGTGTGGCGCCCTTATTTGTCCTCCTGGGAAGTTGGTTGAAGTGCTTCCCTGTATCAAGCTAGATATGTGATCAATTCAAAATTGGATGTTTGCCAACTATGTATTGCTGAAATGCCGTCCACGTGATTATTAGCTTAAAAAAAGGCTTATCCTGAAGAGATACTATCCCAGAGGCCTTGGTTTGCTACACGCAGTGGCCCCACATACTTTGCAGCGATTAAATTCAGAGTATGTAGCTGTATTCTCGAAGAGAGCTTGTTGTTTGGCGTTTCGATCTCCTTGGCGTACGTCGTTTGGATCTCTAGGCGTGAATCGTTCGTCATCTCAGTCTTTCTCTCTATGGAAGTCGTAAAATGAGGGGGGGGGGGGGGGGGGGTTGCGACTTGACCCGCTTATTGATTACCCGGATCCCTGACTCAAGACCCATTTTTACTCGAAACCCAATCCCTTTTGACACGTGAGCTACTCCTTTTCACTCACGATAGAGGTCCGGATTTTGTGCTTTGTTCAGGATCCCTGAGGTGAAAACTACTATGTGCTTGTACATATGTATACACACACAGTGTGCTGCTACTAAGGTCGACCTTAGACAGCTAAAATATGGACTTGTGATTTTAGCAGTTAGATCGTGATTTCAATAGTCTAATCATAAATGGTTTATGACCATCAGCAGATCTAGCCTTATTAGAAGGCTCTTTTATATATATATATATATACACATATACATACACACACGGGGTGGTTCCGGACACAATTAATTAGACACCTAAAAAAAATCTCATAGTACGTTCTCGATCAAATTTTAATGATCTGAGCCGCTGAATGTGATCATAACGTGATTTTAAGGGTACTCGTGAGAAATTAGCAAAAAAAAAGACCGGGAATGGCTTGATTTGAGCAGTTTTTTGGCTTAGATTTGATGAACGGTTCAATTAGAAACTGCTCAAAACAAGTACTTCCCGATCATATTTTTTGCTAATTTCTTGCATGCACTCTCAAAATCACACTCTGCACATATTGAACATTTCAGATCATAAAAATTTAATAGGAAACTATGAGATTGAGATTTGAGGTGTTTAATTGGTTGTCCGCGGAACCGCTATATATATATATATAGGGCGGTTCCGGGGACCTTTAAAAAAACCTCTAAAAAAATCATGAGGTCCTTAACTTAGCCAGTTAAGGGATCCCTTAATTAAATTTGTAAGAGTAATTGAGATAATTGTGACTTTAGCCTTCATAACCCTTAATAATGATACTCAGAATATTTTAGCCTTGGTAATTGTTTCATTTCATTAATTATTCTTGGTATAGCAAAACAACGATGATGTATTAATCCCACAAGAAAGGAGGGTAGTTAAATGTGTTTGGGAACCACCAAACCATATGGTGGTGGCCAAGATCACCGAATAATTTTTTCTTGCTCGATACTAATGAGAGATTGAGGTGGGATTAATACATGAAACAATTACTAATGAATTAAATACCTTAGTGGGAATTAAATGTGATATATTATAAGAGAATGACCTGTCTCATAAAGCGAAAAATGAATACTTCAAAAATAAAAATCTTACCAGATTGAGACCTAAGGTAGGGTCAATTTATATCAATTGCAGTACGTTGACGAAGGTGAAGACGAAGACTACAGTCAACGGAGACTACAGTCAACGGAGACGGACACATTGAGCGAGAGATGGAGAGAATTGAAGCACCATATATTTTCCTTGTCGTATTTGAATATTTCGTGTGAATCCACATATATATAAAATCCACGACTTTGACGAAGACTGCGGAGTCTGACCCATGCATGCATTGAGCGAGAAGCACCATTTTCCTTATTCACATTGACTGGCTGACAATTACTAGTGGTAAGAAAATAGAGTCACACGTTGCTTGAGAGTGGAATGGGTGATCATTTAATAACATTTGGGACCTCTTCACTAGTTGCCAATTGGTTTTGAGATGGACATAAAGTTTCTACAACTAGGTCTGGACCTTCTTCTACGACAGATTTGATTTGTCCGGTCTAATCTAAAACTTGGACCGGGGAGAAACCGAACCCAATTCAATCCATTGTCCATGCCTATCATTATCACCCTTCCCTATGCTTGTACTGTGCATTCTGATGAGAAATATTTAGTTGGCACGTAAATCTTGCAAAGTAAACCACATGGCTGTTTAGGACGATTTAGTTTTGAGAACCAAGCTTAACAATTTACTGCTCGACTTGTTGGACTCGTTAATTAGAAGTCTTACTGCATGCCTTAATGATTTCCTCTAGTCTCTTTAGTGTGCAAGAAACTTTTCGAGTCTTTCCGTTTTGTCTTTTCCTTTCTCCCGTCTTGCCCGTTAACTGTGAAAAGTTTGGTTGATTTTTTCTGTAATGTGCTAGCTCAATGAATGTTACAGTATGCTTAAAACATAAAAAAGATTTGGAAGCGAGAATGTGAAAGAATCATACAAGAAGATTTAGTGACTTACAATGGGTTTTGGACTTAACCCAATTAGGATTCCCAAAGAAGGGGTCCACTCACCTCTGGACCTTTCCATTGTGTGAAGTATCCAGGTAGATGAGTCCTAAAACCCAAATGTAAGCAAATCCAATTTTAAGAAACTAACGAAAAGATTTAAAGCTGTCGATGCCCCTAAGAGACAGATCCCAGGCTGTCGATGACCCAATGACCCTGCCACGCCAGGTAACAATCCTTACCTAAGCAAACAGATATACTGTGGATTCTTACCACAGAGCAAGAATCAATCGAATCGGCGCAAGACTATGACTCAATTTTAAATGAATTCTGTTCAGTACACAGAGCAAGTCAGAAGCTCTGAACCTAAAACAGAACACGAGTTAATGAGCGAGCAGGCTCTCAAATTCACACCATTCCTCCTCAAATCCGCATCAGATAATTAAGAAAAATAGATTACTGGGGATCGAGGGTACTTAACATGATATATAGTACTGAACCAACTTAAATCAGTTTTTTTGTGTGAGCTAGATCCGTCCCTGGGTCGAAGGATTAGCCCAATCGCCATTCATTACCATCTTGCCCGTCAATACCACACAACGCACAAAATTAATATCATAGGTCTGTGCTGTTTTTTTCCATAGTTACTCGGCAAAAAAAAATTATCAATCGTTCAAAAAGAATACCAAGATTAAAAGGACCAATTAAGGGCACAGCGGCAATTGCCATCCAAGACCCAAAACCAGAAGGCAAGACACCAACCAAATTAAACAAAAAGGAACGTCGGAAATAAAACACCCAAGCATAACTACCAGTACGTCTTAGGGGTGTGCGCGCTGCTGTTTTGAGATTGCCATAGGCTAATAGCTGTTAAAAGCATTTGAATAATTTTGGGCCCCTCTTCTTGCCTCCCAGAGGCCTCCAAGGGAAGAGATCAAAGGTTGACCAATAGCCGGTCACCATAGCCAAGTCAAGTCTACGGGGGCCCAGAAAATTGATGGATCGATTTTGACAACTTCTGCAAATTGTTCTCATCAGTCATTCTCATTGTGGTCCAGACAACTGCAAAATTTCCATCATCAGTACTTCCTGGAGTGGGAGTAAAGGAAAATAAAGTGACCTGGCCCGAGCCCGAGTCCAACGTCAAGCGACTCAAGTCTACCCCTCCACGCACGATAAGTTGATATTGAGAACCGATTAGAACGTTTGGAAGACCCAATGTGTGATGGAATGGAAACAAGGACGGAATCAGGATTTTACCCTAGCAGTGGCGAAATATGTACTAAAAAAATCTAGTGGTGGTGAGACTATATAAGTTGGGCATAATTTATTTTTACATATAATAATTGCATTTTTTAAAATTATTGTCATGGCGATTGCCACCACTAGACCCCCCTGATCCCATCCTTAAATGAAAATGTCATCGATTGGGATCTCTTTGTCACCCTGGAAAAAGAAACGCTGACTCCCAATTTTGGCGACTTTTGCAAACATATCGCGACCAAATTTTATGGGTCACTTTTTATCTCCTAACCACCTAACCAAATGAATGATAATGTTACTATCGAATAATTTGTTCTGTTACGTAAATTGTTAGGACTGATGGGGCTATGAGGAAAGTTCAAACAGCATATGTAGTATTGTTGCAAACGTCGTACCACCTCATGGATTGTGTTGGGTAAATTTCAAATTTTCAAATATCTAATTTTAATTAGTGTTTTAAAGCCAATGACCAATACTATCTTTTTTTGTCGCTCCGAATTTTCTTCTTACGAAAAATTGTCCTGCAATAATATATATAAGATTCTAATGGTACGCAGAATTCAAATAGATTCAGTAGGGAAATCATTGCTTTTAGGAAGGACGAAGATAAAAATACAAATATAAATCACTCAAAATATCTTGTTGCCATTGGAATATTTCTGGAATGGAAGGTCTATAAATTTCTGATAAAGTTCAATCATCACCATGTTCCTTTCTTCTCCTCTTACTATTTTTCCGTTTTTTGGGGAATTTGTTTATTCTAATCTAGTGGAAATCATTTGTTTCACATTAATTATCTTGCATCCAATTAAACATTGTCACTTGTCGCGACGTGAGACCTTTTCATTAATAGGTGCTTTTGTTTAGGAAATTGATTTTAGCACTCCAAAAATTTATAGAAGGGGTCCAAAACGACGTCGTTTTCTGTATCAACATAGTTTAGTTTTGGAGCCCCTCCATCAATTTTTGGAATGCTAAAATCACAATCTTTTATTTAATATATAGTATAGATACCTGATGACCCTGATAGTATGGTGATCAAAAAAACAATTCAGTTAACATGGGGAAATTTTTAATTCAGTTAGATTTTTAATACCACGTACCTCAAGCAAGGTTCAACCGAAGGTCTTCCTTGTCTTAAAAGCTATGTGAAACTTGCTGTCTTGATAACAAATATGGTTAGATATACATAACAAAACAGATTACATACACATATATTGTTATCAAAAGCAAGTCAATAATGTCATTACGCGGATCAATTCAATAAAGTAGAACATATAACGTTATATGTGAGTTTCTGCTCAGCGAAACTCCAAAAAAAAATAGAATACACTCCCTCCGTCCCAAATTCTTTGTCGGTCCGCAAAACGGAGTGTCAAAAATAATACAATTTTTTCAAGAAAAAACTCAAACTTTTTTCACAAATTAAAAATACTCGTTGATATTTAGTAAATTGTTGAAAAACATTTGATTTTTTCTTGCAACAATTGTATTATTTTTAACACTCTGTTTTGTGGACCGGACAAAGAATTTGGGACGGAGGGAGTATACCATTATTTGGGTATTATTCAGAACATGAATAAAATATCAATTTCATTGATTTACGAGGCTTATATAGTTATAAATTTGGTGGTGGTAGTGGTTTCGTGGTTGCAATAAGATCGAAAAAAATGAAAAAATATATTTTGAACTTATCTGAGCAAGTGTTGATATTGCTGCAGCTACAACAAGTGTGTTGATCCCTCATTTGAACTTATCTGAGCAGTAAACTAACAAATAACAGTAAGCCGCTTTTAAGTCGCGAGGTATATATTTTTGGGTTATGATCGAGTTGAAAAGTTTAGCCGACCTTTTGATATGTAGTTTGTTGCAAATAGGTTAATTAAGGCTCCGTTCCAGAACACCTTTTTAAAAAATAAGTACTTTTTACTTTGTGGAAGATTTCAAGTGGAACCTAGAGGGGATCAGAAAAGTGAAGGTGTGAGCTGTGTTTGGGCAGCCGGCAGCCTCGTCTATGGATCTGGGGCTTTTGTATTGGAATGCTGTGGGTCTAGAGTCAGGGGGTTCTGATTGTGGGCCTCCGTGCTCCTAGGCTCTTTCAATTAATGTTGAATGTAATCTTTTTCCTTTTCTTTCCTTCTGGAGGCCTATTATAACACCTCACTCTCTGCGGTTCGTAATTTGTCTCCCCTCGATGTACCCTTTGTCGAGTTTTAATAAAATTATGTTGTCTATAAAAAAAAAGTACTTATTTCACATTTTTTAAACTCAAAAATAATATAAATGAAAAATATTTTTTTGATTTTTTTTGCACCATATAAAAGATAGGGAGAATTTTTGATAAGTTCATTATAGCATGTTTCTAACCCACCCAATCCACTTCTAAAGTTTCTAACACCTCTAGTCCACTAAAAATTTCAATGACAAAAATAACCTATATAAAAGAAACAAGGGCCTTGTTTGGCTAATACAAAAAATACATTTTTTCATTTTTTTCGATCTTTTTACAATCACATAACCACCACCACCATAATGACCACCACCATGTCGCCGCCACCACCGCCACCACCATGCCCCCACCACCACCTCCATCACCACCACCACCACCACTCCATCACCATCACCGCCACCAACACCGCCACCGCCACCGCCACCGGCACCGGCACCTCCACCGGCACCGGCACCTCCACCATCTCCACCACCAATGCACTGCCGCTGCCACTACCACCACCACCACGCTACCGTCGCGACCACCACCACAACGCCGCCACCTCCACCGTAATTACCACCACCACCAAGCCACCGCCACCACCACTCCACCACCACCACCACCACCACCGCTATCACTCCACCACCACGCCACCACAACCACCACTACAATTACCACCACCACCACCAAGCCGCCGCCGCCGCTGCCGCCACCACCACCACCATCGCCACCGCCATCACTTCACCACCACGCCGCCACAACCACCACCATTACCACAACGCCGCCACCTCCACCACAATTACCACCACCACCAAGCGATCACCTCCATCACAACCACCGCCGCCGCCACCGCCATCACTCCACCACCACCACTGAAATGACAACCACCACGACGCCACCACTCCACCACCACCACACCGCCACCAATAGCACAATGACCACCACCACCACCGTCACCGCCACCACAACCACTACCATTACTCCACCATCACCAACACCACCACCACGCGGCCGACGCCATCACTCCACCACCACCACTTCTTCTTTGGTAATTCACATTTCTTCTGGGTCACACTTGCTTTTCTGATGTCTCATTGGCGTTAGTGTTTTAAGAAAATAATTTGCAGTCTAAAAGTGCAAATTTGCAGTTTAAATTTTCATTGGTGTTAGTGTTTATTTAATAATTTGCAGTCTAAATTTGTGTGTAGACTACAAATTTGCACTTTCAAATTGCAAAGTTTATGAAAGTGTATTTATTTGCAGTCTAAAAGTATTATAAATTTGCAGTCTAAATTTTCTCAGGCATTGGTATTCAATTAACAAATTTGCGGTCTAAAAGTGCAAATTTGCAATCTAAATTTTCATTAGCGTTAGTATTCATTTAATAATTTGCAGTCTAAATTTTTGTCTAGATTGCAAATTTGCACTTTTAGTTTGCAAAGTTTATGAAAATGCCTTTATTTGCAGTTTAATTTTCTGACATTGGTGTTCATTTAACAAATTAGCAGTTTAAAAATGCAAATTTACAATCTAAATTCTCATTGGCATTACGTTCATCTAATAATTGGTAGTCTAAATTTTTGTGTAGACTGCAAATTTACACTTTTAGACTACAACGTTTACGAAAGTGCCTTTATTTGTATTCTAAAAGTGCAAACTTGCAGTCTAAAATCTCATTGGCGTTAGTGCTCATTTAATAATTTTGCAGTCTAAATTTGTGTGTAAACTACAAATTTACACTTTTAGACTGCAAAGTTTATGAAAGTGCCTTTATTTGCAGTCGAAGTATAAATTTGCAGTCTAAATTTTTTTCTGGCATTGGCGTTCAATCAACAAATTTGAAATCTAAAAGTGTAAGTTTGTAGTCTAAATTCTCATTAGCGTTAGTGCTCATTTAATGATTTACAGTCTAAATTTTTGTGTCATTAGCGTTAGTGTTTGTTTAATAATTTGCAGTCTAAATTTTGTGTGGACTGCAAATTTGCACTTTTAGACTGCAAAGGTTACAAAAGTGCCTTTATTTGTAATCTAAATTTTTCCTGAGGTTGATGTTCATTTAACAAATTTGCAGTCTAAAAGTGAAAATTTGCAGTCAAAATTCTCATTAGCTTTAGTTTTCATTTTATAATTTACAATCTAAATTTTTGTGTAGACTATAAATTTACACTTTTAGACTGCAAAGTTTACGAAAGTGTTTTTATTTGCAGTCTAAATTTTCTCTGGCGTTGGTGTTTAATTAACAAATTTGCAGTTTAAAAGTGCAAATTTGCAGTCTAAATTGTTATGGGCGTTAGTATTCATTTACTAATTTGCAATCTAAAAATGTAAATTTGCAGTCTAAATATATAACGAAAAATATGTATAGTGCATTTGGTCATTGTGGTGGTGGCGTGGTGGAGTGGTGGTGGTGGTGGTGGTCATTGTGGTGGTGGTGGTGGTCGGGGCGGGGCGGGGTGGTGGTGGTAATTATGGTGGAGGTTGCGCCATTGTGGTGGTGGCGGCGGCGACGTGATGGTTGAGGTGGTGGTGGGGGCGTGATGGTGATAGAGGTGGTGGTGGGGGCGTGGTGGTAGAGGCGGTGGAGGTGATGATGCCGTTGTGGTAGTGGTAGCGGCGTGGTGGTGGTGGTGGTGGTGGTGGTGGTGTGTGTGTGTGGGGGGGGGGGCGGCATTGTCGTGAGGGTGGTGGTGGAGATGGTGGTGGGGGCAGGGTTGTGGTGGAGGTGGAGGTGGTGGTGGTGGAGTGGTGGTGGTAATTATAGTGGAGGTTGGGGCAATGTGGTGGTGGTGGCGGCGTGGTGGTTGAGGTGGCGGTGAGGGCATCGTGGTGGTGGGGTTGGAGGCATGATGGTGGCGGAGTGGTGGTGGCGGTGGTGGAGTAGTGGTGGTTGCGACGTTGTGGTGGTGGTAGTGGTGGTTGGGGTGTGGTGGTGGTGGAGCGGTGGTGGTGGTGGTGTGGTTAGGCGGCATTGTGGTGGTGGTGGTGGTGGCGGGTGGTAGTTATGGTGGAGCGGTGGTGGATGTGGTGATGGTGGTGGAGTGGTGGTGGCGTGGTGGTGGTAATTGTGGTGGAGGTTGCGGCATTGTTGTGGTGGTGGCGGCGGCGGCGACGACATAGTGGTTGAGGTGGTGGCGGAGGTGGCGGCCGCATTTTAGTGATGGTGGTGGTGGTGGATGTGGTGGTGGGAGCATGGTGGTGGTTATGGTTGTGGTGGCAGCGTGGTGGTGGTAATTGTGGTGGAGGTTGCGGCATTGTGGCGGCGGCGGCGTGATGGTTGAGGTGGTTGTGGGGACGTGTTGGTGGTTGTGGTGGTGGTGGTGATGGTGGAGGTGGAGGTGGTGGTGATGGCGGCGGCAGTAGTGGTGGTGGTTGTGTAAAGTTTAATGAAGGGACAATTTTGCCTTGTAAAAAAATAAAGTGGACCTGAGACTTTAAAAAAAGTAATGGGTTGGACTAGAGATGTTTTGGAAATATGAGGTGAATTGGACATGTTACAAAATACTATAATGGACCTTACAACAATTTTTTACAAAAGGTATTATTGAGATCTTTCAAACAAGACTCATATTCCATATTTTTAGATTTCATTAAATCTATTATTTTTTAGTTTAAAATTACCTTATTAAAAAATAAGGGCTTAAAAGTCGTTCTGGAACGGAGCCTAATTATTACTGGTAGAAATGGTATTTTCTTTATAATACTGTAACTAATATTTAAATTGTGAACGACGACCTCCACTCCACGCTCACAAAATCATGTAGTCGTCTCTGCATTCGTAGCGAGGGCTTTATGCTAGTTGCATGGTTATACCGAGGTAGGTCCATTCTTGACCGTTGATGAGTTTCTCTTACTATAAATACAAGATATGCATGCTACTATCCCCTTCATCCAAAAAAAAATAGTTTCGAAACAAATACTTTAGAGAGAGAGAGGGAAAGAGAGAGATGGAGGAGATGCGCGAGGCAGCAATGGCTTATCACGCGAACATGTCCAAAGACCAACAAAAAAAGCTTCTGAAATTCTACAAATCGTTAGACAAAAACGGAGACGGGAAAGTGAGCATCCATGAGTACTTGGATTTCCTCGTACAGAAAGGCCTCACCGAACACGTGCCGCCAAATCTGTTCAAACTCCTCGACAAGGACGATGGCGGCACTCTGGATTATGAGGAATCCGTTACGTTATTCTATATGTTCACCTGCGGCAGGCTGGTGATCTGTGATGGGTGTCGGTCCTACTTGTGGGGCCTCCATTTCCTATGCGTCGAATGTTACAAAGCTAACAAGGAGATGACGTATGACCTGTGTTGTTCTTGTTATCGTAACAAGAACTTCACCCATGAGCACTCCTCTTTCATGGACAACTATGCTCTCCTCCGGGCCGTTCGAGGAAAGGTAACATACTACGTACTACCCCGGCCTCCTCCTACGTACATCTGCTCGCTGTTATTATAAACTGGATTTTTATATGTATTTATGGTTGAAGTTCTTGAAGCCGTTCCAGATTTAGAAAAAAGAAGTTTTAGAAAAGGAAGGTAATTTCAAGCTCCAAAATCATGTGTTTACGCAAATAATTTTCTTATCAATATGAATCTTGTTTGATAGATCTCATTGAGATCTTTAATACGGTGCAAAAAAAATCATAAAATTATTTTTCATTTTCGTTATATTTGAGTTTGAAATTACCTTCTTTTTGAAAAAGAAGGTTTTTAGAGAAAGCGGAACGGGGCCTTAAGTGTCCGTTCCAAAAACCTTCTTAATTAAAAAATAAATAGCTTATTTCATATCTTCAAACTCAAAAATAATGTAAATGAAAAATAAATTAAAATTTTTTTTGTATCATATAAAAGATCTCAATGAGATCTTTTAAATAAGATCCATGAGTAGGTCCCACACCCTGTGCAGAACAAAAACCTTTTGTATGTAATCATATCATATTATAAAAAGTAACACATTCTTCAAAAATCAGAGTGCCAAAAAAGAAAGTTTGAATGTGACTAGAAAACAGAATGTGTTTTTTTTTTTTTGAATTTATTACTTTATTAAGAGAGATAGAGAGAGTGCTCTCTGTGTCCCACCAGAGTTGATCCTGAGCTAAAACTTGTATTGTAATCAATTTTGGCCTCCAAAAAATTTTGAATTTCATAGTGCCCTCCTACTAATTTTTAATGGTCTAACAATAAGACTCATTTTTAATTTTCGCTTTCAGCTCTTGAAAAATGGGCCAATACTGTGTCCCACACATGGTTGGTTTATATCCAAAGGGTGGACGACATGGGTTGTCCGGATTTGGTTTTGGCTCTTCCATTTGACTTTTTGTTAGATGGTTCTTTTTTGTCTCTTGGACTTTCTCCTTGCTACATGTATCAATGTCTTGTGGCCGGTGCTTGTTTTTTTTTCTTGATGTGCCATTGTCAAGTTTAATAATAATTTTTTTTTGAAAAAAAAAAGAAACGAAAGATAATAAAGTTACTGTAAAAAAAAAAAGAGATGCTAATAACGTCAAGATGCCTTTTTAAATGATTGGTTGCATTCTAGCCGAGTTTGAGCCGAACTTTACGCAACTTTTTAAAGAGTAAATACCGTACATTTTTTTATCCTCATAAATTTTTTTATTAATCTATGCAATATTACAAAGATTAAAAGAATAAGGACAAAAAGAAAATTAAAATTATTTAATCTCCACACTACCGAGACCAACCAAAGACTTAAACACCCAAAAACTGAAAGCCCACCACTAAAACCACCACAACACTGGAAACCACAAACGATCGGGATTTGAAACGCCGCTACCGTCACGTAGACCGCCGTGAATCTGCCGGTCCCAAAATCGCCCTGAGCTGGCTGCTAACGCCTCGCATCCCAACCATCACCACCGTTGAATGAGACACACCACCACCGCCATGACCACCACTGCACCAAAGCCCCACCACCTCTAAAAGCCATCTTTGCCGCCACCCTCAAACCTCCCTAGCAAATGCCGTACGTTATAGGAAGGTACGTTATAAGCGTTAAGACAGTATTAATTTGCTAACATATACCTTTGCTTTTGGAAACTTCAGTTTTGTAATGAACTGGACCTGTTAATGTGCAGTATATTTTCTTAAACTTGAATTGATGTGTTTGTTAACTAATTGTGGTCTTTTATGCGTTTAGGACATATTGAAGAAGGTGTTAAAGGGAGGTGCTGAATTCGCTTGGGGTTTTTTCAAAGGTTATAATGGAATTAATTAAGAGGAATGATAATCCCAAGACTATTTTTGTTGGTACTAAAATTATAGTACACAAAAAGACTTGTACCACGTGCAGTGTACAAGACTTTTATGCACTGGAGTTTTGACACCAACAAAAATAAGTTTAGCATTATCACTACCCGAAATTAAAGCACTAGTTCCGTTAGTTATTCTGCATTTTACAGCTTATTGGGCCTTAGCCATTTAAGTGTTTCTGGTTTCTTGGGCTTTGCCCGTTGGGTGTTAGGCTTGGCCCATTAGGTGTATTATTTCGGGCTTAACCCACTGGGTGTTTAGGGTTTTGTCCTATTTGTTGTTTCCTTTTCATTCAACCTTTGGTTGTATTTTTCTCTCCTCTCTCGATGTACTATGTGTCAAGTTCTCTTAAATAAAATGTCACTTTTGTCGATTAAAAAAACAGCTTGCTAGCTCTCTTTAGTCTTTTTAATACTTATTCAAAGAGTAAAAATATTTCTTCACTGTTAAAAAAAAAGAAAGAAAAGGAAGGGTTGGAGCAACAGCACACCACGGTGAGCAAACTTTTACATCAATACAAGAAAATGGGGATCTTACAAGTTACAACGGTCAAAAGTATCACTAATGAACACAAAAAGCATTGCTAAAGGCTATACCAACGGGTCACCAACCGTCGCTTTTGTAGAGGTATAGCGATGGTTTTGACAAGCGTTGGTACAAATATTTTTTTACTAACAGTTTCTTTAACGACGCTTATGACCGGTGCTAAAGGGAGTTTTTTTTTTTTTTTTTGAAAATCACCGCTGTGTGATGTAATGCCCACGTGGCGTTGACGTGGCACTCGTGTGGTGACACAATAATGTTTGCTCCTCCTGGGGATCAAACTCGCGACCTCATGTGTGTTCGCGTGCGCGAGCGAACCATCCGAGTTATCCCACGACTTGTGTTAAATCAAACGGCTACTAGTATTTATAATATACAAACTGAATTTTTCTTAATCTAATTCTTTAAATTCGGTTTGTACCATACAAACACCTACTAATATCCTTTTTTTTTTTGGCCCGATTGGAACCGTTTATTTATTTATATAGTAAAGAGTACATCCTTCATATCAAGAATGAAATTAATCGGCGATTGCTAAACACTTGATCGGGTAGAAAAATTTATTTCATTAATGAAATTTTGTCTCAATAAAGAAGTTTTCTAAACTCGATCAAGCCAAATTTTTTTGAGAATGATTTAATCAATAAGGAAAACAAAATCAATGGTCTCAATCATCACAGTTGTGTCATGGTCAAGTGGTTACTGTATGTTCAAGTACAATACAAGACGTAGTTTGTTATGATTTACATTGAATGTATATATTTAATGTCATTACATACTCAATTTTTATAATCATCAATCTAAATTGTTGGGATTTCACGTCTCACTAATTCTGTCACTGTCTCGAACATCGAAAATCATCGGATATCGGCGATCGCCTGATCGGACCAAATTTGATGTATCTCAAGACATAAAAGTATTAGATTGTAAGATCCGACCCCCACTTGAGTCATATTTTTCCCGATCGAAACCTTCTATCTTTTACATATTAACGAGTACTTCATTAGTACCAAAAAGGTAGTTAATCATGTATCATTACACACTTGATCAGATTAAAAAACTTATTTTGTTAATGAAATGTTATCTCGGTAAAGAAGCTTTCTAAACCCGATTGAGTCAAATTTTTACAAGAATGATTTAATCAACATGGAAAAAAAATTCAACCGTCTCGATCGTTAGTTTAGGTTTGGAAAACTGATTGCATGAAAGAAAATTGGTTTTGGCGGTGTAAAAATCTACTAACGGTTAATGAAAACCGTATCTATAGTCTAGTTTTTAGTAACTGTTATTAAAAACCGTTGCCATAGTCTTGTAATCTACTAACGGTGCTTGATAATTTTCTAGTCCTCAATTAATGGGTTGCCCCAAGCGTAGAGCGGAGACTGACGTAGCACAATATCCGGTAAGACCGGAGTTGAATCCACAAAGACGGTGATGTGTGCTGACTTAAAAACTCGGGTTGTTATAATTTAAACGGGCTCTTAGGTAGCCACCCTTGTCGATTGGTTGAAATTAACAAAAACTTAGAAATTAATCATACTTTTCAAATAATTAAAAGAGGTATGGTCGTAGAGTTTATAGCACTTGCAACCAGTTCGGATTTGCCTGCTCCATTTAGTGTTCTTAAAAACATTCAACTTTAAATTGAAAAAGATACCCCGCAAGATGCGAACCCTAATGGTCACCGTTTACTCATGCGCAGCGGAGAATGAGTTTTGGACCCCCATTCTCCAGTTCACATGGGCTTCGACAATGCCCGGATTCGTCCGCAGGAAGTATTTTACCAATCTTAAATCATTTTTTAATTGTTTGAAAATAGGAGCAGTGCCCGGACTGGTCACGGTGTGCTAATCACCCCGCGACCCTACCCAAACGACTACTCACTAATCATTGCGCAAGAAACGAAAGAAACCCTAATTTGAAACATGCTTCCGAATACGAAATAAGCAAAAGAAATAAACTAATAAAAAGTATCAATGAACAACATTAATGAATGACAAAAATTAAAACAAGTTACCGAAGTACAAGTAGTTGAACAAAACTTGAAAAGTAAACAATATTTGAATCTCCGTAGCTCCCGTTCTTTTTCCTCTCGGCAGCCCCGTAAATTCATCTCCACGGCAGCAGCTTTTCTCCCTTTTATATATCCTTGGCCGACCAATGAAAACCCTGGGCCGAGTTTATTACTCTCCAATTGGAGTTGACAGGTTGACCCGAATCCCTTCTTCAGTCCACGTTGCAAGGCTTGGCCAAGACATAACCAATTTGTTCCCAAGGGAGTTAAACCCATAAAATATGAATGGACCCATCAATTAAATTAGTATTATCGACCATGCTGGAACTTCCACGTACACATCTGCCAACACATATGCCAATTTTGTCATAGTAAAGTCCATTAGAATGGTAAGCCTTCAAATACCTACAACACAAAATAAACACATAAAACTCTAAGTAATAATATAAATAGACGTAGCAATAAAAAATTAGGGGGTGCATATGTGAATATTTATGCGCCTATCAAACGGTTGCATAAAAACCGTCTCTATAGTCCTATTTCTAGTAACGTTTTGCAAACCGTTACTATATACCATCAATATCGACAACTTTTTCAAGCGTTACTAAAAAAACCGTTGGGAGATTCCAAATTTCTTGTAGTGTGTGTATTTGTGGTAGAATGAAGTGTTAATAGTTCGGGGTTCAATTATTCTAAGTCAAAATACTATTCCATCCGTCCCAGTTTGTTTGTCCAATTTCAACATAAACGCCCTTCAAAAACTTGTATATATCTAACAATTTGTACTGTTTTAAATAATTTAAAAAATATCATTGTAGGTGCGGTCAAAATCATGACCATTGACCCAAGAAAAAATTTGACCAACCAACCACAGAAAGACACGTGGAGAGGTCATGGGGAATGACATGTGGCTATTGATTGCCACGTAGAAGGGGGTTTGGTGCTGTGTGGCAGAGGGTAGGGTCCGCATGCTAATGTGGCGCGCAAAGGGCCTTGTACAGTTGAACAAGCTCACAAGATAGAAAAGCCCACGAGAGTCATCGCAAGACCAAGATAAAGAGATGTTAGGTGCGCACCTTGGTCATGAGGCAGGACCAAAAAGGGGGGCCTTGTCGAAACACGATCACTGTAACGATCCGGATTTTTGCCCTATTTTTTTTTATAAAGAAACTATTTTTTTTTATCAATAGTAATCGATTAACTATTTAATTGTGTAATTAGACTAAACCAAAACCTAGAATAATTTTTCGTAACCAAAATTAGTTTCGTAAATTTTAATTCAACTTGTAACGACCGTAATTTTATCATTAATAACTTCATTAACGATATCATTATTCCTAATAATAAAAGTATCTCCTTAATAGATATATACAAATATAATTTTGCTATCCTAATTATTTTACTTCTATTTTTTTTTTTAAAATTTCATGCATGCTTGCATGCAACCTCTTTCCATCACTCCCTCTCCTACTTAGTCTCTACCTCCTCCCCCACCACGAAAATTGCCCTTATCTCGTCCATTTCAAAGCCCAAGAGTTAGAGTCCTTATTAAACTCGATTTTATCAACCTCTTTAAAATTCTGCTATATATACCCCATTAATCCGACCCTAGGGCATACCACAATACTTTCCACGCTCCTCCGAATAAAAAACTAGAGAAAACCATGGGCCAATTCGAGCTCCAATCAATGGAGTTCCAGAGAGAGAAAGTAAGAGAGAGAAAAACGGGTTTTGTACTTACGCCCAACCGAAACTCAATTCTCACGTTTCAATCACCTCCTACAACCCCCAAGCATCCATAAGCACCATCCAATTCGGCCCCAAGGTTCCCCGATCGAAAAATCCGAAGTCGTCTTCTCCAAATTCCAAGTTTCGTATTAAAATCAATTTGATCCGAATTAAGGTATTATAATCCCATCTAAACACTTCTCTAAGTATATTAAGTGTTTTTATGCATAATCCATTATCCCACATGGATCCATGCATCGAAAATAGCAAGAAAAACCAAAAAAACGTTTTCTGCCTTAAACCTTGCGGCCGCAAGGTTAGGGCCGCAAGAACCAGTCGCGAGTTGGCGTCTGGGCTTCCCACCGCAAGGTCAAACGGTCATACCTTGCGGTTTTCACTGTTTTGGTTCGAAACAACTTTGCGACCTTCCGAACACCGTTTTTGACCCCCGAACTATTTTTCATAGACTTTTCACACCTCAAAAATCATAACTTGTTAAGGTCATATTTTTTTTAATTAATTATCTATTTATTAAATTATTTGTTAGTTATCGTTCAACGTTTACGAACGAAAATTGATTACGACCTTTCAACCAACGTTTTAACATTCAAACTAATTTTTTTTAGACTTCTTGAATCTCAAAGATGGCAACTTATTAAATTAAATATTTATTTTATTTAATTCGCTATTTATTATTATTTTTAAAGTAATTCCAATCAAAATTACTTTACGACCTTATAACCCTTATTATTAATGCCCGATTAATTTTATTTAGACACCTTACTCAGTAGATGAAACTTTGTTAACCACGATATATTTTAATTTATAAATTATTTATTATCTATTTACTTAACTTTTGGCCACTTTAATTAATGTCTTCATTTAAAATTAATCCCGCGATCCTCCGAACTCAACTTTTGATACTCAAACATGTTGCGTAGGACCTTTAGGACTCTTATCATGCTCATGATAATTATTCTAATATTTTTACCTAATTAATGTATTTAATTAGTCTTTAATCTATTTAATTTCTGAAGAATTAAATTAATGAGAGCTTAGAAAATATTCTATTAAAATTTCTATAAAATTTCTATTTCATTATTGACAACATGGCCATAACGGAATAAGGGCAATGGCCCATTTATTAAAAGTTGTTTGATTACATTGCTCGTTATTGTTTTAATTATTATTTCGTTTAATTGTATATTGCACCGATATCTGATTCATTGCATTGCTTATTATTTGTTTTAAATTACTATTTAATTTGATTGTATACTGCACCGACATTTGATTTGAATGTTAGATTGGACCTTAGAGACATGGGGTGGTATGCGAATAGATTTCATCTAGACGATACTAAATTGATGGAAAATGGTAAAGTGTTGAAGTCGTGAGATTGTGGATTTTGATTTGGCAATGGATAAGGGTGACCTGCGGGGCCCAGTGATGATATTTTGGTGACCCTAACGTATGGTACGCCATGGGAAGTTCCAAAGGGTAATCGTGCCTTGCAAGGCCAGCAAGGGGGATTGTCCCATGACACGGTCATAGTTAGTGGCTTAGGAATGGTGACGACCCTAATGTATGGTACGCCATGGAACGTTCCAAAGGGTAATCGTGCCCCCTGTTATGGTACTACATGAATTCATACGAGGTACATAACTTAGGTGAATTCATTTAGAACCCCGTGTGCAGGACAAGTAAGGGGGGATTTTCCATGACACGATCATAATTAGCGGTATGGGAGGAAAGGATCTCGTGGATGAGATCTTAGATTTCACATAAGGTTAGTGGATAGTAATAATTTGGTTCATGAATGAAATCTCTGCTTGGCTCTTCGATTCAATGTTGTCTTGTACCTGCTCGTTTGCTTCGACGATCAATTTGCCAGAGAGCGCAGGATTCAATGAAGGAGATTCGGTGATGGTGCAGTTCGACACGAAAGGAATATTAGGAACGAAGATTGAGTATGCCTGGAATCTGTATCATGCCTAGAGTCAGCTCTGAAGTTAATGCATTTTGAATCACCAAATCTTTCTTGAGTTTGTAATATCTAAACTTTATTTAGAAAATTATATTTATTTAGCAAATTTTCTTAAGATATTATTTTATATTGCTTCCGAAAAGTTGGGGCGTTACAACTGCGGGTTGCGACTGTTGTGCGGAACACGAAATTGAGAATATAACAAATCAGCAAGCGATAAACAAGAACACAAGGATATACGTGGTTCCGTTTAAGCACAAAGCAAGAACGTACTCCACGGGGAAAAGAGTAAGAGGATTCACTATAAACGGGGAGAGAAACAAAGAGCCGGCTATACCCGTAACTCTACTTGAAGCACCAAACAGATATCTAGGGACAAATCTCCGGCGGATCCCGATAGGGATACTAAAACCCTAGGTGGAACCCAATAGAGCATAAAACAAAACCCTAATATCTAAGCCCTTGAACAAAAGAATCATAATCCTAGGAAACCCCAAGATACCTATTTATAGGAAAACACTAAATAAACCTAAACCAAATAGGAAAACGAATCCTAGTCAATTTAGGAATTCTAGTCAATTGATAAGTGCCAAAATATACATATTTTGGCCCTTCAATCTACATTTATTAGTCTTTTATATTTGTTAACTGATTTTTATTATGTGTTTTTATGCTTATAGGTTGCTCGAGCCCGTTGTCCGAGACTTTGGATAAAAAGAAGATTTTACAGAAGTTCTGGATCAAAATGCAAAATCCTTCGAAGTTGAATGGCTAATGTGTTATAATCTGAAGTGCAAGGGTCTTTTATGTTATTAGGGGTTTAAAACCCTACTCCTATAATATAAGTCACGGCAAAAAAAAAAGAAAAAAGAGGAGTCGGCAGCTTTTTGACGAAACAGTAGGAACGGGGGACTGCCATTCTGGTGGTTCCGAATATTGTTAGTATCTTCCGCGAGTTTTTCCCTTCAAGTTATTGGAAGTTTTGTTCAATTAATCGCACTCTGGTAATTCGTTTTGATTTCTGTTATTAATTAAAGTTGTTCGTTGGTATTTAATTTAGTTGTTATCTCTTGTTTATTTTCTTTCTCGCGTAATAGAAGTATGTTTGCATCTAGGGTTTCTTTTGTTTATTACTTAACGATGAGTGAGTAGTTGTTTAGGTAGGGTCGCGGGGTGATTATCACACCGTGGCTAGTTTGGGTACTGCTCCTTTTATCGAACAACGAAAAAATGATTTTAGATGAGAAAATACTTCCCGCGGACGAACTCGGGTATCGTCGGAGCCCATGTGAACGGGAGAATGGGGGTCCAAAACTCGTTCTTCGCTGCTCATGGGTATACGACGACCATAGGGTCTCGCATCTTGCGGGGTATCTTTTTCAATCTAAAATTAAACGTTTTTAAGAACTCCAAGCAGAACAGGTTAATCCAGACTAGTTACAAGTGCTATGAACTCCACGACTGTACCTCATTTTAATTTCCTGAAAAAGTACAATCAATTTCTTGTTTTAGTTAATCTCTCAATCAAATCATCAAGGGGTGGCTACCTAAGAGCCCGTTTAAATTATAACAACCCGAGTTTTTAGTCAGCACACATTACCGTCTTTGTGGATTCGACTCCGGACTTACCGGATATTATGCTGCATCGGTTTCCGCCTTACGCTTGGGGCAACCCATTATTTTAGGTCTAGTAATCGGTCAAGCATTTTTGGCGCCGTTGCCGGGGACGGTAACGTGTGTTAAGAATTCGGGTAGTTATTTTTTATTTGTTTTCTTTTTAGTTATTTATTTATTTATTTTTAATTGTTGAAAAGCAAAAAAAAAAAAAAATGGCCGATTTTGCAAGGTGGTTTGGATGTTATACAAGACAATTTGATTGTCCAGTGTCACTTCCTATATTTTATGGTTTTGGTTCAGAAAATCCTTTTTCACATGTTCATAACCTTGAGGAAGCTTTTGGTAGCGATGAAATGGCTCTTTTACATGTATTTTCAGCATCTTTGCGTGATAGTGCTCTAGATTGGTTTAATTGTTTGAGTCCAAGATTGACATGGAGTGAGATTGTAATACAATTTTTCAATCATTTCAATCCCTCATATGAGACTCATATGCTTTTGGAAGAACTATCCGATTTCTCTCAACATGATGATGAGTCTTTGTTACAGTGTTGGGAGCGATTTAAATTTGTTGTATTCTCTTGGTCGAGTTTTAATTGTGAGCTTGGCAGTCTTCTGGTTATCTTTTGCCGTGGTTTAAACCTTAAGCCATGCGAGGTGGATTTTAGGTCCACTGACGAATTCCTGGATAAAACCCCTGAAGATGCTTGGGATTTCTTAGATGAATTAACCCAAAAGCTCCAATTTTGTGAGTTGACTGAAAGTTCTGAGGATACCAATTTTGATGCTAAAGAAAGAGAGGAAATAGAGTCGCTTCCTGAGGATACGAATTCTGATGGAAGGAAAAAAGAGAAAATTGAACCGCTTGTCATTAGTGAAGGCTATATGCCTTTTGAGGAGTCATTGCCAATAGCTTTTGAGGAGTCATTGGCAATAGTTTTTGAGGAGTCATTCCCTATAATTGCCCTAAATAATCAAGTACTCCCAGCTATAGATTGTGCCATCCCTCCTACTGAGTCTCCACTTTCACAAGAGTTTTTAAATGTGGAGCAGATTGATTTTCTTGGTGTTGATGAATTTAATTTAGTTTATCATCCATATCTTGTGGACTTTGTCAACGCTTTGAAAATTGATCTAGTTTGGGCTAAGCACTTGGTTGAACTTAAGTGTCTAAATCAAATTCAGCAAATGCGCTATTCAAAGTATCTTATCTTGTGGCATGGTCGAATTCAATTTTTGATAAAAAGGTGTAGAATGGAGTGCTATGTTCATTGTCTTAGCTCTCGTTGGCATAATAAATATTCGGTACTTGCGTTTGGCTGTTCGTATATGAATTTTTTTTTTTTGGTCTGGTATAGCCACCCGTTTCTCGCTTGAGAAATTGGGAGAAAAGTAGTACCCGTGTCTTTCACGTGAAGAAAGTGGATGGTTTTTTTTTTTTTTTTTCCTTTTATTTCTTGCTTTCTTTATTTCTTTTAGTTATTTTTCTTGTTGTCTTTGAGGACTAACGTTGCAGGACGCTTTCGTTCCAGTTGGGGGTCTTTCTTCCCACTATCTTATTTCTTGCGTAGTTCTACGTTTCGAGGTGATACATTTCCCTTCTTTTTCTTTTATGTCCTATATTTTTATTCTTTTACATTCAATGAGGACATCGAATGGTTCAAGTTGGGGGGAGGGATTACTTTGTTAAGTTTTTCAGTTAGTGGGACTCTTTTTGCATGCGATTTGGCACTTGTTGTGATTACTTATTGAATAATTGAGTTGAGGTGTGTTGCCTACCATAGTGATATCTGTTTTGGCCTTGGTAATTCTACTTGCTAGCTTGTCTTAAGAAGTTGATCATGACACTTTTGTATAGCACTATTGCACGTCACGTTTATTTGGGCCTTGACCACTTGTGAGCTGTGACTTAACCAATCTTGATGGCTAGATTAGTGGAGACTTATGCCCTAGTGAGCTTTTGGGCCCTACCTTTTATTGGAGTGGTGTCACTTTAACTCTTAGTTTGTCATGGAAAGAGCCTATTTGTTATGGTCTCATTATTTTTGATTGTTGAGTGTTGGAACTTGAATGCATAACAACATCTCTTGGATTTTGGTTAGTCACGTGGATGTTAATTACACCCTTGGGAGAGGATTATAGGCATTTTATTGATATTTGAGCCGGTTCGTTCCTTTGTTTTTCCATTTATCCCTTGTGAGCCACTTTGAGCCTTATATATATTTAGCCTTTTCTTGGTTAGCTCCACCTTCCATATTATTTTGGAGAAAGGCAAAAGTATAATGGTGTAATTTTTGGATGAACTGTGAACTTTTGTGCTTGAAATGGTAGTGCCCTTTAAAAAAGGAAAAAAAAAACAAAAGAAAGAAAAAAATAGAAGGGGTACTGATATAGATGAAAAGGAGGAATCGTGCTTTATTGTTGAAAAATGTTAAAACGTTAGAAGGAGAGATAAGGTGGAGTTGAAAAGAGCAGAAAAAAAGGGCACGCATTGTTAAATTAGCTCCAAGTTGTTTGCCTTTTCTCAAACACGTGATGTTTTACCTCAGCCTTTACACACTTTCAACTACCCAACGTTCCAACCAACATTAAAGTCCTATTTGATCCTAGGGGTGATGGGAAGTGGATTGATGGATGAGAGAGAGAGTTCCAATACTTGGTATTCCATTCATGAGACCATGTGTTCACCATACAAAGCGTTCTTTTCGTGTCATAGTGTGCGAGTGTTTTGATTTCATTTATATAACTTCTAACCGCACACTTGATAGTTCATACTATGCACCTTGTTTCGAGTGATTTTAGTTGTGAGTGCATGACACTGTGAGGATTGAAGTCGAGACTCGGTCTGGAGAGAGCGGTTAGTCATTGCGCACTTTTGGTTGAGACCCATGTCACACACACTTGCTAAGCCTAGGTGTCATGGTTTATTTCTTGACTTGATAGCGTTTGGAACTATTTACGCCTTCTTATATCTTTGTGGTAGCTGGGCATTCTTTGCTTGATGGACCAATGAGTTGTATGACAAGTTTTGGATTCCAGGTGAAGAGGTTCAATGTGTTTTGTGGGTGATCACTGCTGAAAACTCTCACGAGACTTTACTCGTCCTACCGGGGCCACCTGGGGGTTTAAAAGAACTATCAGTTTTAATTTGTTTTCTTTATTTTCTTTGCTTGAGGACTAGCAAAGTGTAAGTTGGGGGGTGTGATAAGTGCCAAAATATACATATTTTGGCCCTTCAATCTACATTTATTAGTCTTTTATATTTGTTAACTGATTTTTATTATGTGTTTTTATGCTTATAGGTTGCTCGAGCCCGTTGTCCGAGACTTTGGATAAAAATAAGATTTTGCAGAAGTTCTGGATCAAAATGCAAAATCCTTCGAAGTTGAATGGCTAATGTGTTATAATCTGAAGTGCAAGGGTCTTTTATGTTATTAGGGGTTTAAAACCCTACTCCTATAATATAAGTCACGGCAAAAAAAAAAGAAAAAAGAGGAGTCGGCAGCTTTTTGACGAAACAGTAGGAACGGGGGACTGCCATTCTGGTGGTTCCGAATATTGTTAGTATCTTCCGCGAGTTTTTCCCTTCAAGTTATTGGAAGTTTTGTTCAATTAATCGCACTCTGGTAATTCGTTTTGATTTCTGTTATTAATTAAAGTTGTTCGTTGGTATTTAATTTAGTTGTTATCTCTTGTTTATTTTCTTTCTCGCGTAATAGAAGTATGTTTGCATCTAGGGTTTCTTTTGTTTATTACTTAATGATGAGTGAGTAGTTGTTTAGGTAGGGTCGCGGGGTGATTATCACACCGTGGCTAGTTTGGGTACTGCTCATTTTATCGAACAACGAAAAAATGATTTTAGATGAGAAAATACTTCCCGCGGACGAACTCGGGCATCGTCGGAGCCCATGTGAACGGGAGAATGGGGGTCCAAAACTCGTTCTTCGCTGCTCATGGGTATACGACGACCATAGGGTCTCGCATCTTGCGGGGTATCTTTTTCAATCTAAAATTAAACGTTTTTAAGAACTCCAAGCAGAGCAGGTTAATCCAGACTAGTTACAAGTGCTATAAACTCCACGACTGTACCTCATTTTAATTTCCTGAAAAAGTACAATCAATTTCTTGTTTTAGTTAATCTCTCAATCAAATCATCAAGGGGTGGCTACCTAAGAGCCCGTTTAAATTATAACAACCCGAGTTTTTAGTCAGCACACATTACCGTCTTTGTGGATTCGACTCCGGACTTACCGGATATTATGCTACATCGGTTTCCGCCTTACGCTTGGGGCAACCCATTATTTTAGGTCTAGAAATCGGTCAAGCATTTTTGAAAAATGCTTGACCGATTCCTAGACCTAAAATTATGGGTTGCCCCAAGCGTAGGGCGGAAACCGATGCAGCACAATATCCGGTAAGACCGGAGTCGAATCCACTAAGGACGGTGAAGTGTGTGCTGTGAAAACTCGGGTTGTAGAATCAAAATTAGCTCTTAGGTAGCTACCCCTTGTCTTTTGGTTGATTAATTAACTAATACTAACAGAAAACTTGCTCAAATAATTAAAAAAAGAGGTACGGTCGTAGGGTTCATAGCAATCGTAACCAATCCGGATTAACATGCTCCATTAGATATTCTTAAAAATGTTCAATTTTGGATTGGAAAAGATACCCCGCAAGATGCGAGGCCCTATGGTCGCCGTATACCCATGCGCAGCGAAGAATGAGTTTTGGACCCCCTTTCCCCCGTTCACATGGGCTCCGACGATGCCCGGGTTCGTCCGCAGGAAGTATTTCCCGATCTAAAATCATTTTTTTTATTATTATTTGATAAAAGGAGCAGTACCCAGATTGGCCACGGTGTGCTAATCCCCCCGCGACCCTACCTAATGACTACTCACACATTATTAAACAAAAAGCAAAAGAAACTCTAACTTGCATCATGCTTGGAATCAAAATTAAACAAAAGATTAAAACTAAAACGAGATCCACGAGCAACTTTAATTAAGGACAAAATGTAATACGAGTTACCGGAAGATGTGTTCTTGAACAAAACTTGAAAGCTTCAAAAGAAAAGAGTTCTGAAAAGAAAGAACGTGAAAAGAAAGCTGCTAACAAAAAGTACGAACCCTAAAAACAAAGTTCTCTGGGGTATTTATAGAAAACCCCAATATTCAGAAAGCATAATAAAAAACGGGAAAACAACGTAATTAAAAAAGAATAATCATTTCCTATGTTGCCGTCTGAACCGACACAATTAACAATGATTATTTTCCGCTGTAGCCGTCGGTATCGATACTGTAAATGGGAGTATCGAAACAATTACTTATGTTCAACCTTGGACCAGTTTTAGACCACATTGTATCGATACAGTAAATTATAATATCGATGCCGCCAAGCACAACAGCTAGCTTTCGATCCTTGCATGGGTTTTGACTACCCGACATGCAAACGATATCACCCGATATTTACGCCTCTGCTTTGGCATCCCGGCAACATATGAACCGGCCTCGAAACTACTCATTCCAACCTTTGCGCTAAATCCGCCTTATTACCTGTAAAAATAATTAAAACACAAAAACCAAAACAAAGCACGGCATCAAGTGGAAAATGGAATAAAACGCGCCTCTAATGCGCTAAATCGCCCTACTTAGGCGCTCATATCCAAGATATCACGCACCTATCATCAATTTTCAACAAATCTCCACCTTGACTTGAATTCCATCGAACTCAACACTATAGGCAATCTTCTCCTTCAATTGCTCATCTCCCCGAAAGCCCCCCACGGGGCATTCACCAACGGCATAAACGAGTAAGGCTCAAGCACACCTGCTTGACCTTGTAAACGCGACTCAGGAAACCCAGCCGCACATGCCTCCAAATTGAGCCTCTATCTTCTAACGGGCACCTCCCACCCAACGCATCCCTCTCGGATACACACGAAGATCTGCTCAAACTCCACACGGAGTTAATTACCGACTCCACCACAGAGTTAAAAACCCTACACTGAGTCAACCTCGAATTTACCGATGAAGAACCCGAAGATGTAGCACCCACAATCGTACTACTATCAAGCACATAGAGGTTATTCGATTTCTGACCTTTCATTAAAACATGAGCACCCTTCAAAACCCTCAAAATTCCACCTTCAGCGGTATGCTTCCAACCCAAAGAGTCAAGAGTACCCAAAGAGATGAGGTTCCTCTTCAAATCTGGTATATGTCGAACACCAAACAATGTCCTCACAAACCCATCATGCATTCTGACTTTAACTGTTCCAATCCCGACAATTCTACAGGGCATATTATTTTCCATAAGAACTGTACCACAGCTGACCGATTCATAAGTAGCGAACCAATTCTTATTCGGACTCATGTGGTAAGAACATCCTGAGTCCAGAATCCATTCGGTATTCGAACAGACATCACCGACACTCACAGAAAGAACCATAAGTGAATCATCGGAATTCTCTTCAACAATACCAGGAACAACCTTCTCTTCAAAATTGTCCTTATTTTTCAACCTAGGACAATTTCTCACCATGTGCCCGTATTTCCTACAGTAAAAACACTTTACTTCCTGATTTGTGGAACGAGAGCCAGAAACCCCTCTACTGCCATTATCCTTCTCAAAAGATCTTCCTTGCGCCACCAAACCATCAGCATAAACCTCACTTTCACCGGATACTTTTTTCCTTAATTCCTTTGAATATAAACTAGATTTAACATCTTTCATAGAAATCGTATCTCTTCCATAAAGTAGGGTAGTAACAAAATGCTCATAAGACACAGGCAAAGAACATAACACAATAAGAGCTTGATCTTCATCATCAATCACAACATCAATATTTTTTAAATCTATAATAATTCGATTTAACTCATCTAGATGGTCTTTTACGGGCATACCTTCCCTCATACGAAACGTATAAAGGCGTTGCTTCAAATATAACTGGTTGGTAAGAGACTTTGTCATATAGATACTTTCCAACTTCAACCAAATACCAGCAGTCGTATCCTCCTCCCCAACCTCGCCAAGCACATCATCGGCCAAACACAACTGAATCGAACTGAGTGCCTTCGCATTGAGATCCTCAAACACACTATTCTGCATATCAGCAGGCTTCTTCGATTTTCCTAACAAAGTCTTGTGCAATCCTTGTTGAACAAGCAAAGCCTTCATCTTAATACGCCATAAACTGAAGCTAGTGCTCTGCCCATCGAACTTCGCAATTTCGAAACGAGTCGCCATTGAAACGATCACCAATTGCACAATACGCAGCGGAAAACAAAAGTCTCGGATTGAAACCCGGAGCTCTGATACCAATTTGTTGTGCTGAACACGAAATTGAGAATATAACAAATCAACAAGCGATAAACAAGAACACAAGGATATACGTGGTTCCGTTCAAGCACAAAGCAAGAATGTACTCCACGGGGAAAAGAGCAAGAGGATTCACTATAAACGGGGAGAGAAACAAAGAGCCGGCTATACCCGTAACTCAACTTGAAGCACCAAACAGATATCTAGGGACAAATCTCTGGTGGAACCCGATAGGAATACTAAAACCCTAGGTGGAACCCAATAGAGCATAAAACAAAACCCTAATATCTAAGCCCTTGAACAAAAGAACCATAACCCTAGGAAACCTCAAAATACCTATTTATAGGAAAACACTAAATTTACCTAAACCAAATAGGAAAACGAATCCTAGTCAATTTAGGAATTCTAGTCAATTTTCAACAGCGACCCCGCTTCCATGAGAATTTGGGGGATCTAATGGTTTGGTGGCTAAGGAAGGAGGACCGTCGCGGGGATGGCACGCGAGCGAGTGCGCATGAGGTGATGTCATCTGGGACTAACTTAGGCTCAGGTGTCTATAAATACCCAACATTCTCTCTAATTTAAGGATGATCAGCTTTTCCTAGAGAGAGAAAGTGGTGAGTACTGTTCCAGAGAAAGGAGAACATTCTTCTCGGATTGACCTCACCCAATCTATCTTGGGAAATCTGCATGCCTATATCCCACATAAGAAAGATAAAGACTCTTTTTTTTTTTTTTTTTTCATAAATGCACTACATTTTTTGTTATTTAGTGAAACTTTAATGTCAAGGATTCGTGATTATGATTATAAAAAAAGAAAAAGAAAGAAGAGGATTCGTGATTAAAAAAAAGAGAAGAAACGACTGAGAAGTGTTCATGGGAAGAGTTTGTTTCTTTTGTTAGATCTTTGAATAGATTTTGTCTTATAAAACCTAACACTGCTGACCTAAATTCTTCTCGCCGCCATTGTGTAAACTGTAATGAATAGAGACAAAAATAAAAATTTGAGTCGGAATTTTTATGGATAGTGGGTGTTCAATGCTCGTATGCATCTTTTTTCAGTTGAAAATGTCAGACAAGAATGGCGATGGCCACCTGCAATTTTTTTTTTTGTTATTTTTGCTCGGCGAAAGAGATTTTATATGAATGGATCAGATTATTGAGGAGAAATTCAGATTTACATGAATTGCACACTGCACTCCCATTTGAAATCACAGAGAAGCTAAGTCCATTTTAAAAAGTTATATATGTTAAACAATCAAGCCTATTGTCGATATATGAGCTAATGATTAAATAAATGTTACAAGTTACAAGGTTCATCGATCAAGGACTCTATATCATACGTATTGATGTAACCATTTTGAGGATTTTTGGTTAAATCATTTTGATTACATCATTTTGAGCATTCTCTATGAAGTACTTGTCATAAGAGAGCATCCACAGTGGAATAAGCAAAATAAAAAGTTGTTAAAGTTAGCAATATTTGTTCAAAAAAGTGCTCACATTGGAATAACCAAACTTAACAACCTTTTAGCAACTCATCAAATTTTGGCTTTTGAATAATCAAAACTAGCAACCTTTAGCCAATAACCAAATTTAGTGATCCCCATATTTTCTCAATCAAGTACACCCATCATTACACAAAAATCTTTTCTCTCTCTCTCTCTCTCTCTCTCTCTCAACAATGTTTTCAAAAAATAATTATAAAAAACTATTCTTACTATTCTTTTCAGAAACATTTTTCTAAAAAAAAAAAACCCGTCTTTATATGAACTCTTTTTTTTTAATAAAAACTGTTCAAATTTTTTAAAACTATTTTTTTAAAAAATTGTATTTACACAAAGCTGTTTTTTTACACATTTTTTTCATTAACTATTTTTTTATCCAATTGTTTTTAACGTAAACTGTTTTTTTTCTTCCAAAAACTCTTTAATTAACTTTTTTTTTCAAGAACAAATATTTTTTTTTTATAAAAACTGTTTTTAACATAAATTAGTTTTTCAAAAGATTTATGTGAAATGAAGAGGGAAAATTTGGAGAAAACTTATGGAAGGAAGCAATGGTCCTATTGTTTTTTATTATGAGCAAAAAATAACCAATGTAAGATTTGACATTATTAACTTTAGCAACCTCTAAATAGATAATCAAAATCTGATGTGGCATGTTTTGATTATTCACTTTTGCTTATTCCACTGTGGATGCTCTAAGTAATTAAATATAACTGAACCACATCAATTACACAAACACCCTTATGTATACATTCCTAACTACTTATGATGTCGTAGAGTCGTAGGATTCATGTATTACTACTGACTTGCGATGTAATTGCCATTCGTCTTATCTTTTTTTTTTTTTTCCTTTATAGATTTAACATTACACAAACACCCTTATATGTACCTACAAAACGTAGACTTAACATTAGATGAAATAATTGGAGTTCCACGCAAAAGATCGAAGCCATTCAATTTGTTTAAAATACATTCTTAAGAGTTGCAGCCTATTTTGCGTAAAAAAATCAACTCATTTTGATATCGGTTAGGACTTGATCGGTTTATTGAGTTTTATCATGTAAAATTTGACAGGAATCAACTGATAAACTAATCAAGCACTTACTTATATCCGAATGAGTTGAATTTTTGCGGAAACTCTTAAAAATACGTTTTAAACAAATTGAACGGCTCTGATCATTTCTGTGGGACTCCAAAATGGGTCTCATAAAACTTGTGTAAACTTTTGTGTGAGAGGAAATGGCCCCTTTGATCTAATATTCTTTGATGTACTTATAAATCTTTTGTTCAATGATGAGAGCACCATAATATTCAATTTTTTTTTTTTTGTGATAAATGCACTCCATTTTTTTTGTAAAAGACCAAAATTAAAAGAAAAAAAGAAAATTGTGGTGGAGACCCGTGGGCCATGAGTAGTTCCGCCACAAGGGTGAGCGTGCGCGCTAAAGTAGCTTTGTCGTTTCCTGTGAGGAATGGTTTCATCATATTTATATTTTATAATAGTACTATGACTTATTACCACAAAATCATACAAGTCTCAGTTACAGTTTCACTCATGTCAAAAAAAAAAAAAAAGGTTACATTTTCACAAAAGACCGATTTATTTATGAAAAACATTGCTGTCCACATGGAACCTTTTAATAAGGATTTAAAAAAAAAAAAAAAAGGAAGTACCTTTTAATACATGCTATGAAGATTTTATGTTTGATCCGCAGATCAAACAAGTTCAAATGACAACAAACTTTAAAAAAAAAAAAACCAGATTTAATGACCTAGCAGCGAGTTAGGCGGATTGGGAGGCCTTTTTCTGGTGTTGGCATCATATCACCCATAACTTTCTCATTAGGGAAGAGAACCTCCCACTTATACCTCTTCACCACATTGTGGATGAACGTCAATACTGCTAATCGCGCATACTCTTTCCCGGGGCACAACCTAGGCCCACCACCGAACGGTACGTACGTGTATGGAGGCGGTGCTTGTCCGTCTTCGTACCTTGAGGGGTTAAATTTTTCCGGGTCCTTAAAGTACATGGGGTTCTTGTTTGTTGTGCTAACAGTCCAATATACCTGCAATTTTAATTTGTTACAAGTAAGTTTGAGTCTGTCACAACTTCTCACTTAAATTAAATTCGATTAAGTTAAATTAATCGCTTAGTTGGAGTGGAGTAGTAATTAATATTTGCACCTTCCATCCCTTTGGGATTGTGTAACCAGCATAGGTGAAGTCACACAGGGCCTCCCTGAAAGTTCCTTGAAGAGGAGGAACTAGTCTCATTACTTCGCACATCACATTCCATGAGTACTTCATTTTCGACAAATCTTCCCAATCTAACATTTCCCCTGCCTTTTTGCCCTTCGAGATTTCCAATTGCTCTGTACATTTAAAATGAGAAAATTTTTATTGCCAAAACACCCACCCACGTCAACATATACTGTAACAAAAATAGGTTGATTTTATTTAGGGAAAGACGACAATCCATACCCCTTATTTGGGTGTGTATCATATGCACCCCCAAAATGTTATGAATTGTAGAGAAAATATTACGAATCGTATTGCTAAAAAGTTACGAATCGTATAAAGGTTACGAGATATACCAAAATGTTATGAATCATAATGAAAATGTTACGAATCATATTGCTAAAAAATTATGAATTCTAGAACAAAAGTTACGAAACATACTAAAATGTTATGAATGAACTTTAAAATAGGTGCATATGGTACACCCTTTTAAGGGGTGTGTATTGTAAACTTTCCCTTTTGTTTAACTTTAAAGAAATATCCTAAACTCCATATTTCCAAGTCATCTACTTAAGTGTAGCTTAATTACTTCACGTATATACTATCCGACAAAATCATATTTTAGAAGTTCCTTTTCTTGTAGCCGATCCCAAGTGATTGGAACTTAAGGCTTGGTTTGGTTAGGTTTAATAGTTCCTTTTCTGAATTTCAATCCTCATTCTATTTAGAATGTCTCACAATGGTTATCCACTACGAAGACTCAATAAAATAAAATAAAAAATTTGAATTGATATCATTTCTGTTTGACCCTTCTTCTATTGCGTTAACACATTATATGGGTTCAATGAGTAAACAATGGAGGAAAAATTCAAACTCAATTGTTTTTGTAGAAAATGGTATGGTCCAAATTTTCTCCAATTAACTGTTTCGAACTATTCAACAATCTACCTGTGATGCAAAGACTCTGACATGTCACACTATTCTTTGGGAGTCACACTTGTAAGACAATTCCAGCAACTAGACGTGAAGATGTATTCATGTCCTTATGAAAAGTAATAATATATCACCATAAAAAATTCAATTTCTCAAAAGGCCAAAGAATGGGAGGGAGGGAGGGACTATTTGGCTTATTTTGACCTAGTCATGTAATGAAATTAGAAGCAATAAATAGAGCTAGCTAAACATCCTGTCTGGTTAATTTGAAGTTCGACTGATATGCATGTGAAATTACACAGAAACAAACAGGACCACTTGAGAGAGAAGAACAATCATAGGGCCGGGCCAGGCCGGGACATGTTACCTGATAGTACTCTGTTGTAGACATCTGGATTTTCACCCACATACTTCATGAAAAAAGTTATGGTGGTAGAAACAGTGCTATACCCAGCTACTATCAAACCCATCATCATATCAGCAATCACTGCCTCTGGCGTGAAATTCCCATTTGGATCTGCGGCCACAATCAAATGCGACAATATGTCCTGTATCGGTGCCCCACTCGTCATCGCAGCTTTCTTCTCCTTAATCACATTCACTAGCTCCTTCCGAATGGCAGCCGCAGCCTTGTTTGCCCGATAAAAGATCGTTCCCGGGACGTTCAAAATAATCGAGTGCATCCCCAGAGTGACGCGGTCGAAGTGGCCAACAAGCGTCGCGATACGCTCTGGGTTGTCGATGCCCAAAAAGAAGCGACACGCAAGCGTCAAGGTCACTGTCTTCGAGAGAGGAAAGACTTTCACTTCACTTAATCCTTCCCAATGAATATCCAATTGCTGTTGTGTAATGGAGTCCATTTTGGCCAAGAACCTCATTAGGGCCTCCGGTTTGAAAAAACCAGGGGTCCTAAGGAAGTCCTCTGGTGTGGCTTCGACCGGTGGAGCAGGTGCGTTAGTTTTGTATGATCGGAAAAGCTTTTGAATCGGATGTGGACGGAAGACGGTGAAGAGCTTTTGCTCATTGGAGAAGAGAAACTTGTTCCCGTTAGGGCCGCATAGCACCGCGGTTTTCTCTCCAAGAATATTTGTCTTGAAGATGTCGTGTGAGTACTTTTTCATCCTATCAGCCACGAAATTTTCAGGCTTGCCAAACAAGAACTCCATGGTTTCGCCCATGATCGGCCACCCAAAGCTGCCCGGTGGCAGCTTGACGCCGGAATCAGACCGGCGTCTGAAAGCGAAGACGGTAATAACTAAGGAGAGAAAAACTAGAACGACAGAGAGATATAACGCCTCCATGAGTGATCGATGTTTATTCGGTGGCTGTTGAATGAAGTAAAAGAGAAGTTTGGTTTGGTTCGGCAAGCTAGGACTGTACGTAGTTTATATATATAGCCAAAAGACTTGCTCCGTATTATTGTCAGTCACTGCTCACTATAGGCCGTCAATATGGAATGGAATGCTTTAATTTTGGGGAAAAAGCTAACATATGGGAAAATTTGTATGTGGCCCTTGGACGTTAAATATTAACTTAAATTAAATCCTTCAATCATGACCAAAATCATTCATGGTCAAATTTATGCTAAAAAGTTTATATCTCATCTTTTTATCTATTGTTTTGTCCAAGACAGTTTTAATATACCACAAAAAAATTAGAACATTCATCCGCATACATTGATTCCAGAGTATTTTACTTCAAGTTTTGATAATTCTAATGTTCGGACCAGCTTATGTGCACCTCAACTATTTCTATTGCAAAAGAATACCATTGGATAAGGTTCTATTGTTTCCTCAGCCAAAAATTCTATGCCGCTGCCTGAGAAATACTCAAAAAGTGTATTAATTCTACACAATTTTCACCAATTATAGGAAGGGTAATGTTCACCTTCTTTAAAAGAGGGTGAACAAAATTATTCTCGATATTTTCTCAAATAAGTGGCGTGTGCTAGTTTCCATCCAGACTTTATGAAAATTAACTCACAGTAACATAATTATGTGGTACCATTTGGGTCTCTATCAGTCACATATGAAACCATGCCTCTCTTGTCAGCAATTGCATGCTTTTCATATTTCCATCTTTGAAATTGTTTTTGTGATCTCATAACCTTAGAATTGATATCAGTGAAGTCGTTGTTGGACTTTAGTTTGCGTTGATCTGGCTTTTTTTTTTCTAGAGTAAATTACAGTAAACCCCCCTAAACTAACCTGCATTTTCACTTAACCCCCTCTGACTACAAAACTCAACAGTTTGCACCCTCTAACTATCCAGAATTGACACATAACACCCTTTTGTTAGGTCTCCGTAGGAAAAATGCACCGACGGCCGTCTCCGGCCACCGGGAGGCCGATCCGAGCCGTCCAAAAATTTAAAAAAAAAAAACCGGGTGGGCTAGTGCGGGAATCAACGGCATCCGACGTGCGTAGGTACTCGATCCAAACACCCCAAGAATTTAAATTGGGTGTTTAGATCGAGTACCTACGCATGTCGGATGCCGTTGATTCCCGCTCTAGCCCACTCGGTTTTTTTTTTTTAAATTTTTGGACGGCTCGGATCGGCCGCCCGGTGGCCGGAGACGGCCGTCGGTGCATTTTTCCTACGGAGACCTAACAAAAGGGTGTTAAGTGTCAATTCTGAATAGTTAGAGGGTGCACACTGTTGAGTTTTGTAGTTGGAGGGGGTTAAGTGAAAATGCAGGTTAGTTTAGGAGGGTTTACTATAATTTACTCTTTTTTTTTTTGTTCTTGACAAATTAATTTCAACAAAATAAACAGTTCTAACCTTTGAAACAGAACCTAAAATAGACATCACCAGGTCATCTATCTGGACTTATTTGGAGAAGGAGCTTATAGGTCATTTTTAGGTCTATTTTGATCATCAAAGTTGTTTACTTTTTACAGATCGTCAATCTGGACTTATTTAGAGAAGGAGCTCATAGTATTAGTCACATATGAAACCATGCTTCTCTTGTCAGCAATTGTTTCGTATTTCCATCTTTGAAATTGTTTTTGTGATCTCATAACCTTAGAATTGACATTAGTGAAGTCCCCGTTGGAGTTTAGTGTGCATTGATCTAGCTTTTTTTTTTTTTTTGTTCTTGACAAAGTAATTTCAACACAATAAACAGTTCTGACCTTTGAAACAAAACCTCAAATAGACATCACCAGATCATCAATCAAGACTTATTTGGAGAAGGAGCTTGCAGGCCCAATTTTCATCCGTTTATAGGTCATTTTCAAGTCTATTTTGATCAGCAAAGTTGTTTACTTTTTAACTTCCATCGTCTATCTGGACTTATTTGGAGAAGGAGCTCATAGAGCACATTTTTAAGTTCTCATTTCGCGTGGTAGATAATTATTATTTTTAATTTCGAATAGAGATTTTTTTTTTTGTACTACACGATTCATTCTAATATATGAGATTTTGTACATATATTGTAGGCTAATAGATCAGCTAGTAATTTTTGAACATCCTGCTACAAATTTTTGGAGTCGCCTGTATCCTACTACCACACATCACATCGCACTCCTAGTGGCAGAGGGCCTTGCTTTAACTTCCATCGGAAAAAACCAGAGAACTCCATCTAGCCCTTTTACCTTAGCCCTAACCAACGAAAGGTAGGTGTTAGGGGCGGGTACATATCTCATATACAGGGGCAATCTGCCTAGCTAGCTACCATGCCCCAAGTCAGCTCATATTGAAAAGGGGAAAATGCAGTTTGATCATCAGATTTCAAGGCTAAGGGCTTGCTTGGATGGAGTAAAAAGGAGAGGTGAAAAATAAGAGGGGGTATATGGAAGGGGCCCACCCCTTTTCCCCTTGTTTGGCACCCAATAAAAGTCCGTGATAATTTCTTACCCCTTCATCTTTTCCCCCTGTTCTACGGTTTCTCCCGTATTATATTTGGGCTCCTCCTGAGGTGCCTAAAAATAATCCGGCTGTGTAGGGGTGGACGAAAATACCCCTTGTTATCCCCTTTCTCCATCCACCATTCAACCAACTTCGACTCTCCATTTTATCAAAAATCATACTTTTCATTCAAACCTATCCTAAAACTCCTTATTTGGAGCACTTAATTTTTTAACTATATTTTTTAATATATAAACGGTATAAAGAGGTTGAAAAATTAAGTGTTTCAAATTTCAATCTATTTGAACAGGTGCGAAGATGTTAGTTTTTTGATCATTTTATCCTAAATGGTCATAATTAAATTTTGACTCCAGGACTCTCGTTGAATAGCCCTAAAAAAGTCGTAGAATCAAATATCTCTTAGGGCTAATCAACGAGAGCCCTAGAGTCAAAATTTAATTATGATCATTTATGATAAAATAATTAGAAAGCTAAGATTTTCGCACCGGCTCAAACGGTTTGAAATTTGGAACAGTTAATTTTTTTACCATATTTTTTGATATATAAACTATCTAAAGAGGTTGAAAAATTAAATGTTCCAAATTTCATTCTGTTTGAACCGGTGGAAAGATTTTAATTTTTTGATCATTTTATCCTAAATGGTCATAATTAAATTTTGACTTTATGGCTCTCATTGATTAGCCCTAAAAGATATTTGATTCTTAGGGCTAATCAACGAGAGTCCAAGAGTCAAAATTTAATTATGAGTATTTAGGATAAAATGATCAGAAAACTAAAATATTTTCACTTGTTCAAACAGATTGAAATTTGGAATACTTAATTTTTTTAAAAAAACCAAAATAATTTTTTTTAATAATAATACTAAATTGTTAATTTGTTAGTAGAAATAAATATTAAGGCTTAAATTGTGAAAGAATAATTAAGAGACTGCACAAGGGTAAAAGGGTCATTTGATAGCTTTTTATATCATCCACCATTCCTTATACCCCCTATTAATCCTCCATCTAAACCAAGTATTATTTAATCCTCCTTCTTTAATACCTCATCCAAACAACCTACTATTTAATCTCCCTTACATAAACATCACATCAATGTGGGTCATCCCTTATTAATTAATACCCCCTACTATTTTATCCTCCTTTATTAAGTAATACCCCCAATTTTTTCCCCGCATCCAAACGGGCCCTAAATGAAAATAGCATTCCAAATGCAGCAAAGTCACCAGATCTCGTATCCCTCCTCTCAGCCCTCTAAGAGGTAGGAGTTGAAAAGAGGCATCAGAAAAACGAACTCCTTAACAGCCCAAGACCAGTAGTAGGGCAAAACAGCTCAGGGCACATCTACAAATTAGCTCAACATCAAGATTTATTTCTTTAATGAGCTTTGATAATAACCTCTTTTTCATTGATCACCGTTAGCACTTTTCTGTTGGTGGGTCTACATAAATCATAAAATTACACATTGTATGTTGTCGAATAAGGTATGAGTGATGTCGGTATAACCCATAAGGTTGTGATCGTTCAATTAATGTGACCCGGGTAATGGACACGTCTCTATTAGCACGTATTTGGGTCATATCACGTGTGTTAAGTGGTTCGGGCTTATTTTATATGTAGAGACCAATTAAAGGACCCAATATGGTTTCATCTATTATGATGGGCTATGATGGAACCAGGGTTTATAAATAAGTGGTCAAGGTCCTCATTCCAACCCTAGCCTATTTTCTCATACCATCTCATCGTGTGTGAGACTAAGGTCAAGATCATGAGAAGGGTTTTGGAGGTGGAAGACCAATAACCACACACTAAGGTTTTCATCCTCCATGACGACAGGTACGCGCATGGTATAATTATTTTCTTCAATGGTTTGACATGAGTTCTTGGGTTTAGGGTTTTTTACGAAATCCTACATGAACGCTAGTTCATGCCCGTTCGATGCACGAGACAAAAAATTCATGTTGGTGCTTTTTGGCCTTGCAAAAAAAATTCATATTGGAGCATTTTGGCCCACATATTAAACAGACGGCCGCAACAGTATTTGATGAAAAATATAATTCAATTTTTTCACGCTAACATTATTCACATTCTATGCACTTAAAGACGTGTGTGGTGGAGAATGAGCATGCAGGCATCATGTGGCTGTGCTCCAGAGGAGTAAAATAATTTTTTCTCCATATTCACACCCCCTCTCCACTCCACGGGCGTCTCTCTCTCTCTCTCTCTCTCTCTCTCTCTCTCTCTCTCTCTCACACACACACACACACATTTCTCTCTCTTTCTTTTTATAAACAAAAAATAGGTGAAAAATCCAGAAAATTAGGAATGAGGATCTGAAGGCTTGTGCGCTCAGATACATTTTTATGATATATTGATAGATTCTACCAATCCAATCGAAAATTAGGCTTATGACTTATTCAACTAGACGGGGAAGGTCTCAAAGATAAGATCAAAGAGATTGAAACGACCAACTGCAAAAAAAAAAAAAACTCTTAACCTATCCATTAATTTTATTCAAACTCAACAATAACCACCATCAACAGGAACTTTTTTTTTTGGCTACATATATATTCTTTGTTTTGTAGTTTCGTCAGCCTCTCTTTTTTAGTGTTGCAACTTGCCATATATAGAATCATAAGATGTGGAACCCCATCTGAGATTCTGTGGTTAAAACCTAAAACAATTAAAAACAAGTCATGAGATTTCTTCCCCTGTTCAAATAGATTCACTATCAATTAAATTATGAATATGAGATCATAATTGATAATGAGTAGCCAATAAGGTGCATATTGTAATCTATTTGAGAACTTAATTAGGTCTATTAAATTGGAATCTTGAATCGGAGGGCGGATTGAAACAATAAATTCTGGTTCGAAAACTAAGTTTTTTTTTGTTGATATGTAATAAAATTTTATTAGAACTCTACAAAAAGAGTATATCGAGGCTACCAAATTCTAGATACACTTGTACCATAGAGAAGGCCAAGAAGGAAAGGAAAAAGAAAGAAAGAAAATACATCCAACAAGAAATTGAGTGAAGCCACAATGAGATAAGTGTAATCATCCAAAACCTCAAAACAGATAGGGGACCCAAGCAAAAATGTCCTTTGGGATTTTAACTAAACATCAACATTAAATGGCTAGAGAGAGAGAGAGTGAAAAAGAGAGAGTGCTAGGAAAGGAACGAGATGGAGGGTGGATCCCTGTAATCAAGAAACACAGACCTCAGGCTACTAATGGAGACAGTACTCAGGAAACCTACACACTATTTGTTGACAACATCCCAGAGGGCAACGACATACAATGGCTACAACGAACCTTCAACAAGTTCGGAGTCGTAAAGGATGCGTTTATCCCATGGAAGAGAAGTAAGCGTACAGGCAACAGGTTTGGCTTTGTCAGATTCGACTGTCATGTTTCTGCTACCTTGGCAGTCTCTCGGTTGAATGGGCTATGGGTGGAGGACAAGAAGCTATTTGTAAAAGAGGCTTGTTTTGGTCGGATTGAGAAGTTAAGGGAACCTAGGACCCATGAAGTAAGTGAGAGGGACAGCCGGTACAAAGACAAATACCGCCAACAGACTGATCCAAGGAAGATCGAGAAGAGTGGTCCATCTGGACAGGTTAGGCAGAGCAGGGCTCCTGGCAAGTCATTCGCCCAAGTGGTAAATGGTGAATCATCCAAACAACCCAACCCCAATGTTTCGATACAGATTAATCCTACTGGGAATGGGTGGCTCTTCCGGAGTGCGGTGGCGGTTATGCTAAGAGTGATTCCCCTGATGTCTTTGAGGGTAAGTTTTGAGCTGGAAACGGGTAAGTCAGCCCAGTTCAGAGCCTTGGGGGGGCGATCCGTCTTGATAACGTTCGAAAACCAGGAAGAGAGGGATGAATCGGTTAAAGGTCCGTGGATGAAAAGGTGGTTTGAAGTGGTGAAACCATGGAGTGGAGAGCCAGCCAGCTATGAACGTTTTGTCTGCCTGGGCTGTCAAGGGCTCCCACTCAATGCATGGGATAATACCACTTTTCAACGGATTGGTGAAATTTGGGGTCATTTCATTTCAGTGCATGACGAAACTTTGAGAAGTCTCTACTTTGCTCAAGGGAAAATTTTAGTAGCCACGGAGGAGATGTCCAGGATAGAGAAATGGATTCAACTTGTGGTACAAGGAGTAAAATATGATGTGTTGGTGAAGGAGATGTCTTCTTTTGTCAATCCGGATGAAGTTGAAACTCCAAAGCTGGTGACTCCTCCAAGACCAGGAGCAAAATTTCAGGAGAAGGTTGGTAACGGTGCCCGTGCAAAAGGGTTAGAGGATGAAGATGATGACGTGGATGAACTCCCCAAGGGGATGGCCAATGAGAAAGGTAGGGTAGGTGAGGGTGCAGGGGTCTGTATCTCTGACTCTGTTCTGGCGGATGGGAAGGAGAAAACAGAGGACAAGGTTGGTGGCCCAATGCCTTCGGCTGCAGGAGAGCATTTATTGTTTGACAAAAGGGATATACGGTCACCTTCAGAGGATTTTGAATCCTTTGTGGAGGAGTCAGTGGTTCAAGATTCTGATTTGGGCTTGTTGGCCCACTTGGAGGTATTAGTTCCCAATAAAGCCCAAGAGCAACCTCAGGCTTTTCTTAAAACAAAAGATGGGCCGGTGGGCCAGCCAAGTGCAGTAAAGGGAGTGGGTTGTGCCCAAGAGAGGCCCCCCTTAAAAGGGGCTGGACATGCTAATTCCCGTTTGGAATTGTCGTCTCCAGCATTGGAGTCACCAGAGGAAAGCTCCACGAACCAGATGGTGGTACGTTCGTCTCAATTGCCATGTATTAACCTCTTGGTGGATTTGAATAATGCGGATTGCAGAAAAAGAAGAAGAAGACAGCTGAATAACTTGATGAGGATCCGTGAGGAGATGGATCGAGATCCCCGTTCGACGGCGGAGTCTCACTCGTGTTCAGAGGATATTAGCCAAGTCAGCCCGACGATTGTTAACGAGGTCAGAGCTACCATGGCAGTCGGAGGTGAGTTGGATATTAATTTTTTACCAGATGATAATGAGACTTTACATAAGATGATCGAACTAGAGGTAAAAGAGTACTCTCTAGTGAAGGAGAAAGGGGCAGGGAATTAGTCTTAATTTCTAATTCTGTGGTGCTTTGCGAAAGGGTCTTATTTTTCATGCAGATTATAACTTGGAATATTAGAGGATTGGGGAGTATTGTCAAGAAACGATTTTTATCAAAGCTCATTAAGAAAAGGAAGCCAGACATGGTGTTTGTTCAAGAAACCAAACTAGAGCAACTCGAGCGAGTTGATGTTCAGAAGATCTGGGGTAATGCTAATATGGAATTTGCTTGTTCCAATTCAGTGGGTGCCTCCGGGGGTATTCTTAGTATTTGGCATAAGGAGTTTTTTACTGCTACTGATATTATTATTCAAAGATCTTTCATCCTAATGAGTGGGCTGCTGTATGGTGAATTCCCGTGTACGGTTGTCAATGTATATGCTCCAAATGAGGTAGTGGCTAGAAGAGCGCTTTGGGAGGAATTATTGATGCTTAAGGCAGTTGGTAATGATCCTTGGTGCCTTGGAGGGGACTTTAATGAAATAAGGGTTATTAATGAAAGGGTGGGGTGCTTACGACTTGAGCGAGGCATGAGGGAGTTTACTGAATTCTGCAATAACATGGAGCTGATAGACCTTCCAATGCTGGGCAGGAAATACACCTGGACCAACTATCAGAATCATGCTGTTCATAGCAGGCTGGACAGGTTTTTGGTTTCTCAACAATGGCTTGAAAAGTACAATATTTTGCAATGGGGTTTGCCGAGACCAATATCCGATCATTGCCCAGTAACGATTACGGATGATAGCAGGGATTGGGGCCCCAAACCTTTTAAATTTATGGACATTTGGCTGTCTAATCCTAGGTGTATGACTCTGGCCAAAGAAACATGGAATGAGGTTCAAGTGGTTGGATGGGCTGGTTTTATCCTAGTTCAGAAATTGAAGGCCATTAAAGATAGGCTAAAAATTTGGAATAAGGAGGAATTTGGGGATGTCAACTCTGCATTACAGGATAATGAAGCCCAACTCCATCAGCTCGATTTGGTAGCTGAAGGAAGAATGCTTGATCCGGAGGAAAAGGCGTTGAGATGCAAAGTTAGAGCTGAATACTGGAGGCTTTATAAACTTTCAGAATCTTTATGGAGACAGAAATCAAGGGTGAAGTGGCTAAAGTTGGGGGACAAGAATACAAGATTTTTTCAAATCATGGCGAATAATAGGTTTAAAAGGAACATGGTGGGTTCGGTCAGAGTTAATGGTAGAGCCGTGGAGGACCCCAATGAAATTAAGGTAGCTGCGGTTGTTCACTTCCGGAGTATCTTCACAGATGAAAGGAAGAATAGGCCATTGTTGGGGGGTGTGTTTCAGAGATACCTGCCTGGAGATGTCACATTGCAGCTGGAAAGACAGTTTGAAGAAGGGGAGGTTATGGCTGCTCTAAAAGGGTGCAATAGTCTAAAGGCTCCTGGCCCGGATGGTTTTAACTTCTCGTTTATCAAGAAGGGGTGGGCCTTCATGAAGGATTTAATTCTCCAATTCTTTTCAGAATTTCACAGGAATGGAAAGCTTACGAGAGGTATTAACTCAACTTTTGTTACTTTAATTCCTAAGGTTGATTGTCCTACTTCTTTTAAGGATTTTAGACCTATTAGCATGGTGGGGAGTGTGTATAAAATCTTATCCAAAGTTTTAGCTAATAGGATTAAGGAACATCTTCCTATTATCATTGGTGAAGCCCAAGCTGCTTTTGTTGGGGGTAAACAAATTTTGGATGGTGTTTTGATTGCCAATGAGGCTATTCACAGTTGGAAACATTCTGCTCAAGGAGGATTAATCCTTAAATTGGATTTTGAGAAAGCGTATGATTGTGTTAATTGGGGTTTTCTAATGGATATGCTTAAGAAGGTAGGATTTGGGGGGAAATGGTGCGGTTGGATTAAGGAATGTTGTTCCACAGTTTCTATGTCTATCTTGATTAATGGATCAGCTACGCGGGAGTTCCAAACGCAGAAAGGGTTGAGACAGGGGGACCCCTTATCACCTTTTTTGTTCATTATAGTAGCTGAAGCACTCAACATCATGCTGGAAAGAGCTCGTGCAAAAAATATCATTAAAGGCGTTAAGTTGGGGAACAATGGAGTGACCATCTCTCACCTCCAATTCGCCGATGATACGATTCTTTTCTGCAACAATGATTTGGAAGAAATGAGGAATATCAAGCGAATTCTCAGGTGTTTTCAGTTAATGTCTGGGCTAAAAATCAACTACTCTAAGAGTTCTATTTGTGGTATAAAGGTTCAACAGGAGGATATTGAAGCGCTAGCTTATGTGATGGGCTGTAGAGTGGAGTCTCTGCCCATTAAATACCTTGGGCTCCCTTTAGGTGCTAATCCGAGGAGGGTCAAAACATGGGAGCCCGTTCTTGAACGAACTCAAAGGAGGTTAAGCATTTGGAGAACAAGAACCATTTCTACCGGGGGTAGGCTTACGCTTATCAATCATAATTCGAGCACTCTGCCGGTATACTTCATGTCTATGTTCAAAATGCCAATTGGAGTTGCAAAGTCGCTGGAGAAGTTACAACGACAATTTTTTTGGGGCGACACACTTGACAAAAAGAAAATGCACATGGTCAGTTGGGAGAATATCACGATGAAAAAGGAGAATGGGGGTTTAGGGATCAAGAGATTGGTACAACAAAATTTGGCTCTGCTTGCTAAATGGTGGTGGCGATTTGGCAATGATAAAAATTCTCTATGGGTGAAAGTTATTCGTGGGAAATATAATCTGGACCGGAGGAGTTGGCTTCCATATACTCATGGCTCTGGATCAATTTCGAATGTATGGAGGGACATTTGTTCTGTGGGAAATCTTGATTCGGCCCTTGGTTTTTCTATTAGAGAGGGCTTCAAGGTGAAAGTAAACTCAGGCCAAGATACTCTATTCTGGGAACATTCTTGGCTGGGTACTACTACGCTTAGAGAGGAATTTCCAAGGCTTTATCGGCGATCCAATCAACAAGATACGGTTCTGAGTGATATTTGGGGAGGAAGGGGCAGTCCTGAATGGAATTTGCATTTTAGAGGAACACTTCGTGTCCGGGAGAATCAACAGTACATGGAATTAAAACAAAGACTGAACGATGTGACATTAGAACCTTCAAAACAAGACTCCTTACAGTGGATTTGGACAGCAGACAAAGTTTTCTCTGTGAAGTCAGTATATAGGCAATGGGAATCCTATGCACAGTCACGAAATATGCTGTTAGGTTCGGTGTGGAGGAACTTGAGCCCCCCTAAGGTGGAAATTTTCTCTTGGTTGGCTGTTCAGGAGAGAGTCGCAACAAGGTCGGTACTTCTTGGAAGAAATGTAATCTCCGAGAGTCAATTGGCAATGTGTCCCTTGTGTGCTCTACATGTGGAAACTCCTCAACATCTACTCCTTCACTGTCGATTTGCGTGGACAGTATGGTCAGGAATTGTGGATTGGTGGAATCTCCAGTGGGCATGTCCATCCTCAGTAGCAAAGTTAACGCCTTGGTGGTTTGGGAATAGGTTTCGCAACTTGGAGAAACATATATGGGAAGTATGTTTTTCTGCAATACTATGGTCCATCTGGCTAACGAGAAATGACTACATCTTCAACGGAGCAACAACTCAAGCTTCGGAAGTGGTGGATTTAGTCAAGACTAGAGTAGCCATGTGGATGAAGGCTAAATTTGACATCAAAGTGTATACGGTGGAGGATTTTAAAGGTTATTTGGATGGGATTCGTAAAGTGAAGGTGTAGAGTGAGTATGTGAGGTGTTTATCCAACTTTGGTTGGATAGATCTTTTGTACCTTTGGTTTCCTCATCGATGTACCCCTTCGAGCTTTAATATATAGTTTCGTTTGCCGAGCAAAAAAAAAAAAAATGTCCTTTGGGATAGCAAAACACCTTCCAAACTGAAATTGCAGCACCTTTCACTTAAAATGCATGGAAGGTGCTGCAATTTCAGTTTGGAAGGTAAGAGTAGATCAAAGTTAAATATGAGAAGACAGTAATGTCCATATCTTATTTTTTTTGTAAGATTTTTTATTTTGAGGGATTTTTTTATTTATGGATATCGTAGAACTTGAGATTTTATAAAAAAAAATTTATTATGCCTATTTATTATGCCTATCTTTTTTTTGCTCGGCAAACGGAACATTTTTATAAAACTCGAAAGGGGTACATCAAGGAAGATCAACCTAAGCCAAAGCTTAGTTGAGCCCAAATTTACAAACACATCCAACCGACAGTTGGATAGTCTCTTGAGAATTGGGTTACAATTTTAGTTTGCGCATACCATCTAAGAAAATCTTGAACTCCGCAACGGTGTAGACCTTGATATCAAATTTCGTCTTCATCCACATCGCCACTCTAGCTTTTACTAAATCCCCCACCTCCCAAGCTTGTTTTGTAGAATAGTTGAAAATGGTATCATTCCTTGCCAACCAAAGAGACCACAACGTAGCATAGAAGCAAGCTTCCCAAATATGAGAGACCACAACGTAGCATAGAAGCAAGCTTCCCAAATATGTTTCTCCAGGTTGGAGAAACCATTAACAAACCACCAGTTTGCTAAGTCTGGTACCGGACTTGGGCAAACCCATTTGATGTTCCACCAATCTAGGATTATCGACCAAACACTCCATGAGAAATGACAATGAAGAAACAAATGCTGGTGAGTTTCTAGATTCAGGGAGCATAAGGGGCACATAGCTAAATGAATTTCACTGATCAAATTTCTGCTAAGAAGGACCGACCTGGTTATTGCTCTTTCCGTTACTGCCATCCACACAAAGATTTCCACTTTAGGGGGGCCCAGATTCTTCCAAAGAGATCCAAACAGCGAACTACTGGAGTGGGATTGCAATTCCCATTGCCCATAGGCTGACTTGACCGAAAAAATTCCATCAGTTGACCATCTCCATTGCAAAGCATCCGGTTTCGTTGGATCTAGGATAACCCGTTGAAGTCGCACTTTCAATTATCAAACTCCTGCTTCTCTCGTCCAAATAAATCTCTTAGGAACAATAATTCCCATGCTCCCTCAACCCTCAAATTACTGATCAGCATTTCCTTTTGGGTAGATAAGGAATAAAGTCTAGGATAGTCTTCTTTTAATGGGGATTCACCTAGCCAAACATGATCCCAGAACACTGTAGCCTCGCTCGAATTTACCTGGACTCGGAAGCTGTCTTGGATAGAATAGCCCAAAGGGGAAAAAGGATTATCTAGAGAACAAATATCTGACCAGATTCTTGACATAGTGTTAGGCCGTGACCATAAGGTAACCAACAATTAGTATCCAAACCGTATTTTCCCCTGATCACCTTCACCCATAGGGATTCTTTATCCTTACCAAATCTCCACCACCACTTTGCCAAAAGAGCAAGATTTTGTTGCATCATTTTCTTGACCCCCAATCCTCCATTAGACTTCTTTCGAGTAATCTCATCCCACTTGACCACATGCATTTTCTTTTGTCATTCGAATCACCCCAAAAAAATTGTCTCTGCATTTTCTCCAATTTCCGCGCAACAGCAACTGGCATTTTGAATAAGGACATAAAGTATACGGGAACATTTGCTGTATTGGAATTAATAAGAGTCAACCTTCCCCCAGATGAAATGCATCGGGTGCGCCAAATACTCAACACCTTCTCAGTTCTTTCAATGACAGAGTCCGACGTCTTGATCCGCCCTGGATTAGCACCTAAAGGCAAACCGAGGTACTTGATCGGGAGCTGCTCCATTTTGGGCCAGAGATGCGGTTGCTTCCAGTGGGATATTCACTCCACAGAGAGAACTCTTTGAGAAATTAATTTTCAAACCAGACATCAATTGAAAGCATCTCAAAATTCTTTTAATGTTCGCCATCTCCTCCGGATTATTATTGCAAAATAGAATTGTATCGTCCGCAAATTGTAAGTGAGATACAATGACCCCATTTCTCCCCACTTTAGTGCCCTTAATAATATTTCGCTCCTTTGCTCGTTCTAACAGTATATTAAGGGCCTCCGCGACAATGATAAATAAAAATGGAGATAGGGGATCGCCTTGCCTCAACCCTTTTTGAGTGAGGAATTCCGGGGAGGGTGATCCATTAATCAAAATTGACATGGAAACCGATGAGCAACACTCTAATATCCAACTCCTCCATTTGTCCCCAAATCCTAACCTAGATAACATACTGCTCAGGAAGCCCCAATTGACACAATCATATGCTCTTTCGAAGTCTAATTTGAGGATAGGACCCCCAATCGCTCTGTTTTTCCAGCTATGGATAGCCTCATTGGCTATCAGGACTCCATCCAAAATTTGCTTCCCATAAACAAAGGCTGCTTGGGCCTCCCCAATCACTGATCATAGTTGCCCCTTTATTCTATTCGCCAAGACTTTGGACAATACCTTATAAACCCATCCCACCATACTAATGGGCCTGTACTCCTTAAATGAAGTAGGGCAAGCTAAGTTAGGAATAAGAGAGACAAAAGTAGAATTAATACCTTTGCACAACTTCACATTTGAATGGAATTCTGAAAAAAATTTGATGATCGCTTCCTTCATGAAAACCCACCCTTTCTTAACAAAAGAAAAGGTAAAGCCGTCAGGAACAGGGGCTTTGAGACTACTACAATCTTGCAAAGCTACCAGAATTTCCTTCTCCTCAAAAGGTTTCTCAAGCTGCGTTGCACTCTCCTGGTTGAGTTTCCTAATAAAAATACCTCCCAAATCTGGTCGAACCCCTCTCTCTTCTGTAAAGTTGGCCAGAAAGTGTTCCGATGCTGCTTCCTTAATTTGACCAGGATCCACCACCATGCTCCCATTCGCCCTTACTACTCCCACTAGGTTCCTCTTAAATCGGTTATTAGCTGAAATTTGGAAAAACCTAGTGTTTCGATCTCCAAGCTTTAGACACTTCACGCGAGATTTTTGTTTCCAAAATGATTCCACCAAGTTTGATAGCCTCCAAAACTCTGACTTTAGGAAACATTGCACCACTTTTTCCCCATCATTCAATTGTCTAGTTTCAGATAGGGTGTCAAGATCATGGATTTTAGTTTCAACATCTCGAAGAGCATTATGGATGTCCCCAAAGTCTCGCTTATTCCATAATTTCAATCTATCTTTCATTGCCCTTAGTTTCTGAACCAAGATAAACCCAGCCCAACCATGCACCTGAGTCTCCTTCCATGCTTCTTTGGCTACCTTCAAACAGTTCGGATCCGATAGCCAAATGTCCATGAACCTTAATGGTTTTGGCCCCCAATCTCTATTGTCATCCAGAATCATGATAGGCAGTGGTCTGAAATTGGTCTTGGAAGCCCCCATTACAGAACTTAAATCGATCAAGAAACAGTTGGGATAGCAAGAATCTGTCCAAACGGCTATGAATGGCATTGTTTTGGTAGTTTGTCCAAGTGAACTTTCTTCCCATCATAGGTAGATCCAGCACCTCCATATTGTTACAAAATTCCCAAAAATCCTTCATCCCCCTATCTAATCTCAAATAGCCCACTCGTCCCGACACCTCTCTAATTTCATTAAAGTCACCCCCAATACATCAAGGGTCCTGATGGTTTGCTTTAAGGGCCAAAAGTTCCTCCCAAAGATCACGATGGGCTAGAGTAGTGTTAGGAGCATAAATGTTCACTATGATACATGGGAAGTCATTGATGGTCCCTTGTAACAAAATGAAGGATTTATTAATCGAAACACTAACTGGCTTAAAAAAACCTTATTCCAAATAACCAGCAGTCCCCTTGATGCTCCCTCCGATCTCGAGCATACATACTCCACATTGCTATCACCCCAAATTCTTTGTACTGCTAATCGATCCACAGACTCTAGTTTTGTTTCTTGGATAAACACCAAATCCGGTTTTTTCTTCTTAATAAGTTAAGCCAGAAATCGTTTTTTCACAGAACTTCCCAAACCTCTAATATTCCATGACACAATCTGCATAAAAAAGATTATACCCACAATTGACACCGAAGACTAGGGACTTAGCATCCCTAATTATTGCCCACCCTTGTACGCAGTGTGGCAGCCTCCTTAGTTTGAAGAACTAGCATTTTCCTTAAGACCAGATCATCATTAGGAAGAAAATTAACATTCAATGCAGCTCCAATAGCCATAGTAGCCCTTACCTCGTCAATGATCTATTGAGAGTTCTCAATGGAATCCGCAGAGGACACTGACGCATCCTCCTCTTCTCCCGTTCCATCCGATAGCTCCTCATGAATTTGGATCAGATTGGACATCTGCCTCCGCCGCCTTCTTCTGCATTCCGCTTTACTAAGATCCACCGTGAGCTAGATACTGGGAAAACGTGAGCACTGGGGTGCTTTATCCCCTTGAAGTTGTGGGCAGCCAGAGATCGGATCAACTGGGATTGCAGAAAGCAAAGAGGGAAGTGTTCTCTTTCTTGAAATTTGGGCCTGGGCGATTTGAATAGGCAGCTCACCCTCATTCTGGGCTAGACTAAGGCTATTTTCAACAAAAGAGGCTATAACAAGGCCCATAGGTGGACTTGTGGGAAGCCCAGACTGAGCCCTCAATTGAAGCCCACCCGAGGTCCCCACTTCCCCCATTTCAATGGATTCCTCCACAAAAGATTCAAAATCCCCTTCACCACTTTTGAATCCCTCACTTGCTATGCATTAAATGCATGTCCACATCTCCTGGCTTAGAGCCCTGCACCTCCATCTGACCCGACTCACCCCTCAGGCCAGCTATCAACTTTGTACCACTGCATGTTCTGACTTTTTCACCAACCCCCCCTTTCTCATTGTTGGGAATTGGGAAACTACTTTCCAGGTCATCATCTTCAACCTCCCCCCTCATCTCCTCCGGCCCCTTGTCACCTTTCAACTGAAAACACTCCAATGCTATGCCAATCTCATCCGGATGAAGGAACGAAGATTCCTCTTTCACCAGCACGTTATACCGAACCCCCTGAACTTCCATAAGAATCCATCTTTCAATCCTTAATGATTCCTCAGTTGCTGTGAGTATTTTTCCTTTTGCAAAAGACAGGTCCCTCAAGGTTTCATCATCCATCATTATGAAATTACCCCATCTCTTCCCAATGCTCTTAAAAGAATCAGCGTTCCAAGAGCTAAGGGGCATGCCATAACAGCTTAACCACACGAACCTTTCGAAACTCGCCGGCTCGCCCTGCAATGGTTTCACCCTGATAAACCATCTGTCCATCCATGGGTCTTTAATGAGAGCATTTCTCACACCACTGTTTGGAAAAGTAATGAGGACTGATCTTCCTCCCATTGATCGAAACTGGACATCCAGCTCAAATTCCTTATCGAAGCTCCCCTGCAGAGTCCTCAATGAAACCACCCCCTATTCATGACAGCCACTGCACTCCGATGCAACCACCCAATTCCAGCACCATCAGATTTGATAATAATCTCCTTTTCCTTTGAGGGTCTATGATTAGATGTTTCACCTCTGACTATCTGGGCAAAGGAACCCCCAGAAAGTTTCCCAAACCAGGGAGGCCCCCCATTCCCAAACGTAGCATGCAACCCCCTTCACTTTTGGTGGTATTTTTCAACCTCTGACCAGTCCGAGGTACCTTGTCCTCTGCGAACTTGGGCAGCGTGGGCTTCAATACTTCTTTCCTCTGGTCAAAACAGGCCTCCTTGACAAATAGTCTCTTGTCATCTACCCAAACTCCATTCATTTTTGAAACTGCCATAGCTGCCGACACATGGCATCCATACCTGATAAAACCAAACTTTCCACCTGAGCGTTTACTCTTCTTCCTTGGAATGAATGCATCCTTGACTACCCCAAACTTATTGAATGTCCTAGAGAGCCAGCTGAGATCCTTTTCCTCAGGAATGTTGTCAATGAAAAGAGTAAAGATGTCCTTACCCTCTAACCCCCCACCACCATAGGACCGGTGGTTCCTAATTACTGGAACCCAACCTCCAGAACCACTCCACCCACTCTCTCTCTCTCACTCTCTCTCTTTCCATTCTGTTTTTTCCTTCTTGTTGCCCGGCTAGCTCCTTGGTCTTGAATCACGGGCGCAACAAAGAATTAATTAAAAAATTATTATGCCTATCTTATGATCAGGTGATGCAATTCTTTTCGTTAATGTCATGTGTAATGATCAAAGGAAAAAAAAAAAAAAAAAACGTTGACTAAAGACAAAAAAAGTTCGAACCAGCCATCTTTATTTTTTTTAGTGTCGTATGTACTTTTTTCAATTTCGTTAAATTTTTTTAATACTTTTCTAAATCTTCGTATTGCAGAGATGATTGATCTCATAATTTTTAACTAGGACTAAACAAAAGAACACTAAAGTAAATAATACCGATCTATAAAAATTAATTTGTATGAATCATTAGGCAAACTCTCATTTTGAAAAAGTCATTTCATTGTTAGCAGAACTGCTACTAAGTAGAACCGCGAAATTAGTCAATGCCCTTGGGGTATGGTTGAGTACGGTTTTAGACCATAAATTGGTGTGGGGTCTATACACCTGAATATCTCCTCATTAACTAATTAGAACCCCCTTAATCTATCACATCAAGAAGTCTAAAACGTGTGTTAACTATTAAGTACTCCTAACAATCATCGAGCTTGCATTTAACGCGGCCGGCTTGTTCCAACTGGGCAGCAAACTAGCTAGTTGGGCAAACTAGTGGCCAATTTTTTAATCATTAATAAGAACTTGACTTCGAAATACGAAAAATAATCTCATATATATAACATCTATAATATGGAGATATGTTCTTCTCATATCTAATTATGATCTTATTTTATTTTAAGTCCATCCTTAAATTTAGGACTCCAATACAATTAAATGTTATAAAACCTAACACTCCCGATAACCTTAATTCTTCTCGCGATCGCCACCATTTTGTAATGAATATAGACAAAAATAAAAATTTGAGTTGGAATTGTTATGGATGTTCTTTATATGCATTTTTTTTAAGTTCAAAATGTCTAGACAAGATTGGCAATGGCCACGGGCATTTTGTTTGTTATTTTTCTAGGCAAAAGAAATTTTATTAACTCGAAGCAAAAAGTACAACGGAAAAAAAAGGATGAAGGCAAAGGCAAGAGATGTATGCCTAAAATTCCAGGAACATACTACCCAAAAACATCAAAACCCCAAAACCTCCAATGACAAGGACATGCTACAACTAAAGTGTTCTGCCAAGTGGTCATGGGTGTTTGATCGGCTTGAATTTTCACATGAAGCTATTATTCGATGAGCCCTAGTATATGAATGGATCAGATCGTTGAGGAGAAATTTAGACGTACACAAAATGCACACTGCTCTCCCATTCAGAACCGCAGAGATCTAAGTCCATTTTAAAAAGTTATATATATTCAATCAAGCCTATTGTCGATCTATGAGCTAATGATTAATGCTATGTTTGGATTTGGATTTGAAATTTTTTTTGAAAAACATTAGAGGTAATAAGTGGAGAGAGATAGAAAGAGAAATGTTGAAAATATTGAAAAGCAAAGAGAACATACCAAAAAAAAAAAAAGAGAACATACTGCTGCTCACTTCTTAGGGGTAATAAGTGTTGTTCCTGTTATCGTAACAAGAACTTCACCCATGCTCACTCCTGTTTCTTGGACAACTATGCTCTCCTCCGGAACGCTCGAAGCATGGTAACATACTGCTGCTCCGACTGTCCTACCTATATCTGTATGCATATATATATGATAAACTAGATTTTATATGTATTCATGAAGCTAGCGCTGAAGTTCTTATTACAACGATCGGCAGGAACAGTTTTGTAAATTCTCGCATGTGCATACACCTGTTACAAATTTTTGCATGGGACAGTTTTGTAAATTCACACGCTTATAGACAAAAAAAAAAAGAAAGAAAGAGTATTTGCATCAGTTAGGAGAGTGCATAAGTCAATTTTCCAAAAATATATAGTATTTTATGTTAATGTGCAGTATGTTTTCTTAAACTTGAATTGATTGATTTGTTTGTTAACTAATTGTGGTCTTTTATGCTTTTAGGACAAATGGAAGCGGCGCACAAAGAAGGCGTTAAAGTTGGGTGGTAAATTCGCTTGGAAATTTTTTTTTTAGTTTAATTCGGGAAATTAAAGCACTAGTCCCGCTAGTAATTCTGCATTTTACAGCTAGCTACCTAGCTAGCGTAACAAGGCTTGGAGCAATTACCTTGTTTTTTAACTGTCTTGTTTCTTTTCTCATTCTTTAATGTACCTTTATCAAGTTTCTAATAAAATATTTTAAAAAAAAGGCCTCGAGCAACAATACACAACCATGAGTTTTCATACGTAGGTTTTAGGTAGAATGAAGTGTTATTTGTTTACGCTTCGATTATTCGATTCGAAGACAATTTGATATTTTGACAATGAATTTCGAAAATGCCGCATGCGCGGTTCATTATGCATCTCAATTTCTATGTAGATCGAGTTCCGGTTTACGTACCTATCACTTTGCTTTACCCCAGGGTGGTACGTAGTTTGGGAATTTAATGAATATTCTAAGATTCGGTTTGCATTTTGTCATGGATCATTTTTTGTTATCAATTGTTGCAATAAAATTTACTCAATTAATTGGTTGCTAAACTATTGGAGATGATTCGCTACAGTCATTTTGACGGTTCTGTCGGGTGATTCGTGAACCTGTTTCATGCTTACATTTGAAGATAAAAGCCATCATTTGTTGAAACTCATTGATGAAATCAACGGTGCCAAAAGTCTAAACAATCGATTTGGATTATTTTTGCATAACACACATATATAGATCTAAAAAAAAATATGGCTCATCGAATTGGAACACACTTACCCTCGCTCAAGATAAATATATATTGTGGGGGTTCAGTTTGTCGGGATCTGGATTGAGTGGGAGCCTCCTGGTTCTCTCTGGTTCAGTCCGCTGGCCCTTCGCTGCACCTGCACAAAGTCACTAGGGTGGTTGTCGTTCAGTGACCTTTTGACGATCAAGTTATATCTCAAGGGAAGGACGAGAGGCTAGGGTTAGGGTGGAAAGACTTGTTCAGATGGCTATCCCCTCCTCTTTATGGATATTGCTTGACTTGGTCCCCAAGTAAGCGCGTGAGGGTCACGTTCGGGTAACCGCCTCGGGTGACATAACAGGTGATGCACGGGAAAAGGTGGTTATGGAGCGCGTGGCCAGGTCAGCCCACAATGATGTCCTTGTGCCGTAACTGCCTCGGCATACATCATGATGACGTGTGTGCCTGAGCGTGTAGGTGCACGAGGACTAGGGCGGTGCCCGAAGCACCGGGAAGCATCACAGCGCGATATGCTGAGCCTCCGTATACGAGCGACCAAGCGCCAAGCGGATCCGCTCGGGGCTCTGCCTTCACAGGTGCTGCGGACCGACCCTGTGGTGATTGGTGAGCCATGCCTCGGAGGTCGGCCGGGATCCGTTATTCCGGGCCACTCCATATATATATATATATATATCCATATATATTTCATGCCAGGCTTGGCAGATTTGAATCCATGTCAAAAGGACAATAACTTAGCCTATCGCCCAGATCAGTTCTCAGTGAAAGCACTTCACCATCATCCAGATCATACCTCCTAGCCCTCCAATACTTAGGAGTTGAAAAGAGGGAAACAATTAATACAGGCATTGTTATCCACAAACCTCTTAGCCCTCCAGAAACGTAGGAGTTGAAAATTGGAAAACCACAATTTGCACACCCCTTTCTTCCTGTCACTAAATGACAATTGTTCAGCAGTTTACGGAGCGTCACAGAAATCATCAGATTTCAGAGCTAAATGAAAATAGCATTCAGCACCAAATGCAGCAAAGTCACCAAATCTCTTATCCCTCCTCTCAGCCCTCCAAGTGGTAGGAGTTGAAAAGAGGCATAAGAAAAAGGAACTCCTTAACAACCCAAGATCAGCAGCAGGGCATAACAGCTCAGGGCACATCTACGAATTAGCTCAACGTCGGGATTTATTTCTTTAATGAGCTTTGATAATAACCTCTTTTTCATTGAACTACCTAGACCTCTAATATTCCATGATATGATTTTCATACTTACCATAGAATATTGGTCTCCTTCCTCATTTTCCATCATCATGATTTGAGTTTAGTTTTTAAAATGTCATTTAAAATTATGTTATTTGACCTCATTTCCAAGATGTTGTCACCTTCTTTCTAATGGTATTAAGTTTTTTAGAAATGTATTTGTAGTTATAAAATGATAAGTGTTCAAAAGCATAAAGATTGGAAGTGGGTTGTAGTGATGATGACTCTCTATATTTTTGGAGTTTCTAAACATAAAGGACTTTCTATTTTGGAGATCAAATAGAATGTGATTGGAGTCATCTTGACCTCTAAAGAAGACATCTAGAGGTTGGTGAGATAATCAAACAAAGATGGTGACAGAACTATGTTTCAAATTCAAATTGGGTTAATTACATTGATCTGTATCTTAAGTTGGAGGGTAGACTTGGGATAAATTCTATCTCAAAAATAAATTATGATCTTATAGTAATTTAGATATGAGTTCAAAATAATCCAATGATCTTATATATGAGATTTTCTTAATTACTATTTTAAAGTTAAGTTTTTTCATTTGGCGAAAAGAGTTTTATTGATAACTGGATAACGGGTACATCAGGAGAGGCAAAACTTCACCATCAAGGCTACATATATACATCCCAATGAGATTGTCACTTGTATATCAGCAAAGATTACGTGCTAAAAAAACACCCGAAGAGAAGATAAAAAGAAGAAAACATCAAACCAAAGATTGAATGAAAACGAAACCTCAAAGATATATTTAACCAATACAACTTGTCATTTACAACATCAATCAAACGAACGCCTAATACGTACCATCCAAATGTACATCTCTCTTGAAGTCGTCAACCGAATAATCTGTGATGCTAGCTGTATCTCCCATTGACCCACAAAGTCACCCTAGACTTATTTTTTGATAGGCAAAAAATTTTATTAAGAAAATTTGACAAAGGGTACATCAAGTTGGGGGGAGGGGAGAGAATTCCAACCAAGGTTGGAAAACAAAGGACCGAGGTCCAAATCAAAACACCTAAGGGACTCAAAACACCCATACCTGAAATAATAAGCCCAACCCAAAAAACAAAACCAAAACCTAAACCAAGCAACCCTAAACACCGCCACCACAAAGTATAACAATCCCCATCACACCACTACCGACATCAATTACGAGCATACACACATCTAGCTCAAACACCAAAATATCATAAACACCCCAACACCACTTCCTAGACCCCAAACCCATTAGAATGCTAAAGAGGACCTATGCCGAATCCGAGACTCATTCCTTTGGAGCTTTTGGATGGAGCTTTTTCCTTTGGAGAGCAGCGAAGGAATTGTCCCTCAATATGCTTTCTAGATCCTTAGCTTCTTGTTCAATCATCTTTTTCATTCGCAATACACCAGCGTCATCATACTTAATACCTGAAATAATAAGTCACCCTAGACTTGACAAGGTCTGCTATATATATACTTCACCAAATAGAGAAATTAACATGCAATATTTTAAAGTCAAGTTGTGCTACGACTATAGAGTCTATAGTCATGATTTAACGACGTAAAGATTCATCTCCTATTTAAAAATGAGAAATCATCAGTACTTGTCCGAGTACTCCATTTTGACTACAATGAGATCGAGAGGTGTCACTATTGCGTTAGTAGAATGTGCTCCACTACATGACAATTAGGACAATTCTACCAACCCAATCGAAAATTAGGCTCATGACTTATTCAACTAGACGGGGAAGGTCTCAAAGATAAGATCGAAGAGATTGAAACGACCAACTGCAAAAAAAATTCTTAACCTATCCATTAATTGTTTTCTAGTTTCGTCAGCCTCTCTTTTTTAGTGTTGCAACTTGTCATATATGGAATCATTAGATGTGGAACCCCATCTGAGATTCTGAGGTTAAAACCTAAAACAATTAAAAACAAGTCATGAGATTTCTTCCCCTGTTCAAATGGATTCACTATCAAATTAAATTACGAATATGATATTATAATTGATAATGAGTAGCCAATAACGTGCATATTGGAATCTATTTGAGGCCTTAATTAGGTTTATTAAATTGGAATCTTGAATCGGAGGGCGGATTGAAACAATAAATTCTGGTTCTAAAACTAAGTTTTTTTTTTTGATAGGTAATAAAATTTTATTAGAACTCTACAGAAAGAGTATATCGAGGGTGCCAAATTCTAGATACATGAAAATCTTGTACCATAGAGAAGGCCAAGAAGGAAAGGAAAAAGAAAGAAAGAAAGAAAACATCCAACAAGAAATTGAATGAAGCCACAATGAGACAAGTGTAATCATCCAAAACCTCATAACAGATAAGGGACCCAAGCAAAAATGTCCTTTGGGATAGCAAAACACCTTCCAAACTGAAATTGCAGCGCCTTTCACTTAAAATGCGTGGAAGGTGCTGCAGGTGCTACAATTTCAGTTTGGAAGGTAAGAGTAGATCAAAGTTAAATATGAGAAGACAGTAATGTCCATATCTTATTTTTTTATAAGATTTTTTATTTATGGATATTGTATAACTTGAGATTTTATAAACATTTTTTTATTGTGCCTATCTTATGATCAGGTTAATGCAATTCTTTTCGTCAATGTCACGTGTAATGACCAAAGCAAAAAAAGAAAACGTTGACTAAAGACAAAAAAAGTTCGAACCAGCCATACATATATATATTTTTTAGTATCGTCTGTACTTTTTTCAATTTCGTAAATTTTTTTTAATACTTTTCTAATCTTCGTATTGTAGAGATGATTGATCTCATAATTTTTAACAAGGACTAAACAAAAGAACACTAAACTAAATAATACCGATCGAGACAAATTAATTTGTTTGAATCATTTTTTTTTGCTCGGCAAAACGAATCATATATATTAACTCGAAAGGGTACATCGAGGGGGCTCGAACAATGTAAGCTAAACAAACTTACACATTCAAGCAGCAAAAACTGAAAATAAAACCACGCCCCTTACAATGACTTCCAACAGAAAATTCGAGGAAAACAAACACCTCATACACTACTGCAAACACTCTTTTTGAATCATTAGGCAAACTCTCATTTTGAAAAAGTGATTGTTAGCAGAAGTGCTACTAAGTAGAACCGCGAAATTAGTCAATGCCCTTGGGGTATGGTTAAGTACGGTTTTAAACCATATATTAGTGTGGGATCTATACACCTGAATATCTTTCTCATTAATTAATTAGAACCCCCCTTAATCCATCACATCAAGAAGTCTAAAACGTGTGTTAACTGTTAAGTACTCGTAACAATCATCGAGCTTGCATTTAACGCGGCCGACTTGTTCCAACTGGGCAACAAACTAGCTAGTGGTCAATTTTTTAATCATTAATTAGAACTTGACTTCAAAATACGAAAAATAGTCTCATAGAGATATGTTCTTCTCATATCTAATTATGATCTTATTTTATTTTAAGTCCATCCTTAAATTTAGTACTCCAATACAATTAAATGTTATAAAACCTAACACTCCCGATCACCTAAATTCTTCTCGCCACCATGTGTAATGAACACAGACAAAAAAAAAAATTTGAGTTGGAAATGTTATGGATAGTGGATGTTCTTTATATGCATTTTTTTTAGTTCAAAATGTCTAGATGATGCAGGGAGGCGTGTCAAAATAGAAGAACGCGCAACAAGGACAATCACGAATAAGTATGAACTAAAGGTACTCCCTCTACGAACACACAATAATGAGAAAAACTCTCAATTTTCATTAATAATTCATAAACAACTCCCTTGCCCTAATGGCTACAATCTTATTATATAGTACTAGCCACCCTAGAATTAAAAAGGAATAAACATATTAGGAAGCAATCCTACTTCTTGTAAAACAAGAAAACATAAAATAAGAAACCAAATCAACTTAAATTAAGAAACTAAATAATTCTATGTTAACACTCCTAAATTATAAGATTCCTAACAAAATACTAAAACTAAAGCCGTAAAATAAAATACTAATAAAATACTAATTTTCCTAAAATCCATTCTGCATCACTAGACAAGATTGGCGATGGCCACGTGCATTTTGTTTGTTATTTTTGCTCGGCAGAAGAAATTTTACTAACTCGAAGCAAAAAGTACAACGGAAAAAATGGATGAAAGCAAAGGCAAGAGATATATGCCTAAAATTCTAGGAACATACAACCCAAAAACATCAAAACACCAAAACCTCCAATGACAAGGACATGCTACAACTAAAGTGTCCTGCCAAGTGGTCATGGGTGTTTGACCAGCTTGAATTTTCACGTGAAGCAATTATTCGATGAGCCCTAGTATATGAATGGATCAGATCGTTGAGGAGAAATTCAGACATACACAAAATGCACACTGCTCTCCCATTTAGAACCACAGAGATCTAAGTCCATTTTAAAAAGTTATATATATTCAATCAAGCCTATTGTCGATCTATGAGGTAATGATTACATAAATGTTACAAGGTTCATCAATAACTCTATATCATATATATGTATGTATATATCTTTATATACATATATGATATAGTACATTGTGATGTAATCATTTAAATTTTGAGCATTCTCGGTTACATCATTTTGATTACCACATTTTGAGCATTCTTTATGAAGTACTTGTAGGTGAATCATACTGGACCAACACTTGTATTGACGTATATATAAGGTGGTGTTCCGGTTTTGGAAAAAAAGAACTTTTTGAAAAAGAAGGTAATTTCAAACTCAAAAATCATGTGTTTACGCAAATAATTTTCCTACCAATATGGATCTTGTTTGATAGATCTCATTAAGATCTTTTAAATGATGCAAAAAAAATTAAAAAAATATTTTTCATTTTCATTATATTTGAGTTTGAAATTACCTCCGTTTGAAAAAAAGTTAACTTTTTAAAAAGCGGAACACCCCCTAAGTATGCTAGGTTTATCTCGAACATGACTTGCACGAGATTGGATGTTTAAGAACCAATGTTGAGCAAACAAAACTTCGTTTATATATGTTGGGAATTTAATCCTAGGTGTGAACGATTCAATGAACCCGATCATGACACAGTCGTTACGGCCACTTCAGGCATTCTGGTGTCAAAAATAATTTTAAAACAATTTACAATCGCTACCGTCGATTCACGCTATGTATCATTTAATACTCTGCTAGCGCTACACAAACTGCTACCGCTATTTAAAACATTGAGACTCCCTCCCACTTGTGATACCAACACGGACAAAGTCAACACCCTCACCTCTACTTTAGAGTACATATATTGGCTTGCCATGTCAAAATGCATATAAAAATTATACTGAGGTAGGGTCCTTTCACTCTAAGGTTTCTCCTTCTATATAAGTACAAGGATATGTCCAGTACTAATCACCAAAAAAAAGAGAGGATATGCCCCGTACTGTCCCTAAATAAAAAGACAAAGACTTGTAGAGAGAGAGAGAGAGAGATGGATTACAAGAACATTAGGGAAGCCGCGCTGGCCTACTACGCCAACTTATCCAAAGAAGAACAACTCAAAGCATGGGAATTCTTCAAATCCATCGACACCGATGGAAACGGGACGATTTCCTGCAGTGAGTACCACAGCTCCCTAGCAAAGATGGGCTATACGAACACCCAAAACGAGTTCAAAATGATGGACAAGGATGGCGACGGCGTCCTGGATTTCGAGGAGTGCATCACTCTTTTCTATAAAAAAACAGTCCACCAGGGCGTCTCCTGCAATGGATGCGGGATCAACTTGTGGGATATATATTTCGTTTGTGTTGGGTGTTATGAGGCTGGTGGCAACACTTACGACCTATGCTGTGATTGTTACCGGAAAAAGAATTTCGAACACCAAAACGCGGTGTTCTGTGATAACATTACGTTGCTCAAGCGTATGCAACCCGCAGCTACAAGCGCAAGTCAGGTGCGGAGTTTTCCTTCTTTCTTTCTTTTTTATTGGCCAAAGAAAATTCGGATCGTTACAGTAAGTACTAAGTAGCTAGTTTGACAGATATATAGATACACAACTAATTTACACACACACAATCAAATTAATAAAATGCTCATTAGCTGAAATTAATGCTATGTAAATTGACAAAAATTAAATGGTAAATGCTTTTTCAAAAACATTTGGATTTTTATTTTATCGGCAAAAGTAACAGTTTCTTAGGAATAGCGGAAGAGATTCCAACTAAAAATTAGAAAATACAGCCATGAGATAAAGTTCCAAACAACACCTGAAGTGTATATGTTTTTTTTTTTAATCAACAGAAAAAAAATAGTTTATTTATCTTTGAAAATACAAATTTCAAAGATTAAACAGATCTTTTGGCACAACGGTCACAACATTACTTCATATTGTCAAGATCAAGAGACTTGCAATGTTTGTTTTTTTGACATTCATCCAGCAATTATACAATTCTTCATTTCATTATTAACATATTTTCAGAAAGAACTAAGTTCAACTACACTTGTTGATTGCAGGTTAAAACTTCGAAAGGGGGTGTCTCAAAACGTGTAAGTTCTATTGGATAATAGACACATGTTTTTATGCTTCGATGGCACACACACATATCTCACGTAGTTAGTTTGGCATCTGTATCATATAAATTTTTGGGTTAATCATTCATTTCGATAATAAATTAAAAAAGCATAAAAAAATGAATCCAAGTTAGACCATATTACTACAAGATGACAGGTAAGAGAGTTGTTTTAAATTTTTTTCATCTTTAGTGAATTGTTACTACAACAAAATTGGATTTTGTTGCCAAATGGTACCTTTTGGCGAGAAAATGATATTTCGTTATCAACTTGGACCTATTTTGACAACAAAAATAGAGTTCCGTCACGAAATGCAAGACTATTTACTTTTTAATAAATTTCAAAAAATTTAATTTATTCTAAATAAATAATAGGTAACTTTTTTTAGAAGAAATAATACCTAGCGATATATAGTATTCATAAATTAAGGTAAAAGTTGGAGTATTGAAAAAATAGTTATATATACTAAGTTTTCAATTTAACCAACGAAATGATAAGTGGCACGGTGGTATGACTGGTAGTTTAGAAACCAGAGATCACAAATACAAGTCCGACCAAAAAAAAAGTGGAATTTTTTTCTAGTTCAGTGGTTTTTACTTTTTACTTTTGTCATCGAAAAATTCGTCGCCAATTGGTGGTACCTTTTGCATTTCCAAAAGCTTTAGCGACGAATTTTGCATATTCGACGACAAATTTTATTCGTCTTCAGAGGCCAAATTTGTTGTAGTGTTTTTTATAATTGCTTTTGATAGTAATGTTGTACTTTTTCAATTCATTTCGTCGAGACAAATGATTAATTCAAAATTTCTAACTTAAAAATAATTAAAATTTAAAAAAGACGAACGACAATACCGAAAGAAAAATTGAGGCTAAGGTGCCCCTTAATCTGTAAAAGAGATACTAAAGTTCACACCGCATAGTTATGCCTACTGCCCCTTATATGCATTCCATGTGTATTGTGTTAATTAACTCCTAAATCTGCAACTTTATGGTGAGATATGTTTGTATGCTGCGATTTTGGTCGGAACATATTAAAGAGAGAATGGTCGGATTTTGTGTATTCTAAACCCGGCCATCTTTCGATTAAGTCAAATGACGTATTTTTTTGTTCTTATTTAAAAAACAAATGACTTGTCAACTTAATTTTGTCTTTATTTAAAGTTTTTTTTTATTTTAATTATAATTTTTTACTTTTTAGATTTCGACAAAGCGATAATCCACAAAAAAAATTGACCAAAAATTTACCAATACGAATTTTTTTTAATAAAAACAAGAAATAAGCCGTTTAGCATATTAGGATTAGGACAAAGGGCACCATTGATATTAGAGAGAACAAAGAACCTGCAGCGATACGTCTGAGAGGAGAGAGAAACGTGTATGAGTGAAAAATAATAATAAATTATTGTATACCTAGTGCACAATTATTACTCGGTAGATCTACGAAGTTGTAGTATTATTCATCAAGCCATAATTTTTACCTTCTACCGAGACTGTGCAACGCTGTTTTTGAGGAGTAGTTCTCCGTAGGTAAAAAATATAGCTAAAAAGTCCAATTTCCCTAACCTACTGTATATGCTCTAACCCTATTTGTAACATGATGATGTAACACGAAATATTAATGCCGTGTCTGGATGAGTTTTTGAGAAATTTTTTGGGGTTATAAGTAGAGAGAGAAATAGAAGAATGATTGGAAGTAAGAGTAATGAGTAGAGAGAGATAGATAGAAAAATGCGAATAATGAAGACAGGGATAATAAGTCAAGAGTAATAATTGAAAGTGTAGGTAATGAGTATTTTTTGATCAGTTGAAATTTTTTTTTCCAAAAACGTAACCGAACAAGACATAAGAGCAAGTACACCAATGGTTAGGAAAACGAACCATTAAACAATGCCAAATTGTATTTTTGCTAGCTCATTTTGCCTTTCATTATACACCAATGCTCTCCTTAACCTTCTCCATTCTATTAAAATATTATAAATATCCCCATATTACAGAAGAGAGAGAAACGGCAGAAGAGAGAGGGAGAGAGAGAATTGCTAGGAAAATAATAAAAAAGTGTGTAGATGGTGAATAGTGCTTAGCTATTTTTACCTACCCATTTGAAGAAATGTATTTTGCCTTTGTGTTTAGCTAGACTACTTTGTGTTTAGCTAGACTACTGCATAGGAGTTTTGGAGGTTTACTTCTTTATTTTACCTAATTTTGTGGATTTAGCTCATTTGATGTACTTGCTCTAAAGCACTCTTTTTTGTGTGTGTGTGTGTGTGTGTGTGGGGGGGGGGGGGGGGGGGGGGGGGGGGGGGGGGGGGGGGGGGGAACTTTAACTCGTTTTGTTTGAAATTCTGCTTTTTGTACTTGTAGGAGAAAATTAAAGAAGCAGTTGAAAATTTTGAGTTGGGCTATAAAATCGGAACAATTGGGGCCCAAACTGCTAATGCTGCCACGGTCGTTGCCCACTCTGCTAGTGTCCACGCTGTTGCTACTGCCGCTGTTGCTGGTTGTACTATTATGTAATAAGGATTGGAGCAACACACATTTAATGTTAGTATTTGAATTGAATATTTGAAGCCAAAAATATCAGTTGTGACTTGACTGGCTTCCATGTTTATATGGATATGTGTAGTTTTGTAGGTTAAGGTTGCTTGTTGCTGTTCCTATAGTTTGTTTCCCTTGCTTTGCTTCAATTGGCCTTTGTGCCTTCTTGTTTTGATTCTGGGGCATACCCAGCCCTTAATTAGCACCAGTATGTATTTTGGTTCAATAAAATCTTAACTAGCCGTCCAATAAATAAATAAATCAGTTGTGATAACAAATAACGTGCATGTAGAATTTGTGAGCAATGCGTTGAGCGTACCAGTACATAAATTAAAGATGTAAATTAGGTTAAACTGTGTTTTATTTTTGTATTTGTAACTTGTGACAAGATGCTTGTTTGTCAAATTAAATGAATGAATGGTAAGTTTAGTCTTCAAGCCAATGGTGTAGCCATTATGGGCTGTTTGTTAGAGGTAAAAGGAAACCGGATATGGATGAGAAGCCGGATATCTATGCATTTTGCATTTTGCAAGCTGGATATGTTTTGGCTGTGATATGTATATACATCCGGGTGGAGGGGGATTAGTTTTGGACACCTCCCCTCCAAATTTAATCCGGTTCACAATTTATTTTGATTAGTCTTTTGTAATCAACTTTAAAGTACTGAATTGTACAATTTATTATGAGATGAGGTTTTTTTCATTTACGAAGTTCTACCCCTCCCAAAATGAAATCCTTGCCCTGCTCCTGCTTCGAGCTTTTGTTTTACTAAACTAAATATATTTGGGTCCAGTTTGGGATCGAGGGGGAGAGTTTGCAGTTTCAAGGAAAAACAGAAATTATTTTTCAAAAGGCTGGAGGCCAACCAAGCCTCCCATGGCGACAACGAAAGAATGAATGATGTAGGACAAAAATGGGAATAATCTTGGTGGTGAGTCTGATTTGTCGTTGTTCTTATGTGTTTGGATCATAAATTATGTTTATATTTGTTAAAGTCCAAGGAAAAGACCCGTGAGATATTGTGGTGATTTTGGCAACTAAGGGAAAGACTTGTAAAATACCATGTGACTCTAGTGCTTAACGGATAGGGAAAAGACTTGTGAAATAGCCTATGACCCTACTCTGGATTGGTTTGGAAAAGGTTCCATGCGCCATTCTGTGGTGATTCTAAGCACGGTGTTGGATCCAACGAGCTAAGCCATGAGAAAATATTTGGCATTTGGTACTTGGTGATTGGAAGATATGGTTCCCACTTTGGTTTAGACTCCCGTTTATTGTTCGGATATTGTTGGACTCATTGTTTGGCATAATTATTGTGGTGATTCGATTATTGTTCATATTATTCATTAATCCGTTATTCGTCTTGTGGATACTATTTGTTGAGCTATTGACTTTGTTAGTTTGTTGATATTATTCGTTGAACCCTTGATCCTTATTATTTGAGACTACTTCTTTGGAGGTCTCGTTATCATTCATTTACAAGTATGCCACGTTGTACTCTTTACACTTAGTATGCTTAACTACTCAGTGAACTCGTCAGCTCACGGATTTATTCCACTTTTTTTTTTCCAGGTTAGTGCATGGGGCATTGTAGTAATTAAACTCTGCGTTGTTGTCAGGATCTTGTGTTTGGACCTCTAGGGCGTTTGCATTTTTATTTCTTTTATTGTGTCAAACCGCTTCCGCACTTTTATTACTCCCTGCGTCCTATTTTGTTGTGTCTATTTTCTTTTGACACCTCATAAAAAATTGTCTATAACTCACAATCTATAATATTTTTTATGATTTCAAAAATTTTGTTTAAAAGAATTAATTGAGATCTATAAAATAAAATTCATATTTGATCTATAAAATATTATAAATTAAGAGATAGAGACAATTTTTTGAGATGTCCAAAAAAGAAACAGGCACAACAAAGTGGGACGGAGGGAGTAATTGACAGTTCATTGTGGAATTTGGAGATTGAAAAATATGAGATATTGTGTCATTTGCTTAAGAAAAATATTGGTTTGGAGTCGCGCATTTTATTATAATAAAATATCTAATCTTTCTTTATTTGTTTCAAAAGTTGCTAAAAATATTTTTGGGGGCACTTAGGGTTAAATAAATGATTTGGTATTTTGTTTGGCTTTTCTATATTTTGGTTAGGTTTGCATAAAACTTTTTCGATTAATCGTTTGTCTCGACAAGAGACTAAAACGTGGAAAATTAATTAAGACCAAAGCAAAAAAAAAAAAGTTAACTAAAGCCAAAAAAGTTCGAACCATCTGTCTTTATTTTTTTTAGTCACTGTACTTTTTTCAATTTTGTAATTTTTTTTAATACTTTCTAAGTCCTATCGTAGAGAATGATTGATCTGAAAATTTTTAACAAGGAGGACTAAACTAAAGAACACTCAAAGTAAGTAAATAATACCAACCGAGACAAATTAATATGGATTAATCACTTAGCAAACTCTCATTTTGAAAAGTCATAATAGTACTACTAATTATTTAGAACCAATAAATTATTTAATGGTGCCCCTTGGATGAGATTTCAACTATCCATTGTTGTGGGGTCCACTCAATGGTGCCCCTTGGATGAGATTGAGCATGGCTTCAACTATCTATTGGTGTGGGGTCCACAGACTTTAATACCTTGTCATTAGAAACCCCTTAATCCATCACATCAAGAAGTCTAAAACGTGTGCTAACTGTTAAGTACTCCCTCCGTCCCAATTTACTTGTCACAGTTCTATTCTAACCGGAAGAAAAAACTTGTTATATCTTTAAATTGGTAATGAATTTTATATCCAATATGGATCTTGTTTGATAGATCTCGATTTGTTCTATAATACAATGTTTTCAAAATCACCTAAAATATTATAAATTATAAGATATAATCAATTGAAAAGTGGCACGGACTCCAAAAAGTGACAACTAAATTGGGACGGAGGTAGTACCAATCATCGAGCTTGCATTTAACGGGGCCGGCTTGTTCCCATCAGGCAACAAAACTAGCTAGGGACCCCAGGGTTTTGCTTTGCTGCCCCATGGGCACAGTAGCCCCTACGACAGGGGCAAAACGTTGCCGTTTGGTTTTTAAAAAAAATTTCAACTATCAATTTGTAATTCTATGAAGCAGAAACGTGATTATAAGAGCTTTAGAGACAAAATTTGATTATATTTCTTTAGAATAATATGATCAGAATAATAAGATCTTCACACCCGTTCAAACGGATTAAAAATTGAAACACTTAATTTTTTAACTATATTTTTTAATATATAAACCGTTTCAAAAAATTAAGTGCTCAAATTTTAATCCGTTTGAATGGGTGTGAAGATCTTATTATTCTAATCATATTATTCTAAAAAGACATAATCAAATTTTGTCTCTAGAGCTCTCATAATCACTTTTTTGCTCCATAAGATTGCAAATTGATGGTTGAATTTTTTTTTTTAAAACCAAACGGCAACGTTTTGCCCTCTGGATAGGGGCTACTGTGCCCATGGGGCAGCAGAGCCCCCGGGTCCACTAGCTAGTGGGCAAACTAGTGGACAATTTTTTAAAAGGAGCACTGAAAAATCATGCCTTTAATCCTTAAGAACTTGACTTCGAAATTACTTGTAACTACACAACATTTATAGTGTTTGATTCTTTTCCATGAGTTTTTCCCATTTAGGACTTTTTCCACGTATATCCTGTGGCGTTATCTGTTGATTGCTTTCCTTATGCAATTAATTTATTTATCAGTTGTTAGGTTGGTTAAATAAAGATATAAAAAAACTAACATATATTTATATTCCTAGGCAAACTACGATTTTTCAGGAGTCCTAAATTTAAGGATGGACTTAAAATAAAGTAAGATAATAATTAGATATGAGAAGAACATATCTCCATATTATAGATGTTATATTTGAGATTATTTTTCGTATTATTGGTTTATCAATTGATTCCGGTCAAATTTTACAAGATAAAACTCAATAAACCGTTCAAGTCTAACCAATATCGGAATGAGTTGTTTTTTTATGAGAAACAGTATGGAACTCTTAAAAACGTATTTTAAACAAATTGAACGGCTTCGATCATTTGCGTTGAACTCCAATTATTTCATCTAACGTTAAGTCTACATTATTATAGGTACGTATAAGGGTGTTTGTTTAATGTTTTTGGAGAGTTAAGCTGTTATAACCACCAAAAAAGGAGAAAACAAAGCAAGGGCATACCCTTGAACTCAAAACAATCAAAGAATAACAGAAATGACTAACATATCCACTGGTTTACATGAAAACAACAGAGGGGACAGGCCAACCTTCCAAAATCCTGACATTCTCCCTAGTCCACTCAACGTTACGTCCACCACAAAGGCAAGCACAAACATTCTCTACAATCAAGTTGAAGATACCTAGCCAGGGCATCCCTTTTACTTTGAAAATTCTATTATACCTCACACCCCGGAGAAAATAGATGGAAGCTGCAAAGATCAACTTGAAAATTGTTAGAACTGTGGCTCATAGAGTTCTAGAAAGAAACCCTAATTGATAACTGTGATAATAAAGAACAGCCGCTCTCGCTCCCGTGGACGTACCCGGTTTTGGGGAACCACGTATATCTCTGTGTTTATTCTTTACTGTTCATACTCGTAAATCGTGTGCGTGTGTGTCGATCCTAACAAGTGGTATCAGGATCTGTTGGTGCAGCAGGGATTGTACAAGGGGTTGAAGGCTAAGCCAGAAGCCATGTCGAACGACGATTGGGAAGAACTCCAGATGAAGGTGGTGAGTACGATTCGTCTGTGTCTTGCAGACGAAGTTATGTATCACGTGTTGGATGATGAATCGCCGGCTGGGGTCTGGACTAAACTGGAGAGCAGGTATATATCAAAGTCGTTGACGAACAAACTGTTTCTGAAGCAGAAACTGTTTGGGTTGAAGATGGCCGAGGGTGCTGATCTGATTCAGCATATCAACACGTTCAATCAGGTTGTGAGCGACTTGCAACGGATTGACGTAAAATTTGAGGAGGAAGACCAAGCGTTGATGTTATTGTGTTCACTACCGATTTCTCTCGAAACTCTAGTTACAACCTTACTCTGGGGGAAAGAAACCCTAGAACTGGAGGAAGTCACTGCAGCCCTTCTGGCGTATAATCAACGCAAGCAACAAACAGAATCGCTGCAGGGTAAAGGTCTGGTGGTTAAGGGGTACGGGGATCGAGGCAGGAAGAATGAAAGGGGTAAATCAGTTTCGGGGCGTGGGAGGTCTCAGTCAAAGAACAGGTCAGAGGGCACGTTTGAATTCAAGTGTTACAGGTGTCACGAACTGGGGCACATGAAGAAAGATTGTCCGCAGAAGGGAAAAGGGACTGACTGGAAGAAAAAGGGAAAGGCAGGGGAGAAGAAAGATGGATCAACTTCTGCAAACGTTGTGGAACAGGAGTCAGATGATGGTGATATGCTTTCGGTCTCAGCAAGTTCAGATCACATGGAAGATTCGTGGATTTTGGATTCAGCATGTTCTTTTCACATATCTCCTATCAAGGAATGGTTCAACACATACAGGTCAGTGGATTGTGGTAATGTTCTTATGGGTAACGATGCATCGTGTAAAGTCATAGGAATAGGCACAATTAAAATCAGAATGTATGATGGTGTTGTGAGAACTTTGGGGGATGTTAGACATGTTCCAGATTTGAGAAAGAATTTAATTTCGTTGGGAACTTTAGACTCCAATGGCTGTGGGTATAAAACAGAGGGTGGAGTCATGAAGGTAACGAAGGGTGCTATGGTGATGATGAAAGCTTGTAAAGTTCCTGGTAATATTTACAAGTTGGTAGGGAGTACAGTTGTAGGTGGAGCTGCTGCCAGTACAACAGACGATACTGATGATACTATGCTTTGGCATATGCGGTTAGGACATATGGGAGAGCATGGGATGTTAGAGCTGCATAAGAGGAATCTGCTGAAAGGGGTTAAATCGTGTAAATTGGATTTCTGCAAGTTTTGTGTTCTGGGGAAACAGTGTAAGGTGCAGTTTAGGAATGCAACTCACAGAGCGAAGGGAATTCTTGACTACGTTCATTCAGATGTTTGGGGGCCAGTGAGGGTAGCTTCGAAAGGAGGATCTCTGTATTTCTTGTCCTTTATCGATGATTTTTCGAGGAAAGTTTGGGTGTACTTCATGAAACACAAGTCTGAAGTCTTTGCTAAGTTCAGAGTGTGGAAAGCTGAAGTGGAAAACCAAACAGGGAAAAAGATTAAGTGCCTCAGGACAGATAACAGAAAGGAATTCAAGAATGGGCCTTTTCTGAAGTTTTGTGAGGAACAAGGAATTCAGCGACACTTTACAATTCGAAAGACACCTCAGCAGAATGGGGTTGCAGAAAGGATGAACAGAACCATTGCAGAAAGGGCAAGGTGTTTGCGATTGAATGCGGGACTTCCGAAGGTTTTTTAGGCAGAAGCAGTGAGTATGGCATGCTTTGTTATAAACAAGTCACCGAGTGCTGCTTTGGATGGGAAGGTTGCTGAGGAGATATGGACAGAGAAAGAGGTTGACTACTCAGGGTTGAGAATCTTTGGGTGTCCGGCCTATGTTCATGTTCCCAGTGATGAGAGGTCAAAGCTTGATGCGAAATCTAGACAATGTATCTTTCTTGGTTATGAGAAAGGGGTCAAAGGGTACAAGCTTTGGGATCCAGAGACAAAGAAGGTGGTGATCAGTAGGGATGTGGTATTTGATGAGGACTCTATGATCAAGGCACATCAGAAGGTTCAAAATTCTGAGTTAGAGGAAGTGAACAGCAGACAGCAGAGCATACAGATAGAGCTGGAGAGTTTTGATATAGGCGATACTCAACCAGATGAACAGCTTGATCAACAGCAGCAACCGGAACAGCAGCAAAACTTGGCCATCGGGAGAACCAAGCGAACTATCAAGCCACCGGTGAGGTATGGGTTTGAGGACTCGGTTTCTTATGCATTGACTACTACTAATGGGGATCCATCTACTTTTCAGGATGCTATCACGAGTTCTGAAAGGAACAAATGGATGGAAGCCATGGTAGAGGAAATGGAGTCTTTGCATAAGAATAAGACTTGGGAGTTGAAAGAACTGCCTAAGGGAAAGGAGCCAGTGGGTTGCAAGTGGGTATACAAACGGAAAGAGGCAGCAACAGAAAAGGAGAGGGAAAAGTTCAAGGCTCGGTTAGTGGCAAAAGGGTATTCACAGAGGAAGGGGATTGATTTTGATGAGGTCTTTTCTCCAGTGGTGAGGCATACGTCAATCAGGATTATTTTGGCATTGGTGGCTAGCTATGATCTGGAGTTAGAGCAGATGGATGTGAAAACGGCATTCCTCCATGGTGATTTGGAGGAAGTCATATACATGGAACAGCCTGAGGGGTTCAAGCAACCAGAGACTGAGCATCTCGTTTGTAAGTTGAAGAAGTCACTTTATGGGCTGAAACAGTCTCCAAGACAATGGTACAAGAGGTTTGACTCTTTCATGATGCGGATTGGGTACACACGCTGTGAGTATGATTGTTGCGTTTACGTTAAGAGTCTTGATGATGGTTCTTATATTTTCTTGCTCCTTTATGTGGATGATATGCTGATTGCTGCAAGGAGTATGGTTGAGGTTAATAGGTTGAAGTCTTTATTGGGGAAAGAGTTTGACATGAAGGATTTGGGAGCAGCTAGGAAGATACTTGGGATGGAGATTCGCAGAGATAGGTCAGCTGGTAAGTTGAGGTTATCTCAAAAGAATTATGTGGTAAAAGTGTTGGAGAGGTTTAGTATGAATAATCCCAAACCGGTCAGCACTCCATTAGCAAGTCATTTCAGATTATCTTCAGCTCAGTGTCCAACGTCAGATGAAGAAATTGAGGATATGTCAAAGGTGCCTTATGCAAGTGCAGTGGGTTGCTTAATGTATGCAATCGTTTGTACGAGGCCCGATTTGGCACATGCAGTTAGCACAGTCAGTAAGTACATGGCCAAACCAGGCAGAGAGCATTGGAAGGCAGTCAAGTGGATGTTCAGATACTTGAGAGGTACTTCGGATCGCGGGATTTTGTTTGGTAGGCAACAAGGTCAGATTTCAGTTGTTGGGTATGTGGATGCGGATTATGCTGGGGGTTTGGATGACAGAAGGTCGACAACGGGTTATGTGTTTACACTTGTGGGTGGGCCTATTTGTTGGAGATCCATGGTACAACCTCTGGTGGCTTTATCTACTACTGAGTCTGAGTATATGGCAGTGACTGAGGCGGCTAAGGAAGCATTGTGGTTGAAAGGGTTCATTAAGGAGCTTGGCATAGATCAGGGTGGAGTTCAGTTACATTGCGACAGTCAGAGTGCCATTTATTTGGCAAAGCATCAGATGTATCATGCTCGAACCAAGCATATCGACGTGAGGTTTCACAAGGTGAGAGAGTTGATTGATGCAGGTGATTTGATACTGGAAAATGTGCACACTTCTGAGAATGCAGCTGATATGTTGACAAAGACAGTTACTGCAGTCAAGTTCGAGCATTGCTTGGACTTGGTTAATGTCTCCCGGTGTTAGGAAAAGGGAGGCACCCCCCAGCTTACTGGATGGTGATGGTTATCTTCTGAATGGGCGAGAGTAAATTCGCCAAGGTGGAGATTGTTAGAACTGTGGCTCATAGAGTTCTAGAAAGAAGGCCAGATGCCAGAGCGTAGCGGAGTGACGGCATCTGGCCCATCGCCGATGGTCCAGTGAAAGTAGACTGGGCCGAAGGCCCAGGTGTTTTGTAATTGGGGGGTGCGGGGGGCGGTACGGTTCGGTCCGTACAAGGGTATTTTTGGAATACAGACCAAATCTGATTAGGGTTAGAACAGAGTAGTTATAAATACTCTATGTTGTAAACCCTAATTGATAACTGTGATAATAAAGAACAGCCGCTCTCGCTCCCGTGGACGTACCCGATTTTAGGGAACCATGTATATCTCTGTGTTTATTCTTTACTGTTCATACTCGTAAATCGTGTGCGTGTGTGTCGATCCTAACAAAAATCAAGCCATGCACAGACTTGAGCAAGCAACAATTTCTAAAGAATTGAGCAATCTCTAGAACAGAAACATGGGCAATAATAGTTTCCGATTAAATTGAAAAAGACCATGAGATGTGCCCCGCATCTCTAAGGCTTTCCGGACATATATCAGCAGTACCAGAGGTGAGACTCGACTGAACCTCCAGAAGATCTATCTTCGCCAAATGCAGACTCCTGTGCAAAACCAAGTTGCAAAAGGAATAGATCCGAAACTGAACAGTGCCTTTTCAAACAGATATAGGAATCCAATCAGAGACATGTCGTTGCCATGTCAGCACCACATGGCTCTCTGCCATTCGCCACAGGAATGGAGAAAGGATACCGCTAAGCGGTATACGGGTGGAGCAAGCTCAAAAGGTATCAACCACCACACTAAGCACTCGCGCTACTAGCGAGAATCAAACCCTCATGTTCCATGTGAAAAAGATGAGGAAGTGTCATTGGGCTACAAGCTCGTTGTGACTGATGATCTCAACGACCTCTAAAAAGGTAAACAACTTTGATGATCAAAATGGACCCGAAAATGACCTATAAACGGCTGAACCTGGGCCTAAAGCTCCTTCTCCAAATAAGTCCAGATAGATGATATCTAAAAAGTAAATAACTTTGATGATCAAAATAGACCCGAAAAAGACCTATAAACGGCTGAAACTGGGCCTAAAAGCTCCTTCTCCAAATAAGTCTAGATCGACGATGTCTAAAAAGTAAACAACTTTGATGATCAAAATAGACCCAAAAATGACCTACAAACGGTTGAAATTGGGCCTCAAAGCTCCTTCTCCAAATAAGTCCAGATAGACGATCTAGTGACGTCTATTTTAGGTTCTATGTCAAGGTCAGAACTATTTATTGTGTTGAAATTAAGTTGTTATAAACACACACACACAAAAAGCAGATCAACGCACACTAAACTCCAACAGTGACTTCACTAATGTCAATTCTAATCAAGTTATGAGTTCACAAAAACAATTTCAAAGATGGAAGTATGACAAGCATGCAATTGCTGACAAGAGAGGCATGGTTTCATACGTGACTGATAGAGACCCAATGGTACCATATAATTAAGTTACAGTCTGATAATTTTCATCTAGTCTGAATGGAAACTAGCACACGTCACTTATTTGAGAAAATATTGAGAATAATTTTGTTCACCTTCCTTTAAAGATGATGAATATTATCCTCCCTGTAATTGGTGAAAATTGTATTGAATTAATACATTTTCTGGTATTTCTCAGACAGCGGCATAGAATTCAATCGATAGTAAAGAATACAGAGTGAAATGACGTAGACGATATGGAAACTTTCATATGTGATTGATAGAGACCCAAATGGTACCACATAATTAAGTTACAGTCTGTTAATTTTCATCAAGTCTGAATGGAACTAGCACTCGTCACTTATTTGAGAAAATATCAAGAATAATTTTGTTCACCCTCCTTTAAAGAGATTGAACATTACCCTCCCTGTAATTGGTGAAAATTGTGTAGAATTAATACACTTTTTGGTATTTCTCAGGCAGCGGTATAGAATTCAATCGATATTAAAGAAGAGAGAGTGAAATGAGCCCTAGCTTCAAATCCCTTTTGATGTAGACGACATGGAAAATCTGGCTTGGTGGTCCGGAATCATTTACAGTAGTATTTTGTTTCCATTAGTTACACAGACGTATGTCTCGATCTTCTTGTAATTGTACCTGATGATCAAATCAAATAAAATTATATGAGTATCTTTTATATGCATGGGTTCTTTTTTCTTATGGCCGGGTTGTAGACGTACATCTCTATTTTTTTAGTGCAATTTTGTTCACCCTCCTTAAAAAAAGATGAACATTACCCTCTCTCTCGTTGGTTGAGATGGTGTGGACTCGACCACAAAATGATGTTATGCTTACCATGCAATACCTTTTTTGGTAAGTATGACATCACTTTGTGGTGGGGTCCACATCATTTCAACCAATAAAAAGGAATGTAATGTTCACTCTCCTAAGTGGAAGATGAACAAAACTCAACTCCTATCCTCTACCTTCACCTTTTTAGAGTATCTTTTATCTTTAAGTTTGTGTCGAGAAATACCAAAGATTGATAATGATCATTCCTTTTCTCTCGCTTCTTTTAATTTGTTGGAACATTCCAATAAAAATAAAACAAAACACGTACTGTTGTATTATTGACTTATCATTACTTTACCGTTACAAAATAGTGTATACTTAATATTGGCCGTTATAAAAATAAAAGTGATTTATACCTGTCATTATGTTTAAACATTTTTGTAAGTTACGGGATTAATTACGATTACCTATAGATATATACATATATAAGTCTACGAAGGTGAATAAAAAATAGAGAATGTCCTTGTATTGAGAAGTGTGCAATGTTTTAGAGAATACATGGGTTTCCACATAAAGTTTTACTTTGTCTGTACTACTTATTTTCTATGTTGTTGGACTAGTAGATTTGTGACTAGTTCAATATTTTTTTTTGTGGTCGTAAATACTAGACGAGAAAAAATATAGCCAAAATTTGAAGAAAAAAATCACTTGTAACGACCCTTCTGAGTATTTTTGGTCTTTAACGTGTCATCTTATATGAAACATTTTTAAATTTGATCTATGCTTTAGATTTTTTCGACACAAACGGTGTGACATGTACTCAAATCTCATACTAAAAATTAAGAAAAAACAATTAAAAAACGATGCCAAGAAACACAGAAAAGTTAGGCCAAAAGGAAACAGAGACGACGATGATCAAACTGCATTTTCCCCTTTTCAAGATGAGCTGACTTGGGGCATGGTAGCTTGCTAGGCAGATTGCCCCTGTATATGCGATATGTACCCGCCCCTAGCACCTAACTTTCGTTGGTTAGGGCTAAGATAAAAGGGCTAGATGGAAGTTTTCTGGTTTTTTCCGATGGAAGTTAAAGCAAGGCCCTCTGCCACGAGGAGTTTGATGTGATGTTGTTTGTCCCACAATTGTGATTTTATTTTACCCGTCGATTAGATGAATGTGGCAAGGGTAAAATTGGAAAAGTGAAAGGTAACAGTAATTCACCGTAATTAAGTAAAATTTAACTAAATAAGTTGGTCAATGATGATGAAACTACTGAAAGTTTTAAATGTCATTTTAATTACCTGTCGATTGGCCAATATGTGGCGTGTTTTCTTTATACGTCGAATATTTTGGAAGTTATTTGACCCGTTGATTGAGCGACAGATGTCAAAAGGGACTAAATCCCATTATTCTACGATCAAAGGGGCGGTTAACCACGATTAGAGAAGCTGTTTTTTAGACGTGGGTTCATTCTTGAGGAAGTTATTCTACTAGAATTCAAAAGAGCTCCAACTGTCATCTCGGAGGGAAGATTTGAAATCAAACTTGAGATGGCCCCTATTTATAATCAAGATCAAGACAGTGTTAAGGACACAAACAACACCAACAGGCCTTTATCTTTTCTTTTCTAGGAGTAGTTATGACTTGTAATTGTTCACTCCATTATCTTAATCGATTGTTCTTCTACTTTGAAGGTTAATAAAATTCATTAGTTAATCTTCTTCCATACTTCATCCACTTCATTATTTGTTTCCAAAAAAGTCTTGAAAACGGCAAGGAACCAAACTTCACTTTCACACCCCACATTCCAGCAACTCATGATACAGCCTTTCCGTTGATTCCCCGTCGATTGGATTGAAATCAGAAATTTAGATAACAAATGTGTGGTAGTACTAGGATATAGGCGGCTCCAAAAATTTATAGCAGGATGTTCAAAAATTACTAGCTGATCTATTAGCCAACAATAGATGTAAAAAATCTCATATATTAGAATAAATAGTCTAGTACAAAAAAAAAAATCTCTATTCGAAATTTAAAAAAAAATTATCTGCCATGCGAAATGAGAACTTAAAAATGTGCTCTATAAGCTCCTTCTCCAAATAAGTCCAGATAGATGATCTATAAAAAGTAAACAACTTTGATGATCAAAATAGACCTGAAAATGACCTATAAACAGCTAAAATTGGGCCTAAAGCTCCTTCTCCAAATAAGTCCAAGGTCAGAACTATTTATTGTGTTGAAATTAACTTGTTAAAAAAAAAAAACCAGATCAACGCACACTAGGTGGTGTTCCAATTTCTAAAAAAAAGAACTTTTAGAAAAGGAAGGTAATTTCAAGTTTAAAAATTATGCGTTTTTGTAAATAATTTTCTTACCAATATGGATCTTGTTTGATAGATCTCACTGAGATCTTTTAAACGATGCAAAAAAAATTAAAAATTTAATTTTTATTTTCATTATATTTAAGTTTGAAATTATATTCTTTTTAAAAAAGAAGCTTTAAATAGAAAGCGGACCGGCCCCTAAACTCCAATAGCGACTTCACTAATGTCAATTCTAATTAAGTTATGAGTTCACAAAAACAATTTAAAAGATGGAAATATGGCAAGCATGCAATTGCTGACAAGAGAGGCATGGTTTCATATGTGACTGATTGAGATCCAAATGGTACCACATAATTAAGTTAATGTCTGTTAAATTTCATCGAGTCTGAATAGAAACTAGCACACGCCACCTATTTGAGAAAATATCGAGAATAATTTTGTTCATCCTCCTTTAAAGAGGGTGAACATTACCCTCCCTGTAATTGGTAAAAATTGTGTTGAATTAATACACTTTTTGAGTATTTTTCAGGCAGCGGCATAGAATTTTTGTCTATAGCTGCAAGTACTTCTAATTCTTTGGCTGAGGAAACGATAGAATCTTATCAAATAGTATTCTTTAGCAACGGGAGTTAAGAAAATCAACGCAAGCATCATTCTTTTGCAATAAAAATAGTTGAAGTACACGTAACCTGGTCCGAGCATCAGAATTATAAAAAAAATGAAGTAAAATACTCTGGAATCAATGTATGCGGATGAATGTTCTAATTTTTTTGTGGTATATTAAAAATGTCTTGGACAAAACAATAGATAAAAAGATGAGATATAAACTTTTCAGCATAAATTTGACCATGAATGATTTTGGTCATGATTGAAGTAATATTTAACGTCCAAGGGCCACATACAAATTTTCCCATATGAGAATGTTGAGATAGATGTGTGGTAAGATTGGACGAGACAAGATTAAAAATGAAACAGTTTGTGAGATGGTAGGTGTAGCACCTATAGAGAAGAAGTTGAGGAAAAATAGCTAAGGTAATTTGGACATGTCTACCGTAGATTAGAAGATGCAGTAGTTAAGAGAGCGGATAGAATAGCTCTAGGTAGCAATGTTACGGGGAGAGGTAGACATAAATTGACATTAGATGCTGTAGTGCGTAAAAATATGAGTATAATGAGTTTGTGTGAACAAGTGGCCCTAAACAGTGCTCAATGGAGGAAACGAATTCATGTAGCCGACCCCAAGTGATTGGAACGTAAAGTTCGGTTTGGTTTGGTTTGGCTCTTTCCCCAAAATTGAAGTATTCCATTCAATATTGACGGCCTATAGTGAGTGGCGACTGACAATAATACGGAGTCTTTTGTCTATCGATATAAACTACATACACTCCAAGCTTGCCGAACCAAACCAAACTACTCTTTTACTTCTTTCAACAGCCACCGAATAAACATCGATCACTCATGGAGGCCTTAAATCTCTCTGTAGTTCTAGTTTTTCTCTCCCTAGTTATTACCATCTTCGCTTTCAGATGCCGGTCTGATTCCGGCGTCAAGCTGCCACCGGGCAGCTTTGGGTGGCCGATCATGGGCGAAACCATGGAGTTCTTGTTTGGCAAGCCTGAAAATTTCGTGGCTGATAGGATGAAAAAGTACTCACACGACATCTTCAAGACAAATATTTTTGGAGAGAAAACCGCGGTGATATGCGGCCCTAACGGGAACAAGTTTCTCTTCTCCAATGAGCAAAAGCTCTTCACCGTCTTCCGTCCACATCCGATTCAAAAGCTTTTCCGATCGTACAAAACTAACGCACCTGCTCCACCGGTCCAAGCCCCACCAGGGGACTTCCTTAGGACCCCTGGTTTTTTCAAACCGGAGGCCCTAATGAGGTACTTGGCCAAAATGGACTCCATTACACAACAGCAACTGGATATTCATTGGGAAGGATTAAGTGAAGTGAAAGTCTTTCCTCTCTCAAAGACAGTGACCTTGACGCTTGCGTGTCGCTTCTTTTTGGGCATCGACAATCCAGAGCGTATCGCGAGGCTTGTTGGCCACTTCGACCGTGTCACTCTGGGGATGCACTCAATTATTTTGAACGTCCCGGGAACAATCTTTTATCGGGCAAACAAGGCTGCGGCTGCCATTCGGAAGGAGCTAGTGAATGTGATTAAGGAGAAGAAAGCTGCGATGACGAGTGGGGCACCAATACAGGACATATTGTCGCATGTGATTGTGGCCGCAGATCCAAATGGGAATTTCACGCCAGAGGCAGTGATTGCTGATATGATGATGGGTTTGATAGTAGCTGGGTATAGCACTGTTTCTACCACCATAACTTTTTTCATGAAGTATGTGGGTGAAAATCCAGATGTCTACAGCAGAGTACTATCAGGTAACATGTCCCGGCCCGGCCCGGCCCCTTTATTGTTCTTTTCTCTCAAGTGGTCCAGTTTGTTTCTGTGTAATTTCACATGCATATCAGTCGAACTTCGAATTAACCAGACAGGATGTTTAGCTAGCTCTATTTATTGCTTCTAATTTCATTACATGACTAGGTACGGTCAAAGTAAGCCAAATACTCCCTCCCTCACTCCCTCCCATTCTTTGGCCTTTTGAGAAATTGAACTTTTTACGGTGATATATTACTACCTTCGTCCCTTTTTAAGTGTCCTGTTTCGTAACTCCAACTTATTAAAAAGACATTATCATTATACCTTTCACATCAACTTTTTCCTCTATTTTCTCTACTTACCCATCATCATTACACTTTTACTCACTTACTATTCAAAATGGAATCTACTTTTAGAGACAAAATAGATAATTCACCAACTTTTACCCACTAACTTTACAAAATGGCCATTAAGGGTAACCTTAAATGGAATACCGGACTATAAATAAGGGACGGAGGGAGTATCACTTTTCATAAGGAAATGAATACATCTTCGCGTCTAGTTACTGGAACTGTCTTACAAGTGTGACTCCCAAAAATAGTGTGACATGTCAGAGACTTCGCATTGCAGGTAAATTGTTGGATTGTTCGAAACAGTTAATTGGAGAAAATTTGGACCATACCATTTTCTACAGAACAATTGAGTTTGAATTTTTCCTTCATTGTTTACTCATTGAAGCTATATGATGTGTTAACGCAACAGAAGAAGGATCAAATAGAAATGATATCAATTCAAATTTTTTATTTTATTTTATTGTGTCTTCGTAGTGGACAGGTATTGTGAGACATTCTAAATAGAATGAGGACTAAAATTAAGAAAAGGAACTTCTAAAGTATGATTTTGTTGGATAGTATATACGTGAAGTAATTAAGCTACAATTAAGTAGATGACTTGGAAATTTGGAGTTTAGGATATTTCTTTAAAGTTAAATAAAATCATTCTATTTTTGTTACTGTATATGCTGACGTGGCTGGGTGTTTTGGCAATAAAACTTTTCTCATTTTAAATGTACAGAGCAATTGGAAATCTCGAAGGGCAAAAAGGCGGGGGAAATGTTAGATTGGGAAGATTTGTCGAAAATGAAGTACTCATGGAATGTGATGTGCGAAGTAATGAGACTTGTTCCTCCTCTTCAAGGAACTTTCAGGGAGGCCCTGTGTGACTTCACCTATGCTGGTTACACAATCCCAAAGGGATGGAAGGTGCGTAATTAATAAGTGTAAATATTAATTACTACTCCACTCCAACTAAGCGATTAATTTAACTTAATCTAATTTAATTTAACTAAGAAGTTGTGACAGACTCAAACTTACTTGTAACAAATTAAAATTGCAGGTATATTGGACTGTTAGCACAACAAACAAGAACCCCATGTACTTTAAGGACCCGGAAAAATTCAACCCCTCAAGGTACGAAGATGGACAAGCACCGCCTCCATACACATACGTACCATTCGGTGGTGGGCCTAGGTTGTGCCCCGGGAAAGAGTATGCGCGATTAGCAGTACTGACTTTCATCCACAATGTAGTGAAGAGGTATAAGTGGGAGGTTTTGTTTCCTAATGAGAAAGTTATGGGTGATATGATGTCAGCACCAGAAAAAGGCCTCCCAATCCGCCTAACTCGCTGCTAGGTCATTACATCTGGTTTTTTTTTTTTTTTAAAGTGTGTTGCCATTTGAACATGTTTGATCGATCTGCGGATCAAACATAAAATCTTCGTAGCATGTATTAAAAGGTACTCCCATTTTTTTTTCTTTTTTTAAAATCCTTATTTACCACCCTCTTGATGTTTGTACGGGTAAGCAAAGAGGCCACACCATATATCAAAATAAAGTGGCAAAATAAGGCCACCATGATAAATCTGGGACCAACATGCATGGCTGCAAACCAGACCATAACATGGTATTTATGGAAAAGACCAAATGCAAACAGAAAAAACCCCCCAAAACTAAGTACCACAGCCTTCCCATTAATTATTCCAGTATCAAGCGTATTTCTTTTGCAAAAGCTGAAAACAAAGTACCACCACACATTTATTCTATCATTATCAATAGATGAATACGAATAGCCTTGAAAATAGGATTATGCACAAATGACTTAGCCAGTGTCATGTCTTCCAATGCCACGACTTGATGCATTACCTCCAGCAATAACATAACCAAAGTCATTCATTTGGTATTTGTTGTGCCCATAGCCATAGCCCTGAATAATTTCAATTTACTATTCAAATTAGATTTGGTCATACATCAATCAAACAACCAACTTAATTTCCTAGCTAGTTTCAAATTCATACTCATATCAATAAAATTTACATACGAAAATAGGACCAAATACATGCACTGCAAGAAATTTGGGATCTCGCAACGGCTTTTTTTAGTAATGCTTTAAAAACCGTCAGTATAGATGGTGTATGGTAACACTTTGCAAAACGTTACTAGAAATAGGACTATAGCGACGGTTTGTTATGCAACCATTAGTAGATTACAAGAATATAGCGACGGTTTTTAATAAATGTTACTAAAAACTGGATTATAGTGACGATTTTCATTAACTGTTAATAGATTTTTACACCGCCAAAATCAATTTTCTTTCATGCGATCGGTTTTTCAAACCTGAACTAATGATTGAGATGGTTGACTTTTTTTCCATGTTGATTAATAAATCCTTCTCGTAAAAATTTGACTGAATTGGGTTTAGAAAGCTTCTTTATCGAGACACAATTTCATTAACAAAATGAGTTTTTTTTATCCGATCAAGTGTGTAGTGATACCTGATTAACTTCCTTTTTGGTACGAATGATGTATGAATGAAGTACCTGTTAGTATGTAAAAGATAGACGGTTTCGATCAAAAAAAATATGACTCAGGTGGGGGTCAGGTCTTACAATACTTTAATGTCTCGGGATGCATCAAATGTGGTCCGATCTGGCGGTCGCCGACATCCGACGATCTTCGATGTTGGTGACAGTGATGGAATTAGTGAGACTTGAAATCCCAACGGCTTAGATTGACGATTGTAAAAATGGAGTTTGTAATTACATTTAAAATATATACGTTCAATGTAATTCATAACAAACTATGTCTTGTGTTGTACTTAAACGTACAGTAGCCACTCGACCACGACACAACCGTGATGATTGAGACCATTGATTTTGTTTTCCTTGTTGATTAAATCATCTTCGTAAAAATTTGGCTTGATCGAGTTTAGAAAACTTCTTTATTGAGACAAAATTTCATTAATGAAATAAATTTTTTTGCCTGATCAAGTGTGTAGCGATCCTCAATTAATTTCATTCTTGGTATGAAGGATGTATTGTTTACTATGTAAAAAATAGATGCTTCCAATTGAAAAGAAGAAGAAGATATTAGTAGGTGTTTGAATAGTACAAACCGAATTTAAAAAATTAGATTAAGAAAAATGCGGTTTGTAAATATTAGAAGGTGTTTGATTTAACACAAGTTGTGGGATAACTCGGCTGGTTCGCTCGCACACGCGCACACACGAGGTCTTGGGTTTGATTCCCAGGATGAGCAAACATTATTGCGCTACCACACGGGTGCCACGTGGACGCCATGTGGGCATTACATCACACAGTGGTGGTTTTTAAAAAAAATAAAAATTCCTTTATCAACGCTCGTCAAAACCTTCGCTATACGTCTACAGCGACGGTTTGGCTGACAGTAGATGAACCGATGGTATAGCCTTTAGCGACATTTTTTGCATTCTTTAGTGACGCTTTTGATAGTTGTAAGATCCCGATTTTCTTGTATTGACATAAAAGTTCACCATTGTGAATTGTTGCTCCAACCCCCTCTCTCTCTCTCTCTCTCTCTTTAACAACAAAGAAATGTTTTTACTCTTTGAATAAGTATTAAAAAGACTAAAGAGAGCAAGGTTTTTTTTTTATCTACAAAAGTGACATTTTATTCAAGAAAACTTGATGTATAGTACATCGAGAGAGGGGAGGGAAATATAACCAAAGGTTGAATGAATGAAAAGGAAACACGAAATAGGACAAAGCCCTAAACACCCAATGGGCTAAGCCCGAAACAATACACCTAGTGGGCCAAGCCCAACACCCAACGGACAAAGCCTGAAACCTAATGGGCCAAGCCCAACAAGCAACGGGCAAATCCCAAAAAACCAGAAACACTTAAATGGCCAAGGCCCAATACGCTGTAAAATGCAGAATTTTATTAACGGGACTAGTGCTTTAATTTCGAATAGTGATAATGCAAAATTTGTTTTTGTTGGTGCCAAAACTCTAGTGCATAAAAATCTTATACGCTGCACATGATACAAGTCTTCTTGTGTACTAGAAATTTGGTACCAACAAAAATAATTTTGGCACTATCATTCCTCTTAATTAATTCCGTTAAAACCTCAAAAAAAAAAAAAACCCAAGCGAATTCAGCACCGCCCTTTAACACCTTCTTTGTGCGCCGCTTCAATTTGTCCTAAACGCATAAAAGGCCACAATTAGTTAACATACAAATCAATTCAATTCAAGTTTAAGAAAATATACTGCACATTAACAAGTCCAGTTCATTACAAAACTGAAGTTTCCAAAAGCAAATGTATTGTTAGCAAATTAATACTGTACTGTCTTAGCGCTTATAACGTACCTTCCTAACGTACGGTATTTGCGAGGGAGGTTAATTTGTGGGTTGCGGCAGTGATGACTTGTAGCGGTGGTGGGGCTTTGGTGAAGTGGTGGTCATGGCGGTGGTGGTGTCTCATTCAGAGTTGGTGATGGTTGGGATGCAAGGCGTTAGCAGCAGGCTCAGAGCGTTTTGGGGATCAACGGCATATAGCAGATTCACGGCAGTTTGAGCGACGATAGCGACATTTCAAATCCCGATTGTTTGTGGTTTCCGGCGGTGTGGTGGTTTTAGTGGTGGGGTTTTAGTTTGGGTGTTTAGGGCTTCGGTTGGTCTTGGACCAGCGTTTGGGTCTTGGGTAGTGTGGAGATCAAGTAATTTTAATTTCCTTTATATCCTTAGTCTTTAATCTTTGTAATATTGCATAGATTAATAAAAAATTTATGCCAACCAAAAAAATGTACGGTATTTACTTTTAAAAAAGTTGTCTAAAGTTTGGTTCAAACTCGGCTAGAATGCGACTATTAACATAATATTAGAAAATATTATGTTGCCATATTTTCTAAGCTTTATTATTATATTTCCAGTTTAGGTAGATTATTATTTATGTTTCCCAGTTAGTCTAGGTTTCGTTATTATACGTATTTTCTTGTTATGCGTCTTGTTATCTATATAAAAGCGTGCTAGGTTATAGTTTGAATAAAATCAATAATACATTTTTCGCTTTTCTTCACAGCGACCAATCATTTAAAAAGGCATCTTGCCGTTATTAGCTGCTTATTTTTTTTGAACAGTAATGTTATTAGCTTTTGTTGCAGTTTTTTTTTATCAGCAAAAGAATTTATTAATAAACTCGACAAGGGCATTTCGAAGAAAAAAAGACAAAGACCAGCCGCAAGATATTGATACATGCAGCAAGAAGAAAGTCCAAGAGACAAAAAAGAACCATCTAACAAAAAGTTGAATGGAAGAGCCAAAACCAAATCCCGGCAACCCATTTAGTCCGCCCTTGGTTCCAACCATGTGTGGGACACAGAGCTGGCCCTGGTTTTTCAGAAGCTTAAAACGAAAATTAAAAATGAGCCTTTTTGTTAGATTTTTCTTTGGAAGATTCTAACTTAAAACTAATTTATAATAGATGAAATAACCTCTAGAATATAAAAACCAAGCTTAGGTGGCTAAAATAAGCGATATGGGACAATTCCAACACATGCAAAAAAAATTTAAAAATGTATGCACATGCGGGAATTTACAAAACTGTTCCTAGCTGTCCTCGTAATAAGAACTTCAGAGCGCTCCATGAATACATATAAAAATTAATCCAGTTTATCATATATATATATGCATACAGATGTATGTAGGACAGTAGGAGCAGTAGTACGTTACCATGTATCGAGTGTTCCGGAGGAGAGCAAAGTTGTCCAAGAAACAGGAGTAGTGAGCATGGGTGAAATTCTTGTTACGATAACAGGAACAACACAGGTTGTATGTCTTCTCCTTGTTAACATAGTAACATTAATCGACACACAGGAAATGGAGGCCCCACAAGTAGGACTCACAACCAGCACCAGCACAGATCACAAGCCTGTTGCTCGTGAGCATATAGAAAAACGTATCGGATTCCTCGAAATCCAGAGTGCCGTCGTTGTTCTTGTCGAGAAGTTTGAACAGGTTGGTATGGGGCCCCAGGTTGTAGCCTTTTTTTACGAGGAAATCCAAGTACTCCTGGGTGCTCACTTCCCCGTCTCCATTTGCGTCTATTGATTTGTAAAAACCCACGAGAGTTTTTTGTTGGTCCTCGGACATGTTTGCGTAATAAGCCTTTGCTGCCTCGCGCATCTCCTCTCTCTCTCTGTGTCTCTCTCCCTCTCTCTCTACAAGTATTTGTCTTTTTATTTAGAACAGTACCGGGCATATCCTCTCTTTTTTGTTTTTTGGTGATTAGTACCGCCGTACCGGACATATCATTGTACTTGTATAGAAGGAGAAACCTTACAGTGAAAGGACCTACCTCAGTATAATTTTTATATGCATTTTGACATGGCAAGCCAATATATGTACTCTAAAGTAGAGGTGAGGGTGTTGACTTTGTCCTCGTAAGTATTGGTATCACAAGTGGGAGGGAGTCTCAATGGTTTAATTAGCGGTAGCAGTCTGTGTAGCAGTAGCAGAGTTATCAAATGATACATAGTGTGAATCAAATATAGCGATCGTGAATTGTTTTAAAATTATTTATGATGCCAGAACGTCTGAAGTGGCCGTAGCGACCATGTCATGTTCGGGTTCATTGAATGGTTCACACCTAGAATTAAATTCCCAACATATATAAACAAAGTTTTGTTTGCTCAACATTGGTTCTTAAACATCCAATCTCGTGCAAGTCATTTTCGAGATAAACCTAGCATACTTATATATACGTCAATACAAGTGTTGGTCCAGTATGATTCACCCACAAGTACTTTATAAAGAATGCTCAAAATGTGGTAATCAACATAATGTAACCAAGAATGCTCAAAATTTAAATGATTACATCACAATGTACTGTATCATATATGTATATAAGATCCTATAAGATAAGATATATACATACATGTATATATGATATAGAGTCATTGATGAACCTTGTAACAGTTATTTAATCATTAGCTCATAGATCGACAATAGGCATGATTGAACATATATAACTTTTTAAAATGAACTTAGATCTCTACGGTTCCAAATGGGAGCGTAGTGTGCATTTTGTGTACGTCTGAATTTCTCTTGATCAATCTAATCCATCCATATAGTAGGGCTCATTGAATAATAGCTTCACGTGAAAATTCAAGCTGATCAAATACCCAAGACCACTTGGCAGAACACTTTAGTTGTAGCATTTCCTTGTCATTGGAGGTTTTGGTGTTTTGATGTTTTTGGGTAGTACGTTCCTAGAATTTTAGGCCTATATCTCTTGCCTTTGCCTTCATCCATTTTTTCCGTTGTACTTTTTTCTTCGAGTTAATAAAATTTCTTTCGCCAAGCACAAATAACAAACAAAATGAATGTGGCCGTCGCCATTCTTGTCTAGACATTTTGAACTAAAAAAAATGCATATAAAGAACATTCACTATCTTCCAACTAAAATGGATGTGAGGCATATGATTGAAACTCTATGAGGGCATTTTTGTTTTGTACAAGTTCTTTTTTTAAGTAAAATGGATGTGAGGCCTTACAAAACATTACTAGTGGACTAGAGAGGTTACAAATTAAAAAATTGACTTGATGAATCATAAACATGCTATAGTGAACCTTAAACCAATTTTTTATAAAAAAAATTAAAAAAAATAATGCTTTGAACTCAAATCTAAAGACATATGGGTTCGAAAGAAATCTATAGAAATGAGTTTCACGGTATATTCACGGGATCTGTGTGAATCATAAGACTCTTAACACTTCAATATCCGAATGGCATTGATAGGCGCGCGGAATTCGTGAATTTAAGCGCCCAAGTAGGGAAATTAGCGCGTTAGACGTGCATGTAATCCTCATTTTCCATTTAATGCGTGCACGTGGTTGGATTTTGTATTTGTGATTGATTTGCAGGAAATTGAGATGTTTTGGCGCTAATGAGAGGTATCCGGAAAGGCCGTGATAGAGCTTGTGAGCGAGAACGGCCGTGGAGACTAAGTGTTGGACACAAATTCATGAGAAGGTGAACGGAACCTTAGTGAGCGCTACAGAAGATGTGGTATAGCGCTAGAACGTGGCATAGCTGTTGCTCGAAGTGGACAGAGTTTTAGCGAGCGCTATACCCTTTTTGGTGTAGCGCTACCTTTGAAGTTAAAGGGGTCAACGCCAGCAACGGTCAACGCACTAAAGGGTTAGGTAGCGCTATACCCTTTTTGGTGTAGCGCTACCGAGGGCTTAGCAGGGCCTAAAAACGGCGCCGTTTTGGTCGTCCGGCGTCCGATTTCGATTTGTTTTAGGATTTTTAATTGTAATTAATATGGGTTAGTATAAATACCCCGTTTTAACGCAGAATTAGGTTACGTACGTTTTTACTTAGATTTTTAGCAGCTTTTCATAACGACGTTTTTCTGAGTTCTTATTTTTGCAGATTCAAGTTTTAATTGAAGTTCTTTCAAGTTTTCCAGCTTTAATTCCTGTTATTCTTCAGTAATCGAATCCGTTACTCTTCTGTAAGTCTGTGGAATTGTGTTTTTATTTCTATTCCTATTATTCGAAGCATGTTTAGATCTAGGGTTTTAATTGTTACTGCGTTTAATAAAATTATGAGTGAGTAGTTCTGTAGAGTGCGGCCACGGGGCAAAGGCGTCTCGTGGCTAGTTTAATTAATGTTTTTTTACCTCGGGATCGAATTAATTTAATCTTTAAGCAATTTTAGAAGACGAAAACTCTTCTAACAAACAAAACCCAGGCATCGCCGGAATTCGAATGCGCACGGATACTGGTGACAGGTGGTGCGCATTTGTTAGGGATCCTTTTTCCTATTCTAAAATCAACAAAGTGAATAATTGTGGCCCGAGTAAACATTGGTTAGACTAGTTGCGGACGCTGAGTTCCCACGGCTGTACTCTCCTCGTTAAATCCTTATTTAATTAATTTAGTTTGGTAATTTAGTTAGTAAATCAATCTCATTGAATAAGGGGTGGCTACCTAAGAGCCAATTAAAACTAGAATTCAACACTTTTGAGTCAGCACCGTCCGTCCGTCTCTGTGGTTCGACTCCGGTACTTCCGGAATTATTGTGCTACACTGGTCAAGAGTCCTACGCTTGGGACGCGTTTTTAGTTTAATTTTATTAACACCTGGTCGGTCAAGCATTTTTGGCGCCGTTGCCGGGGACGACGACGTGTGTTCTAAATTGTGAGTTTTCGTGTCTTTTGTCTTTTAGTTGAGTCACCATAGGTAGAAATAAGAAGGTGTCATTTAAACAGGACCCTCTTTATTATCGCGACCCGACACTTCGTTTAGTTCGAAAAGAACTGGAGTCGAGTCAGCCTGTGTTTTCAAGTTCTTCATCTTCTAGTTTAGAGTCAGACTCAGCTGAGTACCAGTCAGAGTCTATTCCCATTAGTGGTCTTTATATAGATTTACCTTTTGAGTCAGTTAGTGTCAGCAATCCACTTTTCCAGTCAGTTTTAGAGTCAGTTATAGAGTCAGAATCAGAATCAGCCGAGATGGGAGATAGGCAAGTAGCTATTTAGCCGTCCTTGAGGCAGCACATGCATCCCGAGAGGACCACTCCTCTCGGACCCATTGTGTTCCCTCAAGAGACACAAGAGGCACGCAATGCCTTTACAGTCAAACCTGGTGTCCTTAATAGTCTCCTTAGTTTCCACGGGAGAGAGTGCGATGATCCGTACGAGCATGTGCGGACATTTGAGGGATTGGTGCGCAATCTTGCGTCTAGTACCCAATATGAGAATGCGTGCCTCAAGCTGTTTGAGGCAACATTGAGGGATGGCGCGCTTTTGTGGTTCCGAATGCAAAAGTCTCAGTCCTTCACCACTTGGGCACAAGTGCGTGACGCCTTTTATAGGAAGTATTTTTCTGAGGCTAAGACTAAGAGTTTCAGGCGTCAAATCCAAGGATTTAGGCAAGAGAGGGATGAGCCATTTCTCAAGGCATGGGAGCGTTTTAAGGAATTGCTCCTAAGGTTGCCACATCATGGCTTTGAGAGAATTCAGTTAATTGGGTTCTTTCATCTGGGTCTCAACGCTGAGTCAGTCCAGCACATAGAGTATTCTTGTAAAGGGGACGATTTCCTGTCCAAAACAGCAGACCAGGCTTGGGATTTCTTAGATGACCTAGCTGATAGGCAGAGGGCTTTAGAACCATCCGAGTTTGAGCGATCCGGACCTTCTGGGTCCAATGTTGTCCCGGTTACCATTCGTGACCAGCGACTTCAGGCTCAGGTTGAGAAAATGGCTCAGAGATTAGAGGAGCTAGAGGTGAGGCAGGCTCGTCCAGTTAATGAGGTGTCAATTGATGAAGTATGTGTGTGGTGTGAATGTAAAGGGCACACCGTGACCGTTTGTCCTGGGTTTATTGCCGCCAAGGGGGCGAGTCAATTCAATCAAGAGGAAGTTAATGCAGTTAGGACCTGGGATCCTTATTCTAACACGTATAATTCGGGATGGAGGGATCACCCCAATTTTGGGTGGTCAGACTCCAGACCCGCAGGTGGAAGCCAAGCTCAACCACTTGCGCTACCTCCGCCGCAGCATTTTCAACAGGCCCAATAGTCCAGGCCTCCTCAAGGCCAGATCATTCCATTTCACTACCAGCCACAACTTGGTAGGGGGGCAGGTCCATCCACTCGTGGTCCTCCCCCAGGTTATTCACAGATGACCGCGCGTGATCATAAGTTAGATGATACTGTCAATTCCCTGATGCAGTCACAAACGACATTTCAGACGGAAACGAGACAGCAAATTGGAGCCCTTACAACCCAAATGTCACAACTCACTGCGGTTATCGGTCAACTACAGCAGGAGAAAGGTAGGTTTTCGGCCCAGGGTAGTACAGCGGGGGCCCATTATTTGGACAATCCTTCAGGTTCTAATGTTCATAACCCCAATCAGGAGGAGGCCAAGTCGGTCACCATTCTTAGGAGTGGGAAGGAGATCGATAAGTCCATAGAACCTAAGCAGAAACCAGCTCCACCCCCGGGGCCGGTTGATGCACCAAGAGCAACTCCTGATGTTGATGATGTCCCTAGGAAAGAGGTAGAGGATGATGAGGAGTCACCTGAGGTGGTGGTGCCTGCAGCTGCAGCCCCCACGACTCCAACAACACCAGCAGTGCCAGTAGCTCCATATCCCCAAAGGCTAGCGGTGAAACCTAAGCAGAATATGAACCATAAGATGTTTGAACTTTTTAAGAGGGTGCAATTCCCTATCTCTTTGATGGAGGCAATTGAGTCTTTTCCCCAGTGTGCGAAGGTATTGAAAAACCTTTGCACGAAAAAGCACAAGAACCAAAACAATATAGTTCTGACTGAGCAGGTGAGCTCCATTCTTCAGACTGAGATTCCTGCAAAGTGCAAGGATCTAGGGTGTCCCACCATTACCATAGATATTGCAGGCCAGACATTCGATAAGGCATTGCTGGACTTAGGAGCAAGTGTTAACTTGCTCCCCTATTCAGTATACCTGAGGCTAGGTCTAGGCGATCTGAGAGCTACTCCGGTCACGCTACAGTTGGCAGACAGGAGTGTGAGAATACCTAAGGGACTTGTAGAGGATGTGATGGTTCAAGTAGGTGAGTTCCGATTTCCTGCGGATTTCATTGTTCTGGACACTCGCCAGAATCCTGAGATTTTAGAGAAGACCTCCATCATTCTAGGTCGACCTTTCCTAGCCACCTCCAATGCCATCATGAATTGCAAAACTGGCAGAGTCCAGCTATCTGTTGGCAAGGAGATGATGGAGGTGGATGTCTATAATGTTAACACTCTTGAGGAGGATGATGAGGAGGTAGAAGAGGTGAGTTTGATCAATACGCTCGTTCAGGAGCACATAGAGACAGTGTTGTATAAGGATCCTCTGGAGATTGCTCTTACCGCCGAGGAGGCGTCATTTTTAGATTCTCCAGAGGTAGGAAGTTTGTTAGAGATATTAAATGTCGAAGATTCAGTGGAGGAAGTATGTGGGGTCTCTTATGACCCAATGTTCGAGCCTCTGGGCGACCTTCCGCCCAAGGTTCTTCCGTCATCGTTTCAGCCGCCTAAACCAGAGTTAAAGTCTCTGCCGGACACTCTCAAGTACGCCTTTTTAAAGGGCAAGAATACTTATCCGGTTGTGATCTCCTCATCCCTTGAGGAGAATCAAGAGAGGAAGTTGCTTGATTTGTTGAGAGAGCACATAGGCGCGCTTGGCTGGACTATAGCTGATTTGCATGGTATAAGCCCAACGGTGTGTACACACCGAATCGATCTTGAGGATAGTGTGAAGCCTTCTAGGCAGCCTCAGCGGCGCTTGAATCCCCACATGAAAGAGGTGGTTCGAGCTGAGGTTTTGAAGCTCTTAGACGCTGGTATCATTTACCCAATTGCCCATAGTGAGTGGGTGAGCCCAGTTCAGGTAGTGCCTAAGAAGGCTGGGGTGACAGTTGTTACAAATGAGCGAGGTGAGTCCGTACCAACCCGAGTTCCTACAGGATGGAGAGTATGCATAGATTACCGGAAGCTAAATGCTAGCACCCGGAAAGATCACTTCCCTCTCCCTTTCATTGACCAAATTTTGGAGAGGGTAGCAGGTCGGGCTTTTTATTGTTTCCTGGATGGGTATTCGGGATAAAATCAGATAGAGGTTGCGTTAGAAGACCAGGAAAAGACCACTTTCACGTGTCCGTATGGTACTTATGCTTACCGTCGCATGCCCTTTGGGTTGTGCAACGCACCTGGTACTTTTTCCAGGTGTATGATGGGGATTTTTAGTGACATGGTAGAAAGGATTGTGGAGGTGTTTATGGATGATTTTTCGGTCTTCGGGGACTCATTTGATGGTTGCCTTGAGAATTTAGGCAAGGTGTTGCGGAGATGTGAGGAGAAGCACTTGGTACTGAATTGGGAAAAATGCCACTTCATGGTTACCCAAGGGATTGTGTTGGGACACATTGTGTCCTCCAAGGGTATCGAGGTGGACAAGGCTAAGATAGACTTAATTCGTAAACTTCCTACTCCTAAGTCTGTCAGGGATGTGCGTTCATTTCTTGGACACGCTGGTTTTTACCAGCGGTTCATTAAAGATTTCAGTGCTATCTCCCTTCCATTGTGTAAGTTGTTAGCTAAGGACGCGCCCTTTGTGTGGTCCGATAAGTGTGAGGAGGCATTTCAAAAGTTGAAGCGGAGCCTCACGACTCCGCCTATTGTGCAGTCTCCTGATTGGAGTCTTCCCTTCGAGTTAATGTGTGATGCATCTGACTATGCAGTCGGAGCTGTTTTAGGACAGAGGAGAGGGAAGGACCCATTTGTGATTTACTATGCGAGCAAGACGCTCAATGAGGCACAAATGAATTACACCACTACCGAGAAAGAGTTGTTAGCCGTGGTGTTTGCCTTAGATAAATTTCGATCCTATTTGGTGGGTTCGCAGATCACGGTGTTCACCGATCATGCGGCCCTTAAGTACTTGATGACCAAGCAGGATGCGAAAGCTCGCCTTATTCGGTGGATTCTGTTGCTGCAAGAATTCCATCTCATTGTTAAGGATAAGAAAGGGGTAAAGAATGTAGTAGCTGATCATCTGTCCCGTCTGGAGTTCGAGGATCCCACCTCGAATCTTCCCATTAGAGATTCTTTCCCAGATGAGCAGTTATTCGCTGCTAATGAGTGCACGTGGTATGCTGATATTGCCAACTATTTGGTAACTGGGCAGATTCCTGCCCATTGGTCTACCCAGCAGAAGCAGCGTTTCTTGAGGAGTGTCCGACAGTACATCTTCGACGACCCTTATTTGTTTAAGTACTGTGCGGACCAAATTGTGCGTAGATGTGTCCCTGAGTCTGATCAGCAGGGGGTCATACAGTTTTGTCATGGGGAGGCGTGTGGGGGTCACTTCTCTGCGAAGAAGACCATCGCCAAGATTCTGCAGTGCGGGTTCTGGTGGCCCGATATGTTTAAGTATGTGCATGCATTTTGTAGGTCATGTGACCGTTGCCAACGGCTTGGCAAACTATCTTCACGTCAGGAGATGCCCTTTCAGCCCATTCTTGTGCTAGAAGTGTTTGATTGCTGGGGCATCGATTTTATGGGTCCATTTCCTATGTCTCATGGTTTTGAGTATATTCTGTTAGCGGTGGATTACGTGTCAAAGTGGGTAGAGGCGATTCCCACCAAGTCCATGGAGTCCAAAGTAGTGCTAGAGTTTTTTAAGGCTAATATCTTGTCGAGGTTTGGCGTGCCACGCGCCATTATCTCGGATCAGGGCACTCATTTCACGAGTCGGTCATTTGCGAAATTGATGGGGGAGTTTAAAGTTAGTCATAAGGTGTCAACTTCGTACCACCCCCAAACCAATGGGCAGGCTGAATTAGCGAATAGAGAGATTAAGAGGATTCTAGAGAAGACTGTAGGTGTGACTAGGAAAGATTGGTCTACCAGGTTGAACAATGCATTGTGGGCCTACCGCACAGCTTACAAGACCGTATTGGGTGCTTCACCCTATCGGCTCGTTTACGGTAAGGCCTGCCACCTACCAGTTGAGTTAGAGAAGAAGGCCTATTGGGCCATTAAGAAAGTAAATTCTAGTGTGAGTGAGGCGGGTGAGCATAGGAAATTGCAGTTGTGTGAACTTGAGGAGCTTAGGAATGACGCGTATGAGAATGCTAGCATCTATAAGGCTAAGGTTAAGGCGTATCATGATAGGAATATCCAGCGCAAAACCTTTAGTGTTGGTCAGCAAGTTTTGCTTTATAATTCGCGTCTCCATTTATTTCCAGGGAAGTTGAGGTCTCGGTGGGACGGTCCCTATGTAGTGGTTCAGGTGTATCCAAATGGTTCAGTCGATGTCCGCGATTCTAAGGATGATCATGTGTTTAAAGTTAATGGGCAGCGTCTCAAACCCTATTTGGAATTTCTCGAAGTAGGTGAACCCGATGAGGAGTTGATTGATCCTGTCTATCAGGACGTTCCGGTTGAGTAGACTTTTCCGGCATGTTTCGACGGGTAGCTCACGCGTACCCTGCTCTTCATTGAGTGTGGACCCGGCTCCTAGCGATAGGGGTACCCATCATTGACTTGGGTTTTGGGCACAATCTATGTACTCCTGTCTTTTCACTACAAGAAAAATTGCATTGGATGACGAATGAAAATCGTCACAAATCGTATGTTTTTCGTCACAAATTATATAGGTGACGAAAAAAAATTTGTCGACTAAAGGTTGTCGAGGATTCTTACCTGGTGACGAAATCTATTTTTCGTCACCTATAGTACCTTTTGGCGACGAAAAATTTCGTCACGAAAAAATGACTTGGTGACGAAATTTTCTTCGTCACCTATTGTTCTTTTTTGCCGACAAAAAAATTCGTCACAAATTATTCCCTTTGGCTCGTCAAAGGTGACCCATTGGTGACAAAATATTTCGTCGCAAAAGACATTCTTATATGTGTGAAAAGAATATCACTTTCCTTGCTCCTGCTGGGTTTCGAACCCGAGTCTTTTAGGTTTTGCACGCAAGCCTTAACCAACTACACTACACAAACTTTTCAGCATATGTTTGAAATATCTAATATATAACACATACATTTAACATTAAAATATATTTTGAATGGCATTTTGAATCATCAAACATTAAAATTAGCAATTTTGATAAACATTAAAGTCGTAGCTCTTTATGTTATTGTTCAAACCCAATTTAAATTATCTCAATCGGAGTTTTGAGCAAAGAGTTATGCCTAAAATATATTTGGGGACAAAGCATAATTCATAAATTTTGTCGCCAAATGATAAATTTTTTGTCACTGAAAATGTAATAAGAAGACGAAAAATATTTTTCGTCACCAAATTGGTTCATTTGGTGACAAAATATTTTTTTGGTCACTAAATAATTATCTTTGGCGACAAAAAATAATTTTGTCTCCCTTTTTACTCTTTTGGTGACAAAAATTTTATTTCGTCGCCAAATAGGTGCCTTTGGTGACAAAAATATCTTTTTCGTCGCTAAATAGTTATAATTGGTGACGAAATAATTTCATCGCGGAAGTTGTCAAAACAGTGACGAATTTATTTTTTCGTCGCCAAATATACTCATTTAGTGACGAAATTAAATTTTGTCGCCACTTTTTCGTCACTAAACATACTTTTTCTTGTAGTGTTTATTTCTTAGTTATTTAGTTATTGTCTCTTATTTAATTGTTTTTGTTTATCTCATTTTTTTAAAAAGAAAAAAAAAACGAAATTGAAAAGAGGAAAAAAATTCGCATCATGGTCTTGTATAGCCACCCATTTCTCGCTCATCCGCTTGACACGGGAAGAAAAGTATGACACGTGAGACTGTGTGAATGTCTGGTGGTGTTCTTTTCTTTTCATTTTTTTATTATTATTCTTATTTTGTTTGTTTATGGCCCGGATAACACGCGCCGGACGGGACTAATGCCATTTGCATGTTCTCGGTAGTTGTGGTTTCAGTCTTTTGGCAGGGTACGCGTGCTACCACACCAGCCTTGGTAGATTAGGTCTCACCGCTGGGGAGATGGAGGCATTCAAGAGCTCTAAGTCATGAGTGCCATTACGTGTGACGGTTGTCAGCCCGAAGCCCCCAGCGCGGCCTTGTGTGACTAGCTGTGGTCCCACTATTTGGGTCCGAAGGAGCAAGCCCTGGAGCAGCTGCAATGACGAGGAATGCAAAAGCAAAAAAATTCCTCGAACATCGGCCGAGGTCATGGTGGTTGGCTGCCACCCCAGGTTCACTTTTTTCCTTCTCTTTATTCTTACTTTTCTTGGTTTTCATGCTTTGGGGACCATGCGCATTTAAGTTGGGGGAAGGGGTGTACTTTGTACACAATTACTTTTGTGTTGAGCGTACACAATTACTTTTGTGTTGAGCTTTGTTAGTTGGTTTAGAGGTCTGTTTTATTTTTATTTTTTTATTTTTTTTAATATTTGTATGGGGATACGATTGTTATGCTTGTTTGTATGAGTTAGGTGAGTATGCTAGATTTTTGTCTCGTTGTTTGCCTGTTTAACTCGTTTACATGCATATATCTGGCATCTCTGTTCGTCTATTCGCACCATAAGCAATGTTGAATAGATGTTCCCACTTAGTTCACAGTGTGTCCCTAAAAGCACTCCCATGTTTCTTTATTCATCGATTTCTGCAATTGCACAAAATAGTAGGCGTTTGTACCACTTGTCATAGTCTGAATATTTTGCATGCATGTTGTGAGAGTTGGAAACGTGCATAGGGGATGAGACAAGACATTTTTGCATGATTAGACCACATATGAGTCCCATTGACCAATTTTAAACCAGTCCGAGTCAGTTCCTGAGTCTAGCCTAGGAAACCGATGTATGGGTTGGATTGTAGTTGGGGGGTCTAGCTTTGTGCATCATGGGTGTCTTATTGCATTGGATTTGGAGAATCGTTGTCCTCAGAAGTGAAAGAGAAGAAGTGTTAATGAGTGTCATATTTTGAACGAAACCCAACTTTTAAGCTATAAACGTAGTCAAAAAAAAAAAAAAGGAGAAAGAAAAGTAAAAAAAAAAAAACAGAAAGTGCAGAATAAAAGGGAGTTGAGGCAAGTTGGGAGGAATCAACACCTGCTGGCACATCATAATAACTGGGCAATCCTCGGCTCTTTATCAGCCGCCTCAGTTTCCAGACTTGGAGGTTAGTGATGATTTTGCTGGGAGCGATTCAGATTGAGCTGGGATATCCATGATGCTGATGCTAGGTGGTGGTGTCAGTTTATGTGTTATTTCATGTGGTTCGTGAGTCGGTGGTTAGAGTCTTGTCATTTCAGATATGGTGTAAAAACTCGTACTATGTTATGTTTGTGGCTAATGTTTTGTGTAGAGCACCGATGTGGTGCCGGAGTCAAGGTGGCGGTCAGTCAGGGTAGGTTGTCCATGCGCTTCTATAGGCCGCCACCCTTTGCATGTTCTTTTTCTTTTTGCAACCACGGTCGTTATAAGCCTGTTAAAGTCCTTAGTTGACCCGATGCACGTTGTTCAACTCTCTTGCATGCATGTTTTATATTTAGCTATGGATGTTTGGTATCTTAATTTCGTTGAGCTTTCATTGTTATAACTGGCGTTGTTTTGATTGGCACGTGGTGATTTTTGTTCCATCTCACGTTGGTCGCCGAGCGCCTCGCATGGGATGTTGAGTGTTCCGGTGAGCGAAAGTGACATTGTGACTTTGTGGGGGCATGTTTATCTCTACAATTGTTTTGATGCCGAATTGTTCGAATTATAGCTAGGGCATGCGTATGACTGAGTTAAAGGTGGCAATGAGGAAGAAATTTTATGTTCACTTAATTTTTGTACAAGTTGCATAACCCTCGTATCCCTTGTTGAGTTTTATTTTCTTGTTTTGTTATTTTTATTTCGTTCGTTGCTAGGGACTAGCAACGCTCAAGTTGGGGGATGTGATAGGCGCGCGGAATTCGTGAATTTAAGCGCCTAAGTAGGGAAATTAGCGCGTTAGACGTGCATGTAATCCTCATTTTCCATTTAATGCGTGCACGTGGTTGGATTTTGTATTTGTGATTGATTTGCAGGAAATTGAGATGTTTTGGCGCTAATGAGAGGTATCCGGAAAGGCCGTGATAGAGCTTGTGAGCGAGAACGGCTGTCGAGACTAAGTGTTGGACACAAATTCATGAGAAGGTGAACGGAACCTTAGTGAGCGCTACAGAAGATGTGGTATAGCGCTAGAACGTGGCATAGCTGTTGCTCGAAGTGGACAGAGTTTTAGCGAGCGCTACACCCTTTTTGGTGTAGCGCTACCTTTGAAGTTAAAGGGGTCAACGCCAGCAACGGTCAACGCACTAAAGGGTTAGGTAGCGCTATACCCTTTTTGGTGTAGCGCTACCGAGGGCTTAGCAGGGCCTAAAAACGGCGCCGTTTTGGTCGTCCGGCGTCCGATTTCGATTTGTTTTAGGATTTTTAATTGTAATTAATATGGGTTAGTATAAATACCCCGTTTTAACGCAGAATTAGGTTACGTACGTTTTTACTTAGATTTTTAGCAGCTTTTCATAACGACGTTTTTCTGAGTTCTTATTTTTGCAGATTCAAGTTTTAATTGAAGTTCTTTCAAGTTTTCCAGCTTTAATTCCTGTTATTCTTCAGTAATCGAATCCGTTACTCTTCTGTAAGTCTGTGGAATTGTGTTTTTATTTCTATTCCTATTATTCGAAGCATGTTTAGATCTAGGGTTTTAATTGTTACTGCGTTTAATAAAATTATGAGTGAGTAGTTCTGTAGAGTGCGGCCACGGGGCAAAGGCGTCTCGTGGCTAGTTTAATTAATGTTTTTTTACCTCGGGATCGAATTAATTTAATCTTTAAGCAATTTTAGAAGACGAAAACTCTTCTAACAAACAAAACCCAGGCATCGCCGGAATTCGAATGCGCACGGATACTGGTGACAGGTGGTGCGCATTTGTTAGGGATCCTTTTTCCTATTCTAAAATCAACAAAGTGAATAATTGTGGCCCGAGTAAACATTGGTTAGACTAGTTGCGGACGCTGAGTTCCCACGGCTGTACTCTCCTCGTTAAATCCTTATTTAATTAATTTAGTTTGGTAATTTAGTTAGTAAATCAATCTCATTGAATAAGGGGTGGCTACCTAAGAGCCAATTAAAACTAGAATTCAACACTTTTGAGTCAGCACCGTCCGTCCGTCTCTGTGGTTCGACTCCGGTACTTCCGGAATTATTGTGCTACACTGGTCAAGAGTCCTACGCTTGGGACGCGTTTTTAGTTTAATTTTATTAACACCTGGTCGGTCAAGCAGGCATCTTGGCATTACTCCTCACATAATCTTCCTACAGGAGTTCTTGATTAAAGATAGCCTTCTTCTGAGGCAGACTTTAGATTCTGGGCATTACTCCTCACATAATGGTGCATACGTTTTCGACAGCTGTGTTGATTGCTGCGTTGATTGTTGTCTCAAGTACTCTGAACGTAAGATCCTATGCTCTCTGAAAAACATAAACGTACGCATAACCAATGTGAACACTCAATATTGCAATTTTTAACCATGAACATGAAGTTCTAATAAAACGGTTATAAACTTCAATGACGCATAAGATTCCTATTAGAAGAACACTCACCGGCCGGTTTGTTTTTCTATTCATTAATTGTAAGCTCCATAGGTCGGGCATCCTCGTGGTTGAAAATTAATTAATTTCATGTCAAAATACATATTTATTTGTATCCACATACTCTTATTGAGTTGTACACTCTAATTTAATTTATTCTTCAGAGTATCTGTTTAGGTAAGTTGAGTAGAATTGATGGGACTTGTAATGAGCGAGAAACACCCTAGAGCTTTTGTATTTTGGAGTAAAGATGCAATCTATGGATCATTGAGTGCTAAATACAACTCCAAGCTTTCTTCTTCTTCTTTTTTGGTAACCAACTCCAAGCTTTCTACAACTTAGTTTCAATCTACTTGAGTCGTCTTCTAGTGGATTTCTAGAAGGCTATCGTAAGGTTTGAGGGTTCAAGGCAAGGGCCAGCAAATACTTGGTGTGGTAAACAAGGATTCGACAAGTAGACCTTAATGTAGTTTTGAGAATTCAAGTCATAGGGTAAGATTTCTTGTTACTACACAATCGTTTTGTAGTGCTTGATTTCATTGTACCTAAGCGATCAATTCGCAATAAAAAAAATTTATGTTAAAACAGCTGAAAAAAAAAAAATAAAGTAGGTATACTAAGAGCACAAAAAGATAAAGTAGGTATAATAGGAGCACAGGGTACATAAAAAAACAAGCATCATAACTTGAAGAGAGTAAATTGACAACCCTTGGCACTGTTTAGTTATCGGGAATATTACATATATTCTCATGAAAAGGAAGTAAAGAAAAACGTAGGAATTTTTAATATTTTTTTTGTTTTTATTCTGTTAACAAAGAATTTTGCAGGAAAACTAAATTCTTGCTGTTTAGCAAGAAAGTGCTTTTCAGTTAGAAAAATTGAATGAAGCAGAACTTTCTCGGCAACTCGCATATTAGTTACAAAAAAGTTGATTTTACCGTCGTTATACAACCGTGCAAGTCGCAACTCAACGGGGCCTAAGCCAAATTATGTGCAACCCGAATAAGCTAGCCAAAAGGGAAAACGCTCGAGAGTTAGCAAAGGTACTCACCGTTTTGAGTTGATTATTATTATGAGGAACAACATAATTCGTTGGGAATGTTGGAAGTTCAGTGATGGTAACAGATGAACTTGGCTGCAACAAACACAAAGAAATAGATTTAAGTAAATGTACGAATTCATTATTAGCCTCCTGTAATGAGAAAATCGTTAAAAATGGGCTTTCTAAAGGGAGCATTAGATAAGTGTTTTAATTTCAGGAAAAAAATTATATAAAGTAGCCCGAAGTACTATATAGTATCACCATGTGGTGCTCTGCATAAATGATAAATTGTTACATCGAAAATGTGAATATATAATCCTTGCTTCTACTCTTCTCGCAAAATTGTGTAATTGTGTGTCGCCTGCAAAAATGTTCTTTGCGTGATTTCTCGTAGTACTAGGTGAATAACGCCACCGGATACTCAGGAAGTATCGAATACTTAAACTCTAATTTCTTGGTTCAGTTACCTTGTGCTGGCTCGAATGAGTGAAATTACTCCCATGCATTCTCTTGGTTTCCAACAAAGCATAGTTATCCAAGAACTGGGCATGCTCGTGGCGATAGTGTTCGCCTTGGAAACAGTTTGGACATACGCAAAACAAGTCGTTGCCATTGTTAAAGCATATGGAGCAAGTGAAATACATGCCCGGGATGAACTCATCGCACCCGCCACAAAAAGGCCTCCCGCTTTTGATTATGTAGTAAAGAGCCATTACTTCCATGAATTCTAGGGTTCCATTGTTGTCCTTGTCGAGTTCTTTGAAAAATTGACTACTGCCCATTTTTACTTGGCCTTTGTCCCTCATAAACCCTAAAAATCCATGGAGACACACTTTCCCATCATTGTTTATGTCGAGCGATAGGAAAAATTCATATGCCGCTCTTTTTATGTCCACTGAGCTTTTATTGTAGTAGAGTCTGGCAGTCGTGACCAAAACCTCCATCGTGGCCTAAAGGAAAAATAGAGAAGCACAATTCAGTGTACAAACTTTATATCTAACCAAAAGCTAGCTTTTAAGCCATTAGGTGGAGAGGTCCCAATTTATACTATGAAGCGATCACTCATTTCATACCTAAGCAATTTGAATATTTTATACTTTGATGAGATTACACGTCGAAGGTGTTGAACGAGGGATGAGGTTGCATTGGTACTATAAATATGCATCTCAACTTTTATAGTACTAATGTAATTAACCTCAATCGTCGATCAATCAATGTACCCTTATCAAGTTCTAATGATGTTTTATATTTTGCAGAGCCAAAAAAAAAAAAAAAGAGGGTATATGTAGTACTCTGGTACTTATCGTACCATAAAACATGTGTCTATTATCCAATAGAACTTGCACGTTTATAGAGATTGCGACTGCCAACCGCTCCCGAAGTTATCGCAAGCTTGTTATCCTGCAATCAGAAAGTGTAGTTGAATTTGAATCTTCTTGACAATATGAAAGTAACGTAAACGAAACCAGAGAGAATCTTTTCAACGCTAGAGCCGTGAATAGGTGTTTACGGTTTTCAACCGCGCGCGTCCAAAGTATTTTTGGACGGTCCGAATTGAAAACCAATTCTTTTACCGGTAAGAATTGAAAAGCAATTTCGACCATTGATTGCGAGAACGAACGGCTGTGATTGGACGATGCACTTATTCATGGCTCCGCTATGAATAAGTTTCTCTTACGCAACAAACATTGAAAGTATAGCTAGCTTGCTCTTTTTCAATTCCCCTCTAGATGTAGGAAAAGTGATCAATTTTGGGGCACCATTACCCCAACAAGTCAACAAAATTCACAACTAGCTTAACAAAATAAAACAACAATATTCACAACTACAAATTCATGTGAAATTCATAAACTCCTTAGTTGGAGATTATCAAGAGATCAAGGCATGTGGCGTTACCCTAAGATCTTTTTTCATTACACATTCATTTAAGGTTTATATACTTAGTTCTGAGCCCAACAAATTAAACCAAAACCGTGTGGTGAAGAAAAGTAGCAGTGCCCAGAGCACCCAATTATAGATTTGTCCCTTCGTTGTGGGCTCAAGATATAAACACGTTGAGAATATTGTAAGGACAAACATTGGCGTGTCCCCAAGACCACCGGTGACAATGCTATTTTTAAGAAATGTACATCGTTGAAAGAGTGTGTAGAAATATGTAGGAAAACACATGTACGAAATTCATAGCCTTGTGCTTGCATCCTTTTAATCTTCGTAATTCGTTTTCAAAAATTAAAATATTATTTCTTGCAATTAAAAAAAAGTGCATAGCCTGTAATTGTGATATGTGCGCTATACATGCACTCATTTTGTTGTATAACACTTCATAATACTTGCACAAAAATTGGCATATGATCATTCGGAAGGTCGTGAGTCCCAACCTTGTTGAAATGCCCATTCTCTGGATGTGATACCACCATTTTTGTAGAAGTTCCATGTAAACTTTGTACCTATCATTGAAAGATTAATAAATTAGATATACGGTAGAACTTGAGCAATATTTAATGATCCTTTTATCTTTCAACGCTTCTGTATATATATATCTAGCTTTCATTGTCCCGCGCGTATGTTTATTGAATTTAATATAATCTCTTGTTTTGCTGAGGAAAAAAAAGGGGTAATACTAATATACAGATTTACGGACATAAATCCATATACAAATGTGTTCATCGTTGGATACACGTGGGTCTTTATTATCTTGTGTATATGGGCACGGTTCATGTCCATCGGACGACTTTGACTACATTTGTATTCGATCTGTGTACATAAATCTATGTGGGCAGACTCCTACAAGAGCAAAAGAAAGCTACAAAATAATGTGAAACTCAACTTAGATAATCCTATCCTGTATAAAATTAAGGTTTTTATTTTTTAAGTACTTATTTCTCATTTTACGAGACAGTTTCATTCTCTCACAATACATAATCTTTATTCAAAAAATAAGTATTTATTGTAGTTAGTGGAACACACCAACTCAAACTTTCCATTTAGCTTTTGTTTCATAGGAAAAAAGAATTACTTGAGTAAAAAATACAGGAAGGAAAAGGTTGTTAAGAAACCAACCACAAGACGCAAAAAACATCAAACACCATCCCCCATCTAAAAAAAACACCAAATCACTAACAGCATCGCAAAAATTCTAATTAATGGAAAATGTTTTACATGTAAAATATTTTTCTAATTTTTTACACAATTAAACACCGAAAAATAGATAAAATATTTTACCGAAAAATATTTTACGCTCAAACAAACGGAGCCCAAATCACTAACAGCATCAAAAAAAACTCCAAACCAACCTATGAAACCTTTTTCAAACTCATTTGAGATCTCTTGAGATCGGTCAACTCAATACTAAAAATCAAACTATAACATATTTTGAAGTTCACCAAACCTCTAACCTCGGCTAAGTTAGCGGAGGTTCGAAACTTAACCGCCGAGGTTAGAAACCTGGCGAGCTCATTAGGCTCATGACTAACTCTATTAATTACACTAAACAAAACCAAACCCCGAATCTGATTCCCAAGTTCACAATCTTTTCTATCATATTCGAACAAACAACACCCTGATCGCTTGGTTTCAAATCGTATACTGGTAAAAGTTTCTTCTATATCACAAAAATACTAACATGAATAATACATACACCTTGTCGAGTTATCAATAAAATTTTTTTTTGCTGACAGAAAAAAACAATACCTCCCATGGTTTGGTGTGGAGGAGATCATAGTTGTCCAAGAAGGTGGAGTGTTCGTGGTCGAAGTTGGTATCACGATAACAAGAAGAACACAAGACCCTGTAGCATTCGACGCATACGAAATGGAGGCCCATCAAGTGGGACTTACAGTTATATCCACCACAGAACACAAACCGATTGCATGTGATCGTGTAGAAGAGAGTAACACATTCCTCAAAATCAAGATATCCGCGGTTGTTTTCGTCGAGAAGTCTGAACAGGTTCGATGGCACGTGATTGTAGCCTTGTTTCCTGATGAAATCCAAGTACTCTTGGAACCTCACTTTCCCGTCTCCGTTCCCATCCATTAGGCTGTTGAATCTCTCGAACGATTGTTGTTGGTCTTCGGACATGTTCGCTTAATAAGCCATTGCTGCCTCACGCATCTCCTCCATCGATCTCTCTCTCTCTACAAGTATTTGTATTTTTTATTTAGGGACAGTACCGGGCATATCCTCTCTTTTTTTGGTGATTAGTACCGGACATATCCTTGTACTTATATAGAAGGAGAAACTTTACAGTGAAATTAAGGACCTACCTCAGTATAATTTTTATATGCATTTTGACATGGCAAGCCAATATATGTACTCTAAAGTAGAGGTGAGGGTGTTGAATTTGTCCGCGCGGACATAGCAAAACAAGTGGGAGGGAGTCTCGATATTTTAAATAACGGTATCGGGTTGTGTAGCGGTAGCAGAGTATCAAATGATACATAGTGTGAATCGACTGTAGCGATCGTAAATTATTCTAAAGTTATTTTTGACGCCAAAAACGCCTGAAGTGGCCGTAGCAACCGTGTATTGAATTCATGATCGGGTTCATTGAATCATACAAGTGTATTGAATTCATGATCGGGTTCACTGAATCATACAAGTTTTGTTTTGTGTTCTGTTGTTTATGGGTAGTGTGTTCCTAGAATTTTGAGCATATATCCTTTGCCTTTGCCTTGGCTTTCTCCGTCATCCACTTTTCCCGTCGTACCTTTTGTTTCGATTTAATAAAATTTCTTTTGCAGAGCAAAAATACATCTAACAAACAAACTCAAATTTTTTGTGGTCCGACATTTTGAACTAAAAAAAAATGCACGTAAAGAACATCCACTATCCATAACAATTCCAACTCAAATTTTTATTTTTGTCGGTATTCATTACACAGTGGTGGCGAGAAGAATTAAGGTGGTCAACAGTGTTTGGTTTTATAACATTTAATTATATTGGAGTCCTAAATTTAACGATGGACTTAAAAATAAAATAAGATCATAATTATTAGATATAAGAAGAACATATCTCCATATAATAGACTAGTGCTTGCTCGTGCCTACAGCATTACACACCCCAATTGGAATTGGCCTATGGCACTTGCTAACTAGCGACTCAAATACTAAATCGATTCATTAATGTGTCATATGTAACCCTCTTCTTAGTGGCACGAAAGAGAATTACCGAAAAGAGGGGTGTCACAATCTATCTCCCTTAGGGATGCAACGTCCTTGTTGCACAGGCCAAACAACCTCCCTTGGGGTCTGTGGCAGTAGAGCGCATCCTGCGCATCACTTTGCCCAGGGCGGGGCTTTGATACCATTTGTAACGACCCGCTCCAAACTTTATACAATATTGTCCGCTTTAGACGCCTAAAGCCCATAGACTTCCCAATAGGTCACCCATTTCTGGACTACCCCAGGACGAGCACGCTTAACTGTAAAATTCTTATTCGCTTTGACCCGCCCTCACAACTTTAAAAGGCCTTGTACAAATAGGAGGGGTGATTTGGATGGCTGGGTTGTGATGTGTAGAGTCAATTTACTCAGAGGGTCGTCGAAGGCAATGATTGGGTTGCTTCGTTGAAGGTCGTCGAAGACTGGGTTGCTAGCGAGAGAGAGAGGGCAAATGGGGGGAGAGAGATAATCTGGAGAGAGAAAGAGGAGGAGAGAAACGTGTGGGGTACTTGTGGAGATAGGAGCTCAAAATTAATTCTCTATTTTAAATTTTAAACCCAAATCATTGCTGATCTTGGATTTGTTTCAATCTCAGCCCTCAAATCCCATTTATTTACTAAACTATAATTGGTTTGTACGTGAAAGGTGAAGAAATCTAGATATGAATAGATAAAATTTGTGTCAGAAAGAAATTTGAAACGTTAAGAATGAATATTTCTAATTAAACACCCTTGTGCTTTATTAGACAAATGTTGGAGTATATGAGATTATTTTCCGTATTTCGAAGTCAAGTTCTTAATGATTAAAAAATTGACCGTACTAGTTTGCCCACTAGCTAGTTTTCTGCCCAGTTGGAACAAGCCGACCGCGTTAAATGCAAGCTCGATGATTGGTAGGAGTACTTATAACAGTTAACACACGTTTTAGACTTAACAGTTAGGGGTGTGGCTGAACTCAGCCACACCAATGTGCCTCTAGCATTTCCGTTCTTAACAGAGTCGGAGCAGTCTTCAATCAATGGGCTTTGAGAGTCTTGAACAATAGAGTCCAGTCCGTGAGTTGAGTTGGTGCTCTCCTCATTAATTCTCTCACCTGTATCAAGATTCCCAAGAAAAGCCGTCTTTGATATATACTATGAGATGATACTTAGGCTCTATTCCAAAATACCTTCTTAAAAAATAAGTACGTATTTCACATTTTCAAACTCAAAAATAATGTAAATAAAAAATAATTTTTTTACTTTTTTTGCACCGTATAAAAGATCTTGATAAAATCTATCAAACAAGAATCATATTGCTAGAAAAATTATTTGCGTAAACACATTATTTTTTAGCTTGAAATTACCTTCTTACAAAATAAGTTCTTAAATCCAGTTCTGGAACGGGGCCTTATTTGTTTCTGACATAGCCCCAACTGACTTTTCTTGGATCGATGGCCTTTCATAAATTGGTTCTTTCTCCAACCCAGATTGGTGGCAACCATTAATATCACTATTCTCACCCTTTTCTACTTCCTCTTCCTTGTTCCTTGCCATGTCATCCGAATACCTACTTTGCTTTTCCATGTCGTCCAATAGGTTTCCTTCCTTTTTATTGCTGGAATCCTTGTCATCATTTGTATTGTCCACCTCATCATCTTCTTCCTCAGCTTCAGAATTCGAAACCTGGTACGTCGATTTCACCATTCTAAACGTGTCCTCCTCTTCCACTTTAACGTTGTATTTTCTTCCATTAACAATCAATACAGATGTTGTTATCTTCTAACCTCTTAGCCCTCCAGAAATGTAGGAGTTGAAAATAGGAAAACCACAATTTGCACACCTTTTCTTCGTATCATTAAATGACAATTGCTCAACAGTTTAAGAGCGTCACAGAAATCATCAGAGTTCAAGGCTAAATGAAAATATCATTCAGCACCAAATGCAGCAAAGCCACCAGATCTCTTATCCCTCCTCTCAGCCCTCCAAGAGGTAGGAGTTGAAAAGAGGCATCAAAAAAAGGAACTCCTTAACAGCCCAAGACCAGAAGTAGGGCAAATCAGCTCAGGGCACATCTACGAATTAGCTCAACATCAGGATTTCTTTCTTTAATGGGCTTTGATAATAACCTCTTTTTCATTGAACTACCTAGACCTCTAATATTTCATGATATGATTTACATACTTCTCATAGAATATTGGTCTCCTTCCTTCATTTTCCCTCATGATTTGAGTTTAGTTTTTAAAATGTCGTTTAAAATTATGTTATTTGATCTCATTTCAAAGGTGTTGTCACCTTCTTTCTAATGGTATTAATTTTTTAAGAACTGTATTTGTAGTAATAAAATCATAAGTGTTTCCAAGCATAAAGATTGGAAGTGGGTTGTAGCGATGACTCTATATTTTTGGAGTTTCAAAACATTAAGATTCAAAATGTGACTTTCTATTTTGGAGATCAAAATGGAGTGTGATTGGAGTCATCTTGACCTCTAAAAAAATATACATAGAGCTTGGTGAGATAATTAATCAAACAAAGATGGTGACAGAACCATGTTTCAAATTCAAATTAGGTTAATTACATTGATCTGTATCTTAAATTGGAGGGTAGACTTGGGATCAATTCTATCTCAAAAATAAATTATGATCCTATAGTAATTAGAGATATGAGTTCAAAATAATCCAATGATCTTATATATGAGATTTTCTTACTATTTTAAAGTTATTTATTTTCGCTTGGCAAAAAGAATTTTTTTGATAACAGGCAAAAATTCTCCATCAGGGCTACATATATACATCCCAACAAGATTGTCATTTTTATATCAGCAAATATCACGTGCTAAAAAAAACACCCGAAGAGAAGATAAAAAGAAGAAAACATCAACCAAAGAATTAATGAATGAAAAGAAAACCTCAAAGATTTAACCAATACAACTTGTCATTTACAACATCGATCACACGTACGCCTAATACCATCCAAACATCTCTTGAAGTCGTCAACGGAATAATCTGTGATGCTGTATCTCCCATTGACCCACAAAGTCACCCTAGACTAGACTTGACAAGGTCTGCTACATATATACTTCACCAAATAGAGAAACATGCAATATTTTAAAGTCAAGTTGTGCGACGACTATAGAGTCTATAGTCATGATTTAAAGTAAAGATTCATCTCCTATTTAAAAATGAGCAATCATGATCAGTACTTGTTTGAGTACTCCATTTTGGCTACACCGAGAGGTGTCACTATTGCGTTAGTAGAATGTGCTCTACTATATGACAATTACGACATATTCTTCCAATCCAACCGAAAATTAGGCTTATGACTTATTCAACTAGACAGGGAAGGTCTCAAATATAAGATCGAAGAGAATGAAACAGTCAACTGCAAAAAAATATCTTAACCTATCATTTTTTATTCAAACTCAACAATCGCCACCATCAACAGGAATTTGTTTTCTTTCTATATACTCCTTCCGTGCCTTTTTAAGTGTTCCGCTTCGTAACTCCAACTTAGTAAAAATACATCATCATTACACATTTCATATCAACTTTTACCTTCACTTTCCCTCTTTACTCTCTATGGAGACATCATCATTACACTTTTACTCACTAACTTTTCAAAATGGAATATACTTTTAGGGGTAAAATGAAAAATTCACAAACTTTTACCCACTTACTTTACAAAATGGATACTTATTAAGGGACAACCCAAAATGAAATACTGGACTCTAAAAAATAGACGGAGGGAGTATTTGTTTTCTAGTTTTGTCAGCCTCTTTTCTTTAGTGTTGCAACTTGCCATATATAGAATCATAACATGCGGAACCCCATCTGAGGTTAATTAAAACCTAAAACGATTACGTTAATGATACACCCACCGAACAACCATCCACCGCATGCCCACCACACACATGTGGGGCCCACTTCGGGCCCAGCACGGATGATCTGAGTCGCTCAATAATTTAAAAAAAAAAAAACCAAGTGGGCCTTTTCAAAAATCGTCTCAATCCAATACGTGTAGATGCTCAATCCAAACTTTAAAAAATTAGATGATCCGAGCCATCACAAATGGAAGATTACACATATTATATACAAGATAGATAGCTTGTAGTCAAGTTTTCAAAAATGATTAAAGGCATGATTTTAAATAATTGTCCACTAGTTTGCCCCGGCCACCCAGAATTCTGGACTTGGTTCTTTGTGGAGAAGTCTTAGCCCTCCAAAAGTGGTGATTTTCTCGTGGTTGGCATGTCAAAGCAAGATTGCGACTAGATCAATTTTGAGTAGTAGGAACATAATGGTGGGAGTGGATGAAACAACTCTGTTTTGCCCATTTTGTTTGTTGGAATTGGAAACTCCGGTGCATGTTCTACTCTCTTGTCCCTTCTCAACGGTCATCTGGTCAAGAATAGCCGATTGGTGGAACATAGCTTGGGTGGCTCCTTCAAATTTGGTGGATTTATCTTCTTGGTGGTTCTCTTCTCATTTCAAAAATTTGGAGAAACATCTTTGAGAGTGTTGTTTCTATGCAACCCTATGGTCTATTTGGATTGCAAGAAATGACGCTATTTTCAACAATAAAATTGTGGATCGCAATCATTTGGAAGAGTTAATCAAAACAAGAGCAATCATGTGGATCAAAGCTAAGTTTGATATAAAGGTATATACGGTGGAAGATATCAAATCAAACCTTGACGGTATTAGAAGACTCATTATTTAGGTGTCTTCTTTGGGTGTAACTTTCCCTTTATTTTTCTTTTCTGGTTCTCCCTTCCCTTTTACTCGATGTACCCTCCTCAAGTTTAATAAAATTTTCTTTTCCCGAGCAAAAAAAGTTTGCCCCGGCCACTAGCTAGTTTGTTGTCCAACTGGAAACAAGCTAACCCACCCCGTCAAAAGCAAGCTCGATTAATTAAAGCAGGCGAGTTAACATGTACTGCATGTATTAGATTTATCACGAAACGACTTGCATGTGATTCGATGTTTAAACCGTTGACGAGCAAACAAAAAACAAAAACCGAGAGACTACAGCCACCAAAACCCAAACCGCTTGTCGTGTGGGGCCCACTCCAGGTTCCGTACGGATAATCCGAGCCGTTCAATAATTAAAAAAAAAAAACCGAGTTGGCAATATGAAAACTCAGCTCAATCTGATATGTGCAGGTGCTCGGATCATTCTTCATCTTTGGAAAATCGGAAAAAATGGAAGGATTGGTTTTCCGATTTTTCAAAAAGGAAAGATTGGATCTGAGCACCTACACATATTGGATCGAGTTGATTTTCTATAATACCCACTCGGTTTTTTTTTTTAAATTATTAAATAGCTCGGATCATCCGTGTGAGCCCGGAGTGAGCCCCACGTGGCAAGCGGTGGCTGGCCATTGCTTTTGGGTTCGGTGGCTGTAGACTTTCTCAAACAAAAATGATTGGATCCATAAAACTGTCCATGAGATTTTTTTTTTTTTGATCAACAATTTTTTTTATTAATCTCTAAATTCTAGATTTACGAAGATTAAAAGGACAAGAGTACAAGAGAATTGAAATTACTTTTCATATGTACCTGAGACTCAAACGCTGGTTAAAGGCCAACAAAAACCTAAAACACCCCAAACCTGAAAAATCGAACCCCAACAGCCACCTATCACCCGAACTGCCACCTAACTGAACACAAACCGCCGCGTTATAGTGACTGAATATGAGATCTTATAGTGAATCTAGACCCTTCAAAAACGTAGGAAGGGCTCCAAAAATTCAAAAAAAAAAAAAATTGAAAATCTAAAGCGGTCGCAACACAAGTTTTAGCTCAGGGCCAGCTTAAACACACCGCGTATATATGCCGGGTCTGGTGATGACGTTGGCTGTCTCTCTTACTTGGGGGTTACCATCGTCAGCCAAGACCGCGTATGCCGGGTCTGGTGGTGATGTTGGTCGTCTCTCTTACTTGGGGGGTTACCAATACGCGCGCGTGGACATCTAGGCTTGCCAGGTCAAAATGAATATAAGATTCTGATTCCACAGTTACAGAGAGGTAGGTCCTTTCGTGACTGTTGAGTTTCTCCTTCTATATAAGTACAAGGATATGCACGGTACTGCCTAGCCCCTTCATAAAAAAAGACCAATACTTCTAGCTAGATAGAGAGAAAGCGAGATCTAAGAGAGGGAGACAGAGATGGAGGAGATGCGCGGGGCAGCAATGGCATATTTCGCCAACTTTTCCGAAGACCAAGGACAATCGTATGAGAGTTTCACCCGCCTAATGGACCGGAACAGAGACGGGAAAGTGAGCTTCCGAGAGTACTTGGAATTCATCAGGAAACAAGGCTACAATCACGTGCCACCGAACCTGTTCATGCTTCTCGACAAACACAACCGCGGATATCTTGATTTTGAGGAGCGTGTTACTCTCTTCTACATGATCACATGCAATCGGTTCGTGTTCTGTGGCGGACATAACTGTAATTCACACTTGTTGGGCCTCCATTTCCAATGTGTCGAATGTTACAGGGTTGGGAAGAAAACCTACAATCTATGTTCTTCTTGTTATCGAGACACCAACTTCAACCATGAACACTCCGACTTCTTGGACAACTATGATCTCCTCAACAACAAACCACGGGAGGTACACATGTATTATTTATGTATGTATTTTGTTTTTTTTATTGGTGAAAGAAAATTATATTAATAACTTGACAAGGGTACATGTATTATTCATGTATGTATTTTTGTTCTAGATCGAACAAACTTTTAGCTGGAAACAATTTGAACCGAGCGATTAGGGAGTTCTTTGATTTATGTACACAGATTTTAATATAGATGTGGTTAGAATCGTCTGATCATTGAAGCGCACCCATATATACAAGATAATAAAGAGTTTTAAATTTATGAGGGCCAGCATTCCTCCAGCAATTATAAAATTCTCTCTTACGTTACTTTCATTTTTGTCAAGAAGCTAGAGTGGAGTTCAACTTCACTTTCTGATTGCATGACAACACTTCGGGAGTATTGGATAATTTTTGCACTTCGGGAGTGGTTGCTAGGATAATGCCACTAATAGTAAAAATTAAGGTCACCACTAGATGGTCGAATTGGTCTCCCAAAATTATATTAGTTAACGTTCACAGAAACTGATCCATACACGCTAAAATATCAAAAATACATTAAAATAAAAAGACCCCTACGAAATTCATTTATGTGCAACCAAAATATCAAAAACACGAGATGAATTTTGTTTCTCTATTTTTGTTTTAGGCCAAGAATAGGATGGAGGAGTTCTCCAAGACTGCCGAACTCTACTACAAAAGAAGCTCATCGGACATCCAAGAAAAAGCAAAAACTTTCTTTGAATCGCTCGACAACAACGACGACAAGAAAATTAGTCTGGACGAATTTCTTGGGTTTGTGAGCGAGGGAGGCCACGTAAAAATGAGCGACCGCCGTTTTTTCGAAGCACTGGACAAAGACGGGAAAGGATACCTAGAATTCATGGAAGTTATGGGTCTTTGCTATATAAACAAAAGTGGGAGGCCTTTTTGTGGTCAGTGTGATGAGTTTATTCCGGGCATGTATTTCACTTGCTCCAAATGCTTTGAAGATGGCAACAACTCGGTTTCCCTTTGTCCAAAGTGTTTCGAAGAAGGAAAGTTTGTTCATGAGCATGCTCAGTTTCTGGATAACTATGTGTTTACACCCATTTTTGGCCAAAAATCAGGAAACGGATTTACGGGTTACAAGGCGGCCTCAAGGGTCGAGGCCTAAGCCTTGAGGGGCCTCACGACCAAGATGTTTACAGATTGAGGTTAGCCGTTAGGAATGGAAATGGTGGGTCTCCCATAAAATCTCAAAGTCTGTCAAAAAGCCCAAAGACTCGGATTGACTCACTAGACTCGAATATCTCACTCCATTGAGGGTCAAACCCGGCCCGACCGTTAGGGATAAAAAGACCTTTTTAGTAGGTCTAAATCAGTTAAAGGCCCAAGGCCTGAATCAATCCACGTGGTTTAAAAAGATCTCTTCAAGGCCTAGTCTGAAATCTCAAAAGCAGCAAGGTCTATGAGATAGGCCCAAATCAGTGAAGGCCTTGGTTTTCTTGCCGGTCTGAAGGCTCAGAAGGCTTACAATGGGCCAAAAGCCCATAAAGTTCAGGCCCAAGTGATGAAAAAAGGCCCAAGTAATGAAAAAGGGGCATTATGTTAAAAGCTCCGTGTAGAGCCTTGAACAAACAATAAAAAGACTTAAAGCTGCCCACAAGCAGCTTGAAGGCCTGGAAGCTGCTCACAAGCAGCTTGAAGGCCTGGAAGCTGCTCACAAGCAGCTTGAAGGCCTGGAAGCTGCTCACAAGCAGCTTGAAGGCCTGGAAGCTGCTCACAAACAGCTTGAAGGCCTGGAAGCTGCTCACAAGCTGCTCAAGACCTGGGCTAGTGGGCCCCTGTTTCTTTTCACATATCGCAAGGCCAGCAACAGGTGGCACGCATGCAACCCATCAATATGCCAATAGATGACCTTTGCAGACCTAAGCAAGCTGCTTACAAGCAGCTCTCCCAGGCCTGTCTAAAGCTGTTTGTTCTCGATCCTTCTTCCGTGAAAGAGTTAAGCTCGAAGAAATCAAGGGCCCACAAGAGATTCACGGTCCAATAAAGTGGCAGGATTGTTGGTCTTCAGCAGTAGGGGGCCCGGAGGAAGTCCATTCAAGCAACAGCTTGAGTGTTGAAACGTCACAAAGGCCTGGATGCTACAGGAGCAAACATCCTTTTTGCAGAAAGAATAGAGGGTTCTTAGGCCTTTGCCATTTTCTTGGAGTGAAAGACACGTTTTGTTCAGAGATTAGCCCCTTATTGGACCATTTTCGAAGCTGTTCAAGACTTAGGCCTCTGCTGGAAGGCCACTTGGCAGACATGCATTGGAGCATTTTGAGGCAGCTCAAGGCCTGTGGCTCCTATAAATCCCAGTTTTGGAGGCCTTGGCCAAGGTCCACGACCTCAAAGCTCACAGCTTATTGCAACTACATTTACCATTTCTTTCAAGCATTTCGTGTATTCCTTTCGTAATATTTCAAGTTTTACCTCTTTTCTTGTAACCAAGCTTCGTTAAACCATCAATGGAGTTTGTTTGATCCTTGTTACTGCATTATCTTTCTTTCCATTGTTCTAAGCAACGAGTAGAAAATATTTAAGTCCTTAGCCCGACAAGGCAACCAACGAACCATTACGAGGCCTTACCCTTTGGGCCAAGCACAATCACTCGATAGAAGTCAGGTTTTGAGGCACGAAGGCCTTAAAAACACTTTGGATAGACTTGTCCTGGCACGCCCTCGCATTCCAAGCCAAACTCGGTTTCGATACTTTTTGTGGAGAAACATTTGGCACGCCCAGTGGGACCTCTTATCGTTAAAGGGTGATCATGGCGAAAAGAAAACAAATACTTCAAAGATTTAACCAATTAATACAACTTGTCGTTTACAACATCCCACGTCGAAAACAAATACCTCGGGTAGTGTTGGAGATTAAATAATTTTAATTTCTTTTATGTCTTTGCCCTTTTAAACTTTGTAATATTGCCGAGATTAATAATAAAAAAATTTGCCAATCAAAAAAACATCACGTGTACGCAAAACCATCCAAACATCTCTTGAAATCGTCAGCCGATCCTAGTATTGACAAGGTCTGCTACCTCATCAAATTGAGAAGAAACTATATATTTTTAAGTGAAGTTGTACGATGTCTATAGAGTCTATAGTCATGATTTAATAAAGAAATTTGTCTCCGGCCTATTTAAACATATATAAATTCTCCGACTACGATGAGTCCATGACAGCGAGATATGTAGGCGGAGAGGTAAATGGTAGCCGTACAACAATCCACTTGAAAATTAGGCGGGGAAGGTCTCAAAGAGAAGATCGAGGAGAATGAAACAATCAACTGCAAAGAGCACTTAACCTTTCTTATTATTATATGGGAGATGCTGCCAGCCAATCTGTGCTTGGCAGCGGTGCCAAGCGGTTGGATCGGCCGCTCATCTCGACATGAACGACTTGGATCTAATCCGAGTGAATAAAAAGCTGAGCCGTCAGTTGAATTTGACTTGGTGAGTGAGCAGAGAAAGAATTAGGTCATAGGTATGTTGAAGATGATGGTATATATTTTGGAGTTAGATCATTTTTTAAAACAGATGTGTAGAAAAATTGAGACGAGGGAAATTTTCTTCTCCATTCAAATAGATTTACTATCGGGGAACTTAAATAGGAGTCCTATTCTACATAGATACTTAAGTCTTCATAGTAGTGGATTTGAAAACTTATCTTTCCACCCTCTAATTCTATTAATTATGATCTCATATTCGTGTTAATGAGAAGTCTTGAAATATGGCAAGGAACCAAACTCTACCACCACAAACATCCACATTCCAGTATTTAAAATATTTCTCTGTCGACCATCGACAGCAAGTAAAACAAAAGGACAAACACCATCCTTCATCCCAAGGGCGGAACTGTTCATAGGCTGTCATGACCTGTAGCCCATGTCACTACCACGAAAACCCAAAAAAAAAAAATTCTATATGGAAAATTGAATCTAAAATTTTAGTCCAACTCACTGTCCAAATGATTTCGGCTGGTAATACCTCGAATCGCGAGGCTTCCGTAAGTATTTCCTTATTATATGCAGAACACAGGTTGGTGTGCTTAGATTTGTACTGATTCAGTTGATGCAGAACACTAGCTAATCGGCTTAAATTGGCTTAAAATGTTGGTTCTCACAATCTTACTCTTTTAGGTTTAAATTATAATGAGACAAAAAAAGATGGAACGTTTTTTGAGATTTTTTTGATGTCAGAGTTTTTACGGGAGCAGTTTTTTTTTTTTTTGTTTTTTTTTTTATGCATGTTAAAGACACCACTGCATTAACTCTTAATAAATAGATATCTGATATCCTCACTCATTATAATTTGGACAATCACATTAATATGCGAGGTCAATGGTATGATAGTGCTACCATATGCATATTATATACTCCATTTTGCTCACTGATTTTTTTTATTAGCCCAGGGCAAAATCAAATCCTGGTTCCGCCCTTGCTTCATCCCATTCTTCATAGCCAAAGCCGTTTCCTCTGTTTGCTTCCCCTGCGACTGCACCTTCTCCATGTGCATTTGATGTTATTGCACCTTCCCCTGAATCTCTGTGCCTATCACTGCACCTTCAGCAACAAGACTTGGGCTTTGAAATCAGTGGTAGTAATACAGTGACTTGGCCATCTATGAACTTATTTTGGACTATGCCCTTAAAATAACCCTTGCCAATTCAAAGAAGATTAATTAACTCCATGAGTCCCCATCATATGTACGTAGCAAAACAAGTACTGAGATTGCCAACTAATCTGAGCTCGGAACAAATAGCTTTATTTTGAACAACGAAAAAGAATTTTATTAATCTTTTGAACAAGGTACAAATAGCAGTAGACATTAGACCGAGCAACACCAACTGAACCTGGACTGATTTGAAACAATCGTGATCGTCCAAAAGTATTTTGGACAGTCGGGATATTAATGAAACCTTATTGAAAAAAAATTAAACTTTTTTCCAAAAAAATTGTATTAAAATTCGGACCATCCAAAATATTTTTGGACGGTTATGTTTGATTGATGCTACAAACAAACTGTTTATAGCACAACCATAAATAAGTATTTCTCTTTCCTCCTGCCCCAGCATCAGGAATTCCTGAATCCAAGTACAGATGGCAGCTCTTCATAAGTCCACGTCTCTTCTTCTAATTATCCCATCACACTCGGCCTTTTACCTATCGGATCGAAATTTTACTCAATCCACCGTTAACTCCAATAATCCTTAATCTAAAGGAGAAAGATTTCCACGACTCAGGTGGGATTTCCACCGATGAGTTCAGATTCTTTAGAATGCATATTTCTTCAAGAATAGCGTGTAATTCCTCATCTTCCACTTCAAATTATGAGGGATATAAGAATAGTTCGAACAATAATTTTAAAGGTTTTTTATAGTCTAATTATAATAATTAAAGGTTGTTGTTGTTGTATACAATTAGTATATATATTTTTATATAATTTTGACATCACTATTTGATTTTGATTCGACCATGGTTGAAGCAATAACCCTTTCAGCCGATCTCTTTTCTAGTTTGCTTATCGATCCTATTTTTAAAACATTTCTCCAAATCAACTCAGCATGATTGAAATTGTGTTTAACACCAATAGCGGGGGGAGGCAATGTATAAGCAGCGGGGGCGCATGCCTCCACTGCAATTTCTGATAATACCAATTTTACCCCCGAATTACAAAGGGTATGATAAATTTGTATCCAAAATTATACATCTTTTTCCCCTTATAACACTTAGATCTCCTAATATCTTTGTCAAGTTTCAAAAAAAGTTTATTTTATGCATTTGCTTTTCATAAAAACCCGTTATCTACATGTATATTGTAGCAAATTTTACATTCTAGCTAGGTTCATTTTTTATATAAGACTGTAGTTGTTGTATGGAGGGTAGAAAATTCGGAGACAATGCTAATAAATGGTGTCCCAACCGAGCTAAATTTCTGGCTACGCCACTGAGTTACACCAATGTAATACTGCACGTTCATATTGCTGACGTGATTATGTTTTCAGCTATGGGAGCAACTTCCGCACAGAGAGGCTGAGGCAGTGGTACAAGCGGCCGCAGTAAAAGCGCTTGAATTTGTACTCGACACAGCCAGTGCCTACTGTACCGCGGCAATACTAGATTTATTTTTATTGCTTGTTGGGTTTGGATTTTTAGGATTTAAACTCTAAATTATTAACTATTTTAAAATTTACTCGTTATCCATATCTCCAATCATTATTTCTTTTTATTTTTATCTCTCTCTAATCATTACGTCAATCATTACCCTGTCTTCCTACCCTAATCATTACAAATTCAAAGCCAAATCCAAAAACGAACAAGCACTCTCACTCTGTTTCTTCGCTCTCTGTTTCTCTCAATCCTCACCAATAAATAGCGCAGACAAGACACACATATGTGTAGCATCTCCCTTGCACAGGACGATTTTGAATTCATCTTTTATCTCATTATTTGTTTCCGAAGTACTACAGTTGTTTGAGACATCTACCGTAAGGCCAAAGCCATTCGCTTGGTGCCGAGGTTAATTAATTGCCTTGAACCTGAATAATTTGAACTTTTAAGACTGTATTTGGATTTCGGAATTGTTTTGGTTATCAATCTGTACTACTGTATCATTCTCAGTATATGGTAATTCTGGGCAAGACGTATGCCGTGGCTTGTTAATTTGGTGTCCAAACAAAAGGTATTAGTAACAATGGTCAACAAAATCGCAGCTAGCAAGTGTAATCGCTGCCACATGGAGTGTTTTTTTTTTTTGGGCCTCTAATACCGTTACACCTAGATATATCGGGAGCTATCAAAAAAAGGCTCATATTTTCCTGCTTCGATTGGGAACCACTTGTTGACTTCTTCTTCTTCTCTCACTTGGAACAAGCACATGTTGTTCTCTTTCTTAGCTCGGGGAATAATCTTTGTTGTTCCACTACCTCAATCTCACCAGACAACCTCTTGTCATTCTTTGCCCCCTCTCCTGGAGGGACCTTTTTCACAATGTTGTGGACAGTGATAGACATGATCTGAGCCTCTCACACACTTCAATTAAGTAGATTTGCATCGTAGGAATGGGCCGCAATAATGGACAATGGGGAGTTCATTTTTAATTTCTTGGCATTTAATTTGCAGAGAGGTGATCAGTTCGTTAATAATTTTGGCCCATCACCCGTACTCTGATACCCGATGGAAGGACAGAGATTGATTTCACATACCACACAAAACACATTTACAAAGTTACATTTCTTCTCACATTTTTTTCACCGTCCCAAACACTCATACAGGGGTGATGACCCCTTGGAATGGGAGATCCTGCCAAGCGGGGAGTGCTTGGTGTTAGGATCGTAGAAGGTAAAACACAAACAACAATTGAGAGGAAAAACTCGTTTATTGAATACACAATAAGACTACACACACAAAAACTCACGTCCGGAAATTTTTCTGGGATAACTCTCTTCTTCTCTCACTTTTGGCTTTGTATGAGACCAGGATTACAGTAAAACTCTCACTTCCGGCAAAACAACTGGGATCTCTCTACTCACCTCCGGTGACAAACACCGGGAACTCTCTTACTCGTCTGGATTACAATTCCTGAATACCTCAAAACTAGGCCCACGGCCCACCCTTAGCCCGTCCGGCCCATCAGGCTTTTACCTGGCCCGATCCCGTGAAACAGGCGGGCTAGCCCAGCCCGTAGTTTGTAATGGATGGGTTTGGACCTTTGAATTTTTAGGCAGCCTGCCTGTGGTACCCGCCCATTAGCCCGTGGTACATTTCTGCCTTTCTTGTTCTGCCGAGTCACCAACAAGCCCATTGTAATTTCTAACGGCTATTTACTAGAGATCAATAACTCATATCAAACCAACACACTGATGAACTTGGGCTGCAACAACACAGGATAAAATTCTTTCTGCTGCTGAGATCAGATCCAAAGCCCATCTGCTCTCTCTCGCCTCTCAATATATCTCTCCACTCCACAGTCCTATCCACTTCCTCCCATTCTCTCACACTCAAACAACAAAACAAAATCATATCTCTTCTCTCCGATCTCAACTAGACAACCACAGTCCGGTCTCAAACACAGTCCGACGAGCTCGACAAGACGAGAGTGACCATCTCTCCGCCGACCTCCTCCGCCTCTCCGCCGACCTCCTCCGCCTCTCCGCACTCAACTCTCTCCGATTTCCATTATTCTCTCCTGATCTGTAACAGATTTTCTTTCTTTCAATTTTATTTGCATTTTCGTACTTATTAGTTGTTATTTACTTGTTATTTAATCTTTTTTATTTCTGGACTTTTGAATTGTATTTCTATTGTGGCAGATTTTATTCAATTCTGGATTGTATTTCTGTTGGACTTTTTATTTTTGATTAAGGGCGCGGCTATTCACAGCCACGTATTTTCTCCCACAGCCCGTTAAAAATTTTCAAAAGACTCGACAGTTAGTTACCGAAATTGAGATACATTTTCAACATCCAATTACCGAAATATGATATTTTTTTCAATATTTGTTTACCGAAAATGCATGTTTGGCAGTTGTCTACCGAAAGTTGAATATATTTTCGACATGTAGTTACCGAAATATAATCTTATTTTCAACAGCTATTTACCGAAATATTTTTTATGATTTTCAACAATCACTTACCGAAATATAGTGGGCTATGGGAAAAAATACGTGGCTGCGAATAGCCGGCCCCTTGATTAATAAAACATTTGAACGCTTGAAGCCCAGCTAACTAAAGTTGAGTATGCATTGTCCAGCAGTAGTTCAAGGAAATGTAAGCCCAACAAAATTTTATTGCCCAGCAATGGCCCAAGAAAACTAGTTATCCAATCCACCCGTTGGTCCACCAGCCTGCCAATTGGGCTAACCCGTGATTTGGGCCTGGGCTTCAATTTATGGTAGGTAGTTTGACCCGCTCTACCCGGAAAAAAGAAAAAGCCCGCGAGGCCCAACCCGTGGGTGGGTTTGGGTAGTGACCTTGCGGGCTGGGCCGGCCCAATGATGACCCATATTCCTAATCCTCTATTTAGAGGGTGTTTAGTTTCTTACTTTTCACATTCTCGTTTTTTCATTTTTGCATTTTTGGTGTTTGGATGGTTCATTATTCCCTAAATAGCTCAAGAACCTGAGGATGCCGTCCACGCCATCGATGAATTCGACGATCCAGGCCAAAAACTTACATTCCCCAAAAAATATATCTATCTAATAAAACACAATGGTGTGGACCCCACACAAACACAAACACATCCAAGGGCTGAAAATTATTTGATCCAAGGGTTGAGGGCATTCTTCCAACTATATTGAAGTGTCCATTGTTTTTCCCTAAATTGCAAAAATACCATGCCTCTCCCTTCACGTTTCAAATCTGCCTCTCCCTTCACGTTTCAAATCTCAGACGGACGCCTCTCTCTCTCTCTCTCTCTCTCTCTCTCTCTCTCTCTCTCACTACGGTTTATCCCCTTCCTCTCCTCCTCTCCCCTCCCTCTCTTACTCCCACAGCCGCTCCGACACACCACCACCACCGCACCCCAGCGCAGCACCACGAGGTATCTCTCTCTCGAGATCGAAAGGGCTAACCCAAGTGTTATATCACATGCTCTGAGTTTGTGCGTGTACGAAGTGTTTGATGAAATGTCTGTGAGAAACGTAGTGTTCAATTTAGGATTGTGCTACACGGCTGAAATTGTTGTTTTGTTGCAATTATGAAATGTCTGCGTTTCAGTCGGCCTATGGCTGCCATGCCGCTATGTTCTATCTCTCTCCCTCTCTGTGTTTCGTTCATTTACTTCTCTGTACTTCGCATATGAACGGGTATAGGTGTTCCTTGCATTCAAGGTGTTTGAGAAAATGCATCATCAAACTGAGTTTTTTTATGTTCTTCACCGATGCCCAACTTTGTTTTGACAAAAAAAAAAGTTCAATCCACTGAATGTCAAATTTTTTTGCCTATGAATGGGATTGTGGTAGATTTTTTCTATCGTTGGATTAGTTTTAAATCACTTTCAGAAACCTATTTCCAAACTCTGAGTTTTCTTTTCAATTTTGTTATTACAGGATGCTTCATTGTGATATTGTGATGCACCACAACCATGACATGCTCTTCTAAACCCCACCGTAACCGCAAGGAGACGCTTAAGGTAACTGATTTCGGACCTTCTTTGAACTCTGTTTGGCTGATTATAAGGGATAGTTTCACGTATTTCCCTCTTTGATTGTATTTGATCACTCATGTTTCTTTGAGCCATGAAATGGAACTTGGATTAACAAAACATTGATATCTTTACAGTATTTTGAATTTGTTCAAACATAATAATTTCGGCACACCAATCCGAGATTAATAAATTGACTAAATGATCATTCTTTGAAGTTCTAAGGTCGTGTTTCTACTACGACAGGTATACTTTTTATTTTTGGAGCATAATAAATAGAAAAACGATCTCGAAAAAAACAGATCCGAGGTTTTTACATCACAGCTAATTTCAATAAAAACTTCCAAGCGAAAAGGTTGCAAAGCATTACATAGCACTTTGTTCTGCTCAGAATCTTCAATTGCCTTGATTCTTGAAGGTGGCAATTTCTGTTTGAGTTAGTCCAGTGCAGTGGTGTGCGCAGCACCATACTGCGCACCTCCGAGCTGTCGAATTGTGCATCCGACAGCTTGGATCTCATCTCGGCAACTAACTATTGAGAGCCGTTCATTGTTGAGATGAGATCCAAGCTCGGAGGTGCGCAACACGGTGCTGCGTACACCACTACATAGCCCCAATTCAATATTTACATGGATTTGTATGAGTAGTTTTATAGTAACTGAAAATGATAGCATGGTTTTAATTCCTTTGCGTGATCTTCGTATATACCTGGAACACATTCAGTAAGCATCAATATTGCTTCTATAACTCTGACATTTGTATTTTCAGATCTACATGTTTTCCAGGATTTTTGATTTGCTTGGCTCATTGAGGTAACTATTTGCTTCAGGTGAGTGATTTGCGGTAGCAATGATTCTTATATAAGTTTGTGTTTTTTTCTATTCAATCAGCTCCGGGTTATTTCTACATCTTTTATTTCAATCAGCTGTGTGAATAAGATATAGACACCTCATAAACCTCTGGATGCTATGAATTACTTGACTAAAATGATCAAGCCACCTACATTAATAGGATACTATGATGCACAGACACGGACATGGACACAAGGACACAAGAATTCTACTTTTAAAAAATGGGGACACAGACACAGCGGGGGACACGCCGCTAGCGATCATCTCAGGTCAGTGCTCGATTGGGGTTTTTATTATTTGATCAAACCCCCCTCTCTCTTCACACATTTCTTCTGCATTGTAACTTTTCGTGTATACTATGAAACTGTACATTGTTGTTTGGCTTTTGTGCACTTTTTTTTTCATGGTGTTGCATGGAGACTAAGTTTGCTTTGAAACACAAAAATTATTAGCAAGAATCCTTCTTCCTTGATGGTTTTAATGCTATTATAGTTTTCTTGGCTTGAGTTGGTAAGGAAGATCGGTGAATTCTATTTATTTTGGTGGGTTGCTTATGTGATGGTTTGGTGGGTTTTTTTCTTATAATTTTTTGGTCTTTTATTTTCAGGTTTTGACCTCTATAGTAATGCGTGTTTGGAAACCGTAGCTCTACAATGACTCCCTCCTTAAGGTGATTTTTATCTACGTTTGCCAAGGCCCAAGGGTATGAACCTTCCATTTCTCCAGTTCCACAGCTAAATTTACCATTGGTTGAGCCGCATGTTATGAATTTAGGTTGGCTTCTTTATGTAACTAATATGTAAAAACATGCAGTTATGCCAATGTCTTTAATGTGAAATTAACATTTGCTCTTTCGTAAAATGGTGTAACATTTTATTCAGTCATGTAATGTCTTTCTTTTTACAACAAGGCATACGATTTCAATTTATCTTTAGGTAGTTGAATTGTATTAGTCGGGGTCTAAATTGGTAGAGGGGTTGGTTTAGTTATAGTTATGATCGATATGTTGAGTTATATCTCTCAAGTAGTTCTCTTTCGCGCCACTAAGAAGTGGAACAAATACAAGAGACTAATTTCAATCACGATACGTAGTGCCGTAGGCACGGGCAAGCACTAGTAAATATATAAATAACATTATTCATACATCTTTTAATAGGACAATAAATAATAAAGGACAAAATGGTAAAAAAACCAACTCATAACTCATTTTAATCATATATCTCTCAAACACTACTACTATTCCAAAATACATTCTAGAGCCTTCAAGTTTCTCGGAAGACTCGGGATTGTCAAGTTCCTGCCAAGACCAGCATGGAATTAGTACTAACAGTAATCGCAATGGAGCCTCAGAGGAGTAGTGCCTTACCTGAACAACGGGAGTACTGGAATCCGATTCCTCAGTGGAGGTACCCTTTTTGATCTTTCTTTTCCCAGTTACTTGTGCCCTTTTAGTTTTGGCAAGGGTAGACTTAGTGGCTCCACTACTGGTGCTTTTCTTGGTGGCCTAAAATTCAAAAAGGGAGGTTGGTTAGGGCCAAACAAGAGAGGCACAGAAGATCAAAACCAAGAAGGGATGAGCACATACGAGCGTAGGGGGAGATCCCTCTTTATCTAGGGACTTGGTGGAACTGCCCCTGGTACGCCCAGCAACAGCTGCCTCGATGGCCTGATTAAAGACCAAGAGGCATGAAACTCAAGGTATACAAGTTCAACGACGATAAAGACTTGAAAAATAGAGATACCTGTAGGGGAAGGCTTTTCCCAGGCGCGGCCTTTGAGGCCGATCCAGGGAGCATCTTAGCCTTCTTGAGGACGTTTTCCCTTTGTTCGACTTCTTCATCTTCAAGGCCTGTATCAATCGAAACTATCAGAACAAAGAAACATGGCATTAGTTTATGAAAAGAGAAAGAGTTCAAAAACTTACTCCTCTTTTTCGAAGAAGTTGCCGAAGTGGTCTTGGCCTTGGAGCCACCTTTCTTGGGCTCAGGAGGCGGTGGAGGCGCTATCTCCTTCAGAATGTCTTTCACGGGTTTGGAAAGCTGGGGTTTGATATAACTTTTCCACCAAGCAGCAAATTCATCGGATTTCTCAGGGGATTCGGAGTAAGGGAGGAATTCGAAGTCAGCCTTGGCCTTGATAAAATCGTCCTTAACTTTTTCCAGGGATTTCAGTTCAATGATAGGCCTTGGGGTGAAGTTAACATTCAGTGACGAAAAGGGAGGAAGAGGAATGAGTTGAAGTAGGCCGTATTGTCGGGCAAATTGAGCAGCGTTATAGAACTCAACGCCGGACTTCTCATTTTTTGATTGGGCACTCAGACCAAACAATAAGTCTCGGGAGATTAAAAAACTAGCCCGTATCTCCTTCTGTTCGTCATCCCCCTCAAACTCAGATGGATCGGCCTTGAGCCACGCAGGGACTGTGTCCCTCTCAAAAGGCATCCAACCCGTGCCCATTGAAACCAAGTCAGTATAAAAATAACGGAAGCAGGCCTCGAATGTGTGTTCTTGAGGAGAGAGGTCACGGTAGTGCAGGCCGTAGCATGTGTTTTCAGGGTTTTTATTGGGTTTCGGGCCCAAAGAAGGGAAGTAGGCCCAAAGCCATAAGGTCATGATCCATAATGGGCCAGCAGCAAACACATAGCGATTCCCTAGAAGATCGTGCATTCCTCTGTACAAATAGGCCAAGATCAAAGGGGCCATGGCTAGTTTGCGACCCGAAGCCAAGGCCTTGGCCAAATCTGTGAAATCCTTGGTCACCCGACTCGAGGAAACACAAAAAATAAATTTGTTTAGCCAATAGAGCAGAAAAGCTACATGCTCCTCTTCGGTTACATCCCCTTCTCCATGGAAAAAGGGGATGAAACGAGTGTAAGCTAGAGACTCGGAGGCAGGATACTCAAAGACAGGGGTCTTCTGACTTAGGAAACAGTTGGCCTCGACGCCATGAGCGCGGAGGCCGGTAAGAAAGCATATGTCTTGCAGTGTCGGCCCCATCATCCCAACCCTAAAATGGAAACTATTCGTGGTGGTAGACCAGAATTGGGCCGCAGCGTAAAAGAGGGCATGGTCCATGTTTATGGCGGACCTGCTGAGCATAATGACATCATAAATTCCAACTGATCCCCATAGTTGGCCCTTGGCCTCAGACACTCGGTCCAACCAGGAGATGTATTCCTTGTCAGGCCGAGGCCATAGTCGGTTAGGGTTTGGTTTGTGGTAGGAGCTCCAATCAGGATCAACCGACTCAAAGGGTAAAGAATCCTCGGCCAGGGGATAATACGCAAAAAGAGGAGAGGGGAACTCACCATCAAAGGCTGGGCCGAGCGCCATCCCTGATTTTGCTGTGGTTTGTGGGATCAAGACCTCCGCGTGAATGGGGGTTTTCTCACCTTCGATGACTTGCATGGCGTGGGTCGCCAAGCTTGCTGCTTTCTGCCGAGGTTTTTTGGGAGCCATGGCATGAACAAGGGAGCGAGGAATAGGGCTTCAGTTTTTTCGGCAGAACAGAGAAGAAGAGGGATGAAGGGAGTGTAACTGTTCTCGGTCGTGGGAAAGAGAGAGAAATGGAAATGGGTTTTGGAAAGATGGAAAGAGTTATAGAAGGAGTAAATGTAGAAGCTATAACCGCCCACTACCCCTTCATTTTCGGGAAATGGGAAGGACCCATGTGGGTAATCATCATTCTCTTTTTTCTAGAGTGTACTCTTTCTCTCTCTCTCTTTCTCTCTCTCTCGGTAAAAGGTGGTGCCTGGAGAAGACAAGTGTTCTTTAAAAAGGGGCGGCTGACTTGCAATTTGGGAGTTACGAAACAACTGAAATTTGATAAAATGTGATGGGAGCACCGGATAAATCGCCATCACGGCCGCGTCTTCAGGATTAGCCCGATTGAGAGGCCAAAATGGAACCGACACACGCCTCGATTTCGTGAACAAAGTCGAGGCGTGGGGGGGCAATGTTTACACCCATTTTTGGCCAAAAATCAGGAAACGGATTAACAGGTTACAAGGCGGCCTCAAGGGTCGAGGCCTAAGCCTTGAGGGGCCTCACGACCAAGATGTTTACAGATTGAGGTTAGCCGTTAGGAATGGAAATGGTGGGTCTCCCATAAAATCTCAAAGTCTGTCAAAAAGCCCAAAGACTCGGATTGACTCACTAGACTCGAATATCTCACTCCATTGAGGGTCAAACCCGGCCCGACCGTTAGGGATAAAAAGACCTTTTTAGTAGGTCTAAATCAGTTAAAGGCCCAAGGCCTGAATCAATCCACGTGGTTTAAAAAGATCTCTTCAAGGCCTAGTCTGAAATCTCAAAAGCAGCAAGGTCTATGAGATAGGCCCAAATCAGTGAAGGCCTTGGTTTTCTTGCCGGTCTGAAGGCTCAGAAGGCTTACAATGGGCCAAAAGCCCATAAAGTTCAGGCCCAAGTGATGAAAAAAGGCCCAAGTAATGAAAAAGGGGCATTATGTTAAAAGCTCCGTGTAGAGCCTTGAACAAACAATAAAAAGACTTAAAGCTGCCCACAAGCAGCTTGAAGGCCTGGAAGTTGCTCACAAGCAGCTTGAAGGCCTGGAAGCTGCTCACAAGCAGCTTGAAGGCCTGGAGAGCAGCTTGAAGGCCTGGAAGCTACTCACAAACAGCTTGAAGGCCTGGAAGCTGCTCACAAACAGCTTGAAGGCCTGGAAGCTGCTCACAAGCTGCTCAAGACCTGGGCTAGTGGGCCCCTGTTTCTTTTCACATATCGCAAGGCCAGCAACAGGTGGCACGCATGCAACCCATCAATATGCCAATAGATGACCTTTGCAGACCTAAGCAAGCTGCTTACAAGCAGCTCTCCCAGGCCTGTCTAAAGCTGTTTGTTCTCGATCCTTTTTGCAGAAAGAATAGAGGGTTCTTAGGCCTTTGCCATTTTCTTGGAGTGAAAGACACGTTTTGTTCAGAGATTAGCCCCTTATTGGACCATTTTCGAAGCTGTTCAAGACTTAGGCCTCTGCTGGAAGGCCACTTGGCAGACATGCATTGGAGCATTTTGAGGCAGCTCAAGGCCTGTGGCTCCTATAAATCCCAGTTTTGGAGGCCTTGGCCAAGGTCCACGACCTCAAAGCTCACAGCTTATTGCAACTACATTTACCATTTCTTTCAAGCATTTCGTGTATTCCTTTCGTAATATTTCAAGTTTTACCTCTTTTCTTGTAACCAAGCTTCGTTAAACCATCAATGGAGTTTGTTTGATCCTTGTTACTGCATTATCTTTCTTTCCATTGTTCTAAGCAACGAGTAGAAAATATTTAAGTCCTTAGCCCGACAAGGCAACCAACGAACCATTACGAGGCCTTACCCTTTGGGCCAAGCACAATCACTCGATAGAAGTCAGGTTTTGAGGCACGAAGGCCTTAAAAACACTTTGGATAGACTTGTCCTGGCACGCCCTCGCATTCCAAGCCAAACTCGGTTTCGATACTTTTTGTGGAGAAACACTATGCTTTGTTGGAAGCCAAGCGATTGGAAAGGATTGCTAATCATTCGAAACAGCAGAAGGTAACTGAAGTAAGAGATTGTACATTAATTATTCAAATACTCCTTGAGTATCCCGTGGCATTGTTTACATGGTAGTACTAGCAAGTAGCAAATCGTAATACATGGGAGACACGATAACACACTTCTGTGAAGAGAGTGGAAACGGGGGTGGAGCCAGAATTTTTGGACAATCGGATGAAATAACAATATTTAGCCTTTACAGATCGATAGGTCGATCGACTGGTAGATAAAGAAGAGAATTTGTGTTTTAAAGATAGTGGCCTTCATAGTGATTGTTTGCATGTGTCTAATTTGTTGCAGCCAAGCACATCTGTTACCAGCACTACTGAAGATCGGCCAACATCCACAACCATTCAAACAGCGACAACCATTTATAATATTGTCAGTGTGACGAACAATGCTAATGTGACGAACAATGCTGTTGTGCCTCATATGCAACCCAATCAGTGAGTATCTTTGCCAACTCTCGAGTGTTTTTCCTTTTCCTTTTGGGCTTTATTGGTGGGGTCTTAGGCCCGACGGTTGGAGAAGAAACAGAATGTGTATATATTTTCAATCGTTCGAATGCATAGTCTACTCATCTCTACTTATACACCCAGCTAATTAATTACACACACACACACTTAGTCTAAGAGGTTGTTTGATAGCTTAATTCAGCACTTAAAATTAAATATATTAAGCAATGCATGATTTAAGTTGGTTTGATAATAATATTTTATGATACTTAACATTTTAAATGGTTGTTGAAGTACATGATTAAAAAAAAAAGTACATGATTTAAAGTTTCAAAAATAAGTAGTCGCGAAAATTAAGTATTATGATATATACCTAATTCAGATTGAATTTATCAATAGTTGTATATCACCAATTCCTTTACCACCAGTCACTACCTCCCTCCATGGCCACAGCCACCGTTACCACTACCGCCACGCATGCCACCACCATCACAACTAATATTTGATCTTTGCCACCACCATCACCACTCCACCACTACCACCACCACAATCAATACCACTGTATCCACCAACGACACCATTGCCACCACTAATCATCGTTGCCAACATCATTACCATTCCTCCGGGCCACCACCACCTTCATTACCACTATAGCCACCACCGTCATCACCACCACCATTCCACCGCCGTCACCAATCCACTACCACCACAATTAGTACTAGTGTCGTCGCCCCTTCCTCCATCACCATGTTACTCCACCATCGCACCGCCACCACAACTATTGCCACCACATACCACTACTACCACAAAAACAATGTCTTTGTCATCTCCAATACCACCACCACGTACCAGGACTCCAACATCACCAGCACCATGGCCACAATCGCTATATTAATAACCACTGTTGCTAAACTCTGACCCAATCACCGCCACCGCTAGCTACCACCACCAATATCTCTACCACAACCACAACCACTGTCATCTCTCTAATACTACCATTACCAATCTTAGCATCTCGATTTCTCCAGAGCACTTAATCTTTCAGCTTTTAGCTTTCAATTTTATACTAAAGAGCACCTTTAAGACATTGACTGAATATTCCTTCACGTAATTCTGTTACAAGAGTAATTATTCCATGTATCTGCTACATTGTTAAATGATGCACATCACCCTTCATCAAGTTGTAATTTTTTTTATGAAAGGCATATGTACTACCCATTTCGCCTTTTCTCAGAAGTCCATACATGACTCTCCTTTTTTCTTTTCTTTTTTAATAATAGCCAACTCTTTTTCTCCCAATATGATGCATTTAAAAAGAACTTTGATACTTACAAATGGGTGCTACGTATATGCAATGCAACGGCAAGGTAGACACCTAATTTTGTGCATTATTAATACATGCATTAATGTTAAAGGGTTATTTTCCGAAACTGTTGCTGGTACATTCTCAAACTTTTTTCCTTTCTCAAATTTCCAATATTTAGTGTTCATATTGCTTGTGTGCTTATTTTTGTCAGAAATGGGTTATTGCTTTCAAAGTACTTGAGATAGCACTCAAGACAGCTGCAGCTGGAAACTTATGCACCATCATGTGAGGAGTAATGCGCATGCAGATACCTTTCAGTTAAAAGATGTGTTATTGACTCAATGTCTGTTGCCTTGAACCTGAATAATTTGAGCTTAAATTTAAGACTGCGCTTGAATATCGGAATTGTTTTAGATTATCAATCTCAAAATCTGAACAATTGTATCACTATCAATGCATTATCAAATTTCCCTACTGCTAATTGTTGCCGTGATGTATGGTAGTTGTTTCACTATGGTGAAAAGATGAACAACATTGTAATAGGAGGCACCCCTTGGCTTGCTCTTGTAGTTCAAGCAAACTAACAAATGAGAAAACCCTTAAAACGCACATCTAGCGTAACGTGACCGTCCAGACCAGCTTCATCGTGGGTCATGAGGTTTTCTTTCCATTTTTAAGAAAAGTTTTTTTGTTTGGCCAAAGAAAATTTATTATAATTCGATAACACTTAAAAGGCACGTACATCGAGAAGGGCAAAAATTCAGAATCATGACTATATATACATCCTTACTAGATTGGCACTTGTATACTAGCAAATCACGTGCTAAAAGGGCACCCAAAGAGAGAATAAAATCAAGAAAACATAAACCAAAGGTTTGACGTCGAAAACAAATACTTCAAAGATTTAACCAATTAATACAACTTGTCGTTTACAACATCCCACGTCGAAAACAAATACCTCGGGTAGTGTTGGAGATTAAATAATTTTAATTTCTTTTATGTCTTTGCCCTTTTAAACTTTGTAATATTGCCGAGATTAATAATAAAAAAATTTGCCAATCAAAAAAACATCACGTGTACGCAAAACCATCCAAACATCTCTTGAAATCGTCAGCCGATCCTAGTATTGACAAGGTCTGCTACCTCATCAAATTGAGAAGAAACTATATATTTTTAAGTGAAGTTGTACGATGTCTATAGAGTCTATAGTCATGATTTAATAAAGAAATTTGTCTCCGGCCTATTTAAACATATATAAATTCTCCGACTACGATGAGTCCATGACAGCGAGATATGTAGGCGGAGAGGTAAATGGTAGCCGTACAACAATCCACTTGAAAATTAGGCGGGGAAGGTCTCAAAGAGAAGATCGAGGAGAATGAAACAATCAACTGCAAAGAGCACTTAACCTTTCTTATTATTATATGGGAGATGCTGCCAGCCAATCTGTGCTTGGCAGCGGTGCCAAGCGGTTGGATCGGCCGCTCATCTCGACATGAACGACTTGGATCTAATCCGAGTGAATAAAAAGCTGAGCCGTCAGTTGAATTTGACTTGGTGAGTGAGCAGAGAAAGAATTAGGTCATAGGTATGTTGAAGATGATGGTATATATTTTGGAGTTAGATCATTTTTTAAAACAGATGTGTAGAAAAATTGAGACGAGGGAAATTTTCTTCTCCATTCAAATAGATTTACTATCGGGGAACTTAAATAGGAGTCCTATTCTACATAGATACTTAAGTCTTCATAGTAGTGGATTTGAAAACTTATCTTTCCACCCTCTAATTCTATTAATTATGATCTCATATTCGTGTTAATGAGAAGTCTTGAAATATGGCAAGGAACCAAACTCTACCACCACAAACATCCACATTCCAGTATTTAAAATATTTCTCTGTCGACCATCGACAGCAAGTAAAACAAAAGGACAAACACCATCCTTCATCCCAAGGGCGGAACTGTTCATAGGCTGTCATGACCTGTAGCCCATGTCACTACCACGAAAACCCAAAAAAAAAAAATTCTATATGGAAAATTGAATCTAAAATTTTAGTCCAACTCACTGTCCAAATGATTTCGGCTGGTAATACCTCGAATCGCGAGGCTTCCGTAAGTATTTCCTTATTATATGCAGAACACAGGTTGGTGTGCTTAGATTTGTACTGATTCAGTTGATGCAGAACACTAGCTAATCGGCTTAAATTGGCTTAAAATGTTGGTTCTCACAATCTTACTCTTTTAGGTTTAAATTATAATGAGACAAAAAAAGATGGAACGTTTTTTGAGATTTTTTTGATGTCAGAGTTTTTACGGGAGCAGTTTTTTTTTTTTTTGTTTTTTTTTTTATGCATGTTAAAGACACCACTGCATTAACTCTTAATAAATAGATATCTGATATCCTCACTCATTATAATTTGGACAATCACATTAATATGCGAGGTCAATGGTATGATAGTGCTACCATATGCATATTATATACTCCATTTTGCTCACTGATTTTTTTTATTAGCCCAGGGCAAAATCAAATCCTGGTTCCGCCCTTGCTTCATCCCATTCTTCATAGCCAAAGCCGTTTCCTCTGTTTGCTTCCCCTGCGACTGCACCTTCTCCATGTGCATTTGATGTTATTGCACCTTCCCCTGAATCTCTGTGCCTATCACTGCACCTTCAGCAACAAGACTTGGGCTTTGAAATCAGTGGTAGTAATACAGTGACTTGGCCATCTATGAACTTATTTTGGACTATGCCCTTAAAATAACCCTTGCCAATTCAAAGAAGATTAATTAACTCCATGAGTCCCCATCATATGTACGTAGCAAAACAAGTACTGAGATTGCCAACTAATCTGAGCTCGGAACAAATAGCTTTATTTTGAACAACGAAAAAGAATTTTATTAATCTTTTGAACAAGGTACAAATAGCAGTAGACATTAGACCGAGCAACACCAACTGAACCTGGACTGATTTGAAACAATCGTGATCGTCCAAAAGTATTTTGGACAGTCGGGATATTAATGAAACCTTATTGAAAAAAAATTAAACTTTTTTCCAAAAAAATTGTATTAAAATTCGGACCATCCAAAATATTTTTGGACGGTTATGTTTGATTGATGCTACAAACAAACTGTTTATAGCACAACCATAAATAAGTATTTCTCTTTCCTCCTGCCCCAGCATCAGGAATTCCTGAATCCAAGTACAGATGGCAGCTCTTCATAAGTCCACGTCTCTTCTTCTAATTATCCCATCACACTCGGCCTTTTACCTATCGGATCGAAATTTTACTCAATCCACCGTTAACTCCAATAATCCTTAATCTAAAGGAGAAAGATTTCCACGACTCAGGTGGGATTTCCACCGATGAGTTCAGATTCTTTAGAATGCATATTTCTTCAAGAATAGCGTGTAATTCCTCATCTTCCACTTCAAATTATGAGGGATATAAGAATAGTTCGAACAATAATTTTAAAGGTTTTTTATAGTCTAATTATAATAATTAAAGGTTGTTGTTGTTGTATACAATTAGTATATATATTTTTATATAATTTTGACATCACTATTTGATTTTGATTCGACCATGGTTGAAGCAATAACCCTTTCAGCCGATCTCTTTTCTAGTTTGCTTATCGATCCTATTTTTAAAACATTTCTCCAAATCAACTCAGCATGATTGAAATTGTGTTTAACACCAATAGCGGGGGGAGGCAATGTATAAGCAGCGGGGGCGCATGCCTCCACTGCAATTTCTGATAATACCAATTTTACCCCCGAATTACAAAGGGTATGATAAATTTGTATCCAAAATTATACATCTTTTTCCCCTTATAACACTTAGATCTCCTAATATCTTTGTCAAGTTTCAAAAAAAGTTTATTTTATGCATTTGCTTTTCATAAAAACCCGTTATCTACATGTATATTGTAGCAAATTTTACATTCTAGCTAGGTTCATTTTTTATATAAGACTGTAGTTGTTGTATGGAGGGTAGAAAATTCGGAGACAATGCTAATAAATGGTGTCCCAACCGAGCTAAATTTCTGGCTACGCCACTGAGTTACACCAATGTAATACTGCACGTTCATATTGCTGACGTGATTATGTTTTCAGCTATGGGAGCAACTTCCGCACAGAGAGGCTGAGGCAGTGGTACAAGCGGCCGCAGTAAAAGCGCTTGAATTTGTACTCGACACAGCCAGTGCCTACTGTACCGCGGCAATACTAGATTTATTTTTATTGCTTGTTGGGTTTGGATTTTTAGGATTTAAACTCTAAATTATTAACTATTTTAAAATTTACTCGTTATCCATATCTCCAATCATTATTTCTTTTTATTTTTATCTCTCTCTAATCATTACGTCAATCATTACCCTGTCTTCCTACCCTAATCATTACAAATTCAAAGCCAAATCCAAAAACGAACAAGCACTCTCACTCTGTTTCTTCGCTCTCTGTTTCTCTCAATCCTCACCAATAAATAGCGCAGACAAGACACACATATGTGTAGCATCTCCCTTGCACAGGACGATTTTGAATTCATCTTTTATCTCATTATTTGTTTCCGAAGTACTACAGTTGTTTGAGACATCTACCGTAAGGCCAAAGCCATTCGCTTGGTGCCGAGGTTAATTAATTGCCTTGAACCTGAATAATTTGAACTTTTAAGACTGTATTTGGATTTCGGAATTGTTTTGGTTATCAATCTGTACTACTGTATCATTCTCAGTATATGGTAATTCTGGGCAAGACGTATGCCGTGGCTTGTTAATTTGGTGTCCAAACAAAAGGTATTAGTAACAATGGTCAACAAAATCGCAGCTAGCAAGTGTAATCGCTGCCACATGGAGTGTTTTTTTTTTTTGGGCCTCTAATACCGTTACACCTAGATATATCGGGAGCTATCAAAAAAAGGCTCATATTTTCCTGCTTCGATTGGGAACCACTTGTTGACTTCTTCTTCTTCTCTCACTTGGAACAAGCACATGTTGTTCTCTTTCTTAGCTCGGGGAATAATCTTTGTTGTTCCACTACCTCAATCTCACCAGACAACCTCTTGTCATTCTTTGCCCCCTCTCCTGGAGGGACCTTTTTCACAATGTTGTGGACAGTGATAGACATGATCTGAGCCTCTCACACACTTCAATTAAGTAGATTTGCATCGTAGGAATGGGCCGCAATAATGGACAATGGGGAGTTCATTTTTAATTTCTTGGCATTTAATTTGCAGAGAGGTGATCAGTTCGTTAATAATTTTGGCCCATCACCCGTACTCTGATACCCGATGGAAGGACAGAGATTGATTTCACATACCACACAAAACACATTTACAAAGTTACATTTCTTCTCACATTTTTTTCACCGTCCCAAACACTCATACAGGGGTGATGACCCCTTGGAATGGGAGATCCTGCCAAGCGGGGAGTGCTTGGTGTTAGGATCGTAGAAGGTAAAACACAAACAACAATTGAGAGGAAAAACTCGTTTATTGAATACACAATAAGACTACACACACAAAAACTCACGTCCGGAAATTTTTCTGGGATAACTCTCTTCTTCTCTCACTTTTGGCTTTGTATGAGACCAGGATTACAGTAAAACTCTCACTTCCGGCAAAACAACTGGGATCTCTCTACTCACCTCCGGTGACAAACACCGGGAACTCTCTTACTCGTCTGGATTACAATTCCTGAATACCTCAAAACTAGGCCCACGGCCCACCCTTAGCCCGTCCGGCCCATCAGGCTTTTACCTGGCCCGATCCCGTGAAACAGGCGGGCTAGCCCAGCCCGTAGTTTGTAATGGATGGGTTTGGACCTTTGAATTTTTAGGCAGCCTGCCTGTGGTACCCGCCCATTAGCCCGTGGTACATTTCTGCCTTTCTTGTTCTGCCGAGTCACCAACAAGCCCATTGTAATTTCTAACGGCTATTTACTAGAGATCAATAACTCATATCAAACCAACACACTGATGAACTTGGGCTGCAACAACACAGGATAAAATTCTTTCTGCTGCTGAGATCAGATCCAAAGCCCATCTGCTCTCTCTCGCCTCTCAATATATCTCTCCACTCCACAGTCCTATCCACTTCCTCCCATTCTCTCACACTCAAACAACAAAACAAAATCATATCTCTTCTCTCCGATCTCAACTAGACAACCACAGTCCGGTCTCAAACACAGTCCGACGAGCTCGACAAGACGAGAGTGACCATCTCTCCGCCGACCTCCTCCGCCTCTCCGCCGACCTCCTCCGCCTCTCCGCACTCAACTCTCTCCGATTTCCATTATTCTCTCCTGATCTGTAACAGATTTTCTTTCTTTCAATTTTATTTGCATTTTCGTACTTATTAGTTGTTATTTACTTGTTATTTAATCTTTTTTATTTCTGGACTTTTGAATTGTATTTCTATTGTGGCAGATTTTATTCAATTCTGGATTGTATTTCTGTTGGACTTTTTATTTTTGATTAAGGGCGCGGCTATTCACAGCCACGTATTTTCTCCCACAGCCCGTTAAAAATTTTCAAAAGACTCGACAGTTAGTTACCGAAATTGAGATACATTTTCAACATCCAATTACCGAAATATGATATTTTTTTCAATATTTGTTTACCGAAAATGCATGTTTGGCAGTTGTCTACCGAAAGTTGAATATATTTTCGACATGTAGTTACCGAAATATAATCTTATTTTCAACAGCTATTTACCGAAATATTTTTTATGATTTTCAACAATCACTTACCGAAATATAGTGGGCTATGGGAAAAAATACGTGGCTGCGAATAGCCGGCCCCTTGATTAATAAAACATTTGAACGCTTGAAGCCCAGCTAACTAAAGTTGAGTATGCATTGTCCAGCAGTAGTTCAAGGAAATGTAAGCCCAACAAAATTTTATTGCCCAGCAATGGCCCAAGAAAACTAGTTATCCAATCCACCCGTTGGTCCACCAGCCTGCCAATTGGGCTAACCCGTGATTTGGGCCTGGGCTTCAATTTATGGTAGGTAGTTTGACCCGCTCTACCCGGAAAAAAGAAAAAGCCCGCGAGGCCCAACCCGTGGGTGGGTTTGGGTAGTGACCTTGCGGGCTGGGCCGGCCCAATGATGACCCATATTCCTAATCCTCTATTTAGAGGGTGTTTAGTTTCTTACTTTTCACATTCTCGTTTTTTCATTTTTGCATTTTTGGTGTTTGGATGGTTCATTATTCCCTAAATAGCTCAAGAACCTGAGGATGCCGTCCACGCCATCGATGAATTCGACGATCCAGGCCAAAAACTTACATTCCCCAAAAAATATATCTATCTAATAAAACACAATGGTGTGGACCCCACACAAACACAAACACATCCAAGGGCTGAAAATTATTTGATCCAAGGGTTGAGGGCATTCTTCCAACTATATTGAAGTGTCCATTGTTTTTCCCTAAATTGCAAAAATACCATGCCTCTCCCTTCACGTTTCAAATCTGCCTCTCCCTTCACGTTTCAAATCTCAGACGGACGCCTCTCTCTCTCTCTCTCTCTCTCTCTCTCTCTCTCTCTCTCACTACGGTTTATCCCCTTCCTCTCCTCCTCTCCCCTCCCTCTCTTACTCCCACAGCCGCTCCGACACACCACCACCACCGCACCCCAGCGCAGCACCACGAGGTATCTCTCTCTCGAGATCGAAAGGGCTAACCCAAGTGTTATATCACATGCTCTGAGTTTGTGCGTGTACGAAGTGTTTGATGAAATGTCTGTGAGAAACGTAGTGTTCAATTTAGGATTGTGCTACACGGCTGAAATTGTTGTTTTGTTGCAATTATGAAATGTCTGCGTTTCAGTCGGCCTATGGCTGCCATGCCGCTATGTTCTATCTCTCTCCCTCTCTGTGTTTCGTTCATTTACTTCTCTGTACTTCGCATATGAACGGGTATAGGTGTTCCTTGCATTCAAGGTGTTTGAGAAAATGCATCATCAAACTGAGTTTTTTTATGTTCTTCACCGATGCCCAACTTTGTTTTGACAAAAAAAAAAGTTCAATCCACTGAATGTCAAATTTTTTTGCCTATGAATGGGATTGTGGTAGATTTTTTCTATCGTTGGATTAGTTTTAAATCACTTTCAGAAACCTATTTCCAAACTCTGAGTTTTCTTTTCAATTTTGTTATTACAGGATGCTTCATTGTGATATTGTGATGCACCACAACCATGACATGCTCTTCTAAACCCCACCGTAACCGCAAGGAGACGCTTAAGGTAACTGATTTCGGACCTTCTTTGAACTCTGTTTGGCTGATTATAAGGGATAGTTTCACGTATTTCCCTCTTTGATTGTATTTGATCACTCATGTTTCTTTGAGCCATGAAATGGAACTTGGATTAACAAAACATTGATATCTTTACAGTATTTTGAATTTGTTCAAACATAATAATTTCGGCACACCAATCCGAGATTAATAAATTGACTAAATGATCATTCTTTGAAGTTCTAAGGTCGTGTTTCTACTACGACAGGTATACTTTTTATTTTTGGAGCATAATAAATAGAAAAACGATCTCGAAAAAAACAGATCCGAGGTTTTTACATCACAGCTAATTTCAATAAAAACTTCCAAGCGAAAAGGTTGCAAAGCATTACATAGCACTTTGTTCTGCTCAGAATCTTCAATTGCCTTGATTCTTGAAGGTGGCAATTTCTGTTTGAGTTAGTCCAGTGCAGTGGTGTGCGCAGCACCATACTGCGCACCTCCGAGCTGTCGAATTGTGCATCCGACAGCTTGGATCTCATCTCGGCAACTAACTATTGAGAGCCGTTCATTGTTGAGATGAGATCCAAGCTCGGAGGTGCGCAACACGGTGCTGCGTACACCACTACATAGCCCCAATTCAATATTTACATGGATTTGTATGAGTAGTTTTATAGTAACTGAAAATGATAGCATGGTTTTAATTCCTTTGCGTGATCTTCGTATATACCTGGAACACATTCAGTAAGCATCAATATTGCTTCTATAACTCTGACATTTGTATTTTCAGATCTACATGTTTTCCAGGATTTTTGATTTGCTTGGCTCATTGAGGTAACTATTTGCTTCAGGTGAGTGATTTGCGGTAGCAATGATTCTTATATAAGTTTGTGTTTTTTTCTATTCAATCAGCTCCGGGTTATTTCTACATCTTTTATTTCAATCAGCTGTGTGAATAAGATATAGACACCTCATAAACCTCTGGATGCTATGAATTACTTGACTAAAATGATCAAGCCACCTACATTAATAGGATACTATGATGCACAGACACGGACATGGACACAAGGACACAAGAATTCTACTTTTAAAAAATGGGGACACAGACACAGCGGGGGACACGCCGCTAGCGATCATCTCAGGTCAGTGCTCGATTGGGGTTTTTATTATTTGATCAAACCCCCCTCTCTCTTCACACATTTCTTCTGCATTGTAACTTTTCGTGTATACTATGAAACTGTACATTGTTGTTTGGCTTTTGTGCACTTTTTTTTTCATGGTGTTGCATGGAGACTAAGTTTGCTTTGAAACACAAAAATTATTAGCAAGAATCCTTCTTCCTTGATGGTTTTAATGCTATTATAGTTTTCTTGGCTTGAGTTGGTAAGGAAGATCGGTGAATTCTATTTATTTTGGTGGGTTGCTTATGTGATGGTTTGGTGGGTTTTTTTCTTATAATTTTTTGGTCTTTTATTTTCAGGTTTTGACCTCTATAGTAATGCGTGTTTGGAAACCGTAGCTCTACAATGACTCCCTCCTTAAGGTGATTTTTATCTACGTTTGCCAAGGCCCAAGGGTATGAACCTTCCATTTCTCCAGTTCCACAGCTAAATTTACCATTGGTTGAGCCGCATGTTATGAATTTAGGTTGGCTTCTTTATGTAACTAATATGTAAAAACATGCAGTTATGCCAATGTCTTTAATGTGAAATTAACATTTGCTCTTTCGTAAAATGGTGTAACATTTTATTCAGTCATGTAATGTCTTTCTTTTTACAACAAGGCATACGATTTCAATTTATCTTTAGGTAGTTGAATTGTATTAGTCGGGGTCTAAATTGGTAGAGGGGTTGGTTTAGTTATAGTTATGATCGATATGTTGAGTTATATCTCTCAAGTAGTTCTCTTTCGCGCCACTAAGAAGTGGAACAAATACAAGAGACTAATTTCAATCACGATACGTAGTGCCGTAGGCACGGGCAAGCACTAGTAAATATATAAATAACATTATTCATACATCTTTTAATAGGACAATAAATAATAAAGGACAAAATGGTAAAAAAACCAACTCATAACTCATTTTAATCATATATCTCTCAAACACTACTACTATTGCAACTACATTTACCATTTCTTTCAAGCATTTCGTGTATTCCTTTCGTAATATTTCAAGTTTTACCTCTTTTCTTGTAACCAAGCTTCGTTAAACCATCAATGGAGTTTGTTTGATCCTTGTTACTGCATTATCTTTCTTTCCATTGTTCTAAGCAACGAGTAGAAAATATTTAAGTCCTTAGCCCGACAAGGCAACCAACGAACCATTACGAGGCCTTACCCTTTGGGCCAAGCACAATCACTCGATAGAAGTCAGGTTTTGAGGCACGAAGGCCTTAAAAACACTTTGGATAGACTTGTCCTGGCACGCCCTCGCATTCCAAGCCAAACTCGGTTTCGATACTTTTTGTGGAGAAACACTATGCTTTGTTGGAAGCCAAGCGATTGGAAAGGATTGCTAATCATTCGAAACAGCAGAAGGTAACTGAAGTAAGAGATTGTACATTAATTATTCAAATACTCCTTGAGTATCCCGTGGCATTGTTTACATGGTAGTACTAGCAAGTAGCAAATCGTAATACATGGGAGACACGATAACACACTTCTGTGAAGAGAGTGGAAACGGGGGTGGAGCCAGAATTTTTGGACAATCGGATGAAATAACAATATTTAGCCTTTACAGATCGATAGGTCGATCGACTGGTAGATAAAGAAGAGAATTTGTGTTTTAAAGATAGTGGCCTTCATAGTGATTGTTTGCATGTGTCTAATTTGTTGCAGCCAAGCACATCTGTTACCAGCACTACTGAAGATCGGCCAACATCCACAACCATTCAAACAGCGACAACCATTTATAATATTGTCAGTGTGACGAACAATGCTAATGTGACGAACAATGCTGTTGTGCCTCATATGCAACCCCAATCAGTGAGTATCTTTGCCAACTCTCGAGTGTTTTTCCTTTTCCTTTTGGGCTTTATTGGTGGGGTCTTAGGCCCGACGGTTGGAGAAGAAACAGAATGTGTATATATTTTCAATCGTTCGAATGCATAGTCTACTCATCTCTACTTATACACCCAGCTAATTAATTACACACACACACACTTAGTCTAAGAGGTTGTTTGATAGCTTAATTCAGCACTTAAAATTAAATATATTAAGCAATGCATGATTTAAGTTGGTTTGATAATAATATTTTATGATACTTAACATTTTAAATGGTTGTTGAAGTACATGATTAAAAAAAAAAGTACATGATTTAAAGTTTCAAAAATAAGTAGTCGCGAAAATTAAGTATTATGATATATACCTAATTCAGATTGAATTTATCAATAGTTGTATATCACCAATTCCTTTACCACCAGTCACTACCTCCCTCCATGGCCACAGCCACCGTTACCACTACCGCCACGCATGCCACCACCATCACAACTAATATTTGATCTTTGCCACCACCATCACCACTCCACCACTACCACCACCACAATCAATACCACTGTATCCACCAACGACACCATTGCCACCACTAATCATCGTTGCCAACATCATTACCATTCCTCCGGGCCACCACCACCTTCATTACCACTATAGCCACCACCGTCATCACCACCACCATTCCACCGCCGTCACCAATCCACTACCACCACAATTAGTACTAGTGTCGTCGCCCCTTCCTCCATCACCATGTTACTCCACCATCGCACCGCCACCACAACTATTGCCACCACATACCACTACTACCACAAAAACAATGTCTTTGTCATCTCCAATACCACCACCACGTACCAGGACTCCAACATCACCAGCACCATGGCCACAATCGCTATATTAATAACCACTGTTGCTAAACTCTGACCCAATCACCGCCACCGCTAGCTACCACCACCAATATCTCTACCACAACCACAACCACTGTCATCTCTCTAATACTACCATTACCAATCTTAGCATCTCGATTTCTCCAGAGCACTTAATCTTTCAGCTTTTAGCTTTCAATTTTATACTAAAGAGCACCTTTAAGACATTGACTGAATATTCCTTCACGTAATTCTGTTACAAGAGTAATTATTCCATGTATCTGCTACATTGTTAAATGATGCACATCACCCTTCATCAAGTTGTAATTTTTTTTATGAAAGGCATATGTACTACCCATTTCGCCTTTTCTCAGAAGTCCATACATGACTCTCCTTTTTTCTTTTCTTTTTTAATAATAGCCAACTCTTTTTCTCCCAATATGATGCATTTAAAAAGAACTTTGATACTTACAAATGGGTGCTACGTATATGCAATGCAACGGCAAGGTAGACACCTAATTTTGTGCATTATTAATACATGCATTAATGTTAAAGGGTTATTTTCCGAAACTGTTGCTGGTACATTCTCAAACTTTTTTCCTTTCTCAAATTTCCAATATTTAGTGTTCATATTGCTTGTGTGCTTATTTTTGTCAGAAATGGGTTATTGCTTTCAAAGTACTTGAGATAGCACTCAAGACAGCTGCAGCTGGAAACTTATGCACCATCATGTGAGGAGTAATGCGCATGCAGATACCTTTCAGTTAAAAGATGTGTTATTGACTCAATGTCTGTTGCCTTGAACCTGAATAATTTGAGCTTAAATTTAAGACTGCGCTTGAATATCGGAATTGTTTTAGATTATCAATCTCAAAATCTGAACAATTGTATCACTATCAATGCATTATCAAATTTCCCTACTGCTAATTGTTGCCGTGATGTATGGTAGTTGTTTCACTATGGTGAAAAGATGAACAACATTGTAATAGGAGGCACCCCTTGGCTTGCTCTTGTAGTTCAAGCAAACTAACAAATGAGAAAACCCTTAAAACGCACATCTAGCGTAACGTGACCGTCCAGACCAGCTTCATCGTGGGTCATGAGGTTTTCTTTCCATTTTTAAGAAAAGTTTTTTTGTTTGGCCAAAGAAAATTTATTATAATTCGATAACACTTAAAAGGCACGTACATCGAGAAGGGCAAAAATTCAGAATCATGACTATATATACATCCTTACTAGATTGGCACTTGTATACTAGCAAATCACGTGCTAAAAGGGCACCCAAAGAGAGAATAAAATCAAGAAAACATAAACCAAAGGTTTGACGTCGAAAACAAATACTTCAAAGATTTAACCAATTAATACAACTTGTCGTTTACAACATCCCACGTCGAAAACAAATACCTCGGGTAGTGTTGGAGATTAAATAATTTTAATTTCTTTTATGTCTTTGCCCTTTTAAACTTTGTAATATTGCCGAGATTAATAATAAAAAAATTTGCCAATCAAAAAAACATCACGTGTACGCAAAACCATCCAAACATCTCTTGAAATCGTCAGCCGATCCTAGTATTGACAAGGTCTGCTACCTCATCAAATTGAGAAGAAACTATATATTTTTAAGTGAAGTTGTACGATGTCTATAGAGTCTATAGTCATGATTTAATAAAGAAATTTGTCTCCGGCCTATTTAAACATATATAAATTCTCCGACTACGATGAGTCCATGACAGCGAGATATGTAGGCGGAGAGGTAAATGGTAGCCGTACAACAATCCACTTGAAAATTAGGCGGGGAAGGTCTCAAAGAGAAGATCGAGGAGAATGAAACAATCAACTGCAAAGAGCACTTAACCTTTCTTATTATTATATGGGAGATGCTGCCAGCCAATCTGTGCTTGGCAGCGGTGCCAAGCGGTTGGATCGGCCGCTCATCTCGACATGAACGACTTGGATCTAATCCGAGTGAATAAAAAGCTGAGCCGTCAGTTGAATTTGACTTGGTGAGTGAGCAGAGAAAGAATTAGGTCATAGGTATGTTGAAGATGATGGTATATATTTTGGAGTTAGATCATTTTTTAAAACAGATGTGTAGAAAAATTGAGACGAGGGAAATTTTCTTCTCCATTCAAATAGATTTACTATCGGGGAACTTAAATAGGAGTCCTATTCTACATAGATACTTAAGTCTTCATAGTAGTGGATTTGAAAACTTATCTTTCCACCCTCTAATTCTATTAATTATGATCTCATATTCGTGTTAATGAGAAGTCTTGAAATATGGCAAGGAACCAAACTCTACCACCACAAACATCCACATTCCAGTATTTAAAATATTTCTCTGTCGACCATCGACAGCAAGTAAAACAAAAGGACAAACACCATCCTTCATCCCAAGGGCGGAACTGTTCATAGGCTGTCATGACCTGTAGCCCATGTCACTACCACGAAAACCCAAAAAAAAAAAAATTCTATATGGAAAATTGAATCTAAAATTTTAGTCCAACTCACTGTCCAAATGATTTCGGCTGGTAATACCTCGAATCGCGAGGCTTCCGTAAGTATTTCCTTATTATATGCAGAACACAGGTTGGTGTGCTTAGATTTGTACTGATTCAGTTGATGCAGAACACTAGCTAATCGGCTTAAATTGGCTTAAAATGTTGGTTCTCACAATCTTACTCTTTTAGGTTTAAATTATAATGAGACAAAAAAAGATGGAACGTTTTTTGAGATTTTTTTGATGTCAGAGTTTTTACGGGAGCAGTTTTTTTTTTTTGTTTTTTTTTTTTATGCATGTTAAAGACACCACTGCATTAACTCTTAATAAATAGATATCTGATATCCTCACTCATTATAATTTGGACAATCACATTAATATGCGAGGTCAATGGTATGATAGTGCTACCATATGCATATTATATACTCCATTTTGCTCACTGATTTTTTTTTATTAGCCCAGGGCAAAATCAAATCCTGGTTCCGCCCTTGCTTCATCCCATTCTTCATAGCCAAAGCCGTTTCCTCTGTTTGCTTCCCCTGCGACTGCACCTTCTCCATGTGCATTTGATGTTATTGCACCTTCCCCTGAATCTCTGTGCCTATCACTGCACCTTCAGCAACAAGACTTGGGCTTTGAAATCAGTGGTAGTAATACAGTGACTTGGCCATCTATGAACTTATTTTGGACTATGCCCTTAAAATAACCCCTTGCCAATTCAAAGAAGATTAATTAACTCCATGAGTCCCCATCATATGTACGTAGCAAAACAAGTACTGAGATTGCCAACTAATCTGAGCTCGGAACAAATAGCTTTATTTTGAACAACGAAAAAGAATTTTATTAATCTTTTGAACAAGGTACAAATAGCAGTAGACATTAGACCGAGCAACACCAACTGAACCTGGACTGATTTGAAACAATCGTGATCGTCCAAAAGTATTTTGGACAGTCGGGATATTAATGAAACCTTATTGAAAAAAAATTAAACTTTTTTCCAAAAAAATTGTATTAAAATTCGGACCATCCAAAATATTTTTGGACGGTTATGTTTGATTGATGCTACAAACAAACTGTTTATAGCACAACCATAAATAAGTATTTCTCTTTCCTCCTGCCCCAGCATCAGGAATTCCTGAATCCAAGTACAGATGGCAGCTCTTCATAAGTCCACGTCTCTTCTTCTAATTATCCCATCACACTCGGCCTTTTACCTATCGGATCGAAATTTTACTCAATCCACCGTTAACTCCAATAATCCTTAATCTAAAGGAGAAAGATTTCCACGACTCAGGTGGGATTTCCACCGATGAGTTCAGATTCTTTAGAATGCATATTTCTTCAAGAATAGCGTGTAATTCCTCATCTTCCACTTCAAATTATGAGGGATATAAGAATAGTTCGAACAATAATTTTAAAGGTTTTTTATAGTCTAATTATAATAATTAAAGGTTGTTGTTGTTGTATACAATTAGTATATATATTTTTATATAATTTTGACATCACTATTTGATTTTGATTCGACCATGGTTGAAGCAATAACCCTTTCAGCCGATCTCTTTTCTAGTTTGCTTATCGATCCTATTTTTAAAACATTTCTCCAAATCAACTCAGCATGATTGAAATTGTGTTTAACACCAATAGCGGGGGGAGGCAATGTATAAGCAGCGGGGGCGCATGCCTCCACTGCAATTTCTGATAATACCAATTTTACCCCCGAATTACAAAGGGTATGATAAATTTGTATCCAAAATTATACATCTTTTTCCCCTTATAACACTTAGATCTCCTAATATCTTTGTCAAGTTTCAAAAAAAGTTTATTTTATGCATTTGCTTTTCATAAAAACCCGTTATCTACATGTATATTGTAGCAAATTTTACATTCTAGCTAGGTTCATTTCTTTTATATAAGACTGTAGTTGTTGTATGGAGGGTAGAAAATTCGGAGACAATGCTAATAAATGGTGTCCCAACCGAGCTAAATTTCTGGCTACGCCACTGAGTTACACCAATGTAATACTGCACGTTCATATTGCTGACGTGATTATGTTTTCAGCTATGGGAGCAACTTCCGCACAGAGAGGCTGAGGCAGTGGTACAAGCGGCCGCAGTAAAAGCGCTTGAATTTGTACTCGACACAGCCAGTGCCTACTGTACCGCGGCAATACTAGATTTATTTTTATTGCTTGTTGGGTTTGGATTTTTAGGATTTAAACTCTAAATTATTAACTATTTTAAAATTTACTCGTTATCCATATCTCCAATCATTATTTCTTTTTATTTTTATCTCTCTCTAATCATTACGTCAATCATTACCCCTGTCTTCCTACCCTAATCATTACAAATTCAAAGCCAAATCCAAAAACGAACAAGCACTCTCACTCTGTTTCTTCGCTCTCTGTTTCTCTCAATCCTCACCAATAAATAGCGCAGACAAGACACACATATGTGTAGCATCTCCCTTGCACAGGACGATTTTGAATTCATCTTTTATCTCATTATTTGTTTCCGAAGTACTACAGTTGTTTGAGACATCTACCGTAAGGCCAAAGCCATTCGCTTGGTGCCGAGGTTAATTAATTGCCTTGAACCTGAATAATTTGAACTTTTAAGACTGTATTTGGATTTCGGAATTGTTTTGGTTATCAATCTGTACTACTGTATCATTCTCAGTATATGGTAATTCTGGGCAAGACGTATGCCGTGGCTTGTTAATTTGGTGTCCAAACAAAAGGTATTAGTAACAATGGTCAACAAAATCGCAGCTAGCAAGTGTAATCGCTGCCACATGGAGTGTTTTTTTTTTTTGGGCCTCTAATACCGTTACACCTAGATATATCGGGAGCTATCAAAAAAAGGCTCATATTTTCCTGCTTCGATTGGGAACCACTTGTTGACTTCTTCTTCTTCTCTCACTTGGAACAAGCACATGTTGTTCTCTTTCTTAGCTCGGGGAATAATCTTTGTTGTTCCACTACCTCAATCTCACCAGACAACCTCTTGTCATTCTTTGCCCCCTCTCCTGGAGGGACCTTTTTCACAATGTTGTGGACAGTGATAGACATGATCTGAGCCTCTCACACACTTCAATTAAGTAGATTTGCATCGTAGGAATGGGCCGCAATAATGGACAATGGGGAGTTCATTTTTAATTTCTTGGCATTTAATTTGCAGAGAGGTGATCAGTTCGTTAATAATTTTGGCCCATCACCCGTACTCTGATACCCGATGGAAGGACAGAGATTGATTTCACATACCACACAAAACACATTTACAAAGTTACATTTCTTCTCACATTTTTTTCACCGTCCCAAACACTCATACAGGGGTGATGACCCCTTGGAATGGGAGATCCTGCCAAGCGGGGAGTGCTTGGTGTTAGGATCGTAGAAGGTAAAACACAAACAACAATTGAGAGGAAAAACTCGTTTATTGAATACACAATATCCGGAGATCCTGGTCTGCTGGTGAACCTTTTGGTTTTGTCCAGACCTATTAGATTTTAGTTGTTTTGTTGTTGTTTTTTGCCTTCAGATTTTAGCGATACCTAATTGTTTACGGGTTTGAGCTGTGGATCCCTTTTGATCCTCTGTTATCTAGACGGAGATTGGTTATTACGTACCGGTGTTATCGCGGGGCCTGCTTCGGCAGTAGGTACCTGAGATTGACGTTTAGGTTACTTTGGTTTTTTCTTGTATCTGTTCTGAAATCTGCTTGTCCGATGGGATTTTGATGAATGAATGACCGTTTCAAAATAAATAAATAAATAAAGTGGGACCTAATTCAATGGGAAAATGAATTTCATTGCACAATGAGTTGCAGACTTTAAGACTATTCCAAGAAAAAGACAGACTTTAAGACTACGTACTAATTCCAATATCGACATGTCAAACTGGGAGGCTCCTACGAACTAGCATGACGGGTAGTTCTTGGGTCCCGATTCCGCTTTGTTGGTTGGTAATTTAGTTTTAGTTAGAGGTGGCAATTTCAATTCATATTTTTTTAACCCGTTCAATCCGTCCATTTATAACCTAACACAACGTATCCGCTCGTATTATATAATGGGTTTATATGGATTCAATCTATATAAACCCATATTTGTATGGATTTAGATGAGTTAAAAATGAGTTTAATATGGGTTGGAATACAGAAGACCCAGACAACAAAGCCTCCTACTTAATTCACGTGACGTGACCATTTCCCCCGGACTTTGCCGTTTCTCCCTTTAACAAAACAAAATCGAAGAACTTCGTCTTCGTCACTCTCTCTCTCTCTCTCGTTTTTTTCCACATCTGGTCCTAGGGAAAAATGTTAGTGCTGATTTCTGTTGTTCCATTTTTTTTACTTTTTGTAACTTATAGGTCCAGAAATTATTTCAGTAATTTTTTATTTTTCGTAACTTTTTATTTAGCTTTTTGACTTAATCTTGGGGTTAATCATTTATCTCGTCGACGAATCGAATTTTGGCAAAATAATCCATTTGGATTATTTTTTGACCTTTATTCAATTTTTTTTCACATTTGTTAGTTTTGCGTCGATCTTTTAACATCAAACCCAATTTTTTAAATAAAGAAGACAAAAAGAAGCCGCTTATTTTTGTCTTTATTATAAAAATGAGCTTCGATCATAATTTTTTACTTTTTAAATTTCTCTTGTCATGATGAAACAATAATCCAAAAAATTGAAGAAAAACTAACAAATGAGATTGAAAAAATAGGTTTGGACCATAATTTTTTACTTTTCCTATTCCTTTCGTCGAATCGAACCAATAATGCACAAATAATTGACGTGAAACTAACAAAAGTCCAAAAGGCAAACCTTTACAAACCACGCAAATAGAGTGGAGTGCAGTTGCTATCTTTTTTATACTCTATGCACATGACTAGGGTTCAATTCCCGTAAATATTTATCTCCCAAAGAGGCGTCAAACCTTTATAACCACATAGCCACACACTTTGAATGACAAAAAATATTCGCATTTGTTAATTATACGTCAAACTTTTGTAACTTTTTTATTCGTCTAGTTGAGAGGAATAGAAAAAGTGAAAAATAATGATCAAAACTAATAATTTTTTGAATAAAGATGAAATTAAGGTTTAAAAAAAAAAAAAATTTTAAAAAGAATAGGGAAAACAGGTCGGGTTGGGCAGGTTTGGGTTTGATTTCACCCATATTTGGCCCGACCCGTTTCAACCCGTTTACTATTTGACCCATATTTGACCCACGCGTGACCCATTTCAACCCTCCCAAACCCATCCAAACCCGCCCATTTGTCACCTCTAGTTTTTGTACGGGGTGGAGAGAGAAAGAGTAATGATTAAAGAGATGACTAATGATTGGAGAGAGAAAGCTGAGAAAGTAATAATTTGAGAAATATGGTAATGATTGCAGAAAGAAGTAGGGTAATGATTGAAAAACTAAACTAAAACGTGAACCGAACACAACCAAAATCTTCCAATTTTACCTTGTGATCTCCTTCATAATTCTCTCATCCATATATATTCTCAATTCAATTCTCGATCCCGTGAATTTTATAAGTTGGAATGGTTCCGAAAGACGATGTTGCGCTCGTAGCCGCGTTCCTTCCACCGCTCATGCACGCTCATTATGCGACCATAAGATATTTTCAATTTTCAAGATTGACAACGAAAACAATAACTTAAAACTAAAAGATGCATGAATGGATGATCTAGTAAACAAGTGACACGAGATTATAAAAACTTAAGGAATCTATCTCCAACTATTCTTCGGACGTTGCCCCTACTATAGTCAGACTCTTCGAGAGTGGAAGGTGGGATTGAGTATGCAGAAGTTAATAAAAGTGTGTGTAATGTGGTCCGGACTCCTTACGTTATAAAATATCACAATTCTTTTTCATTATTGAACCTATACTTAAATCAGATTGGACACACTTAATTTTGGTTAGCTCGTTAATATGGGTTACAATCACATAGTCATAATTGCTATTTTGCTGGGAATTCTGTAGGAAGCTTCTCCCACGGCTATAAAAGGACCCCAAGCTTTAGGTTTCCACATAACTCATAAATTAACTATTTTCTCTTTGAAGTCTTGTTCCAGCCTTTCCATTCTCCAAAAACAAAAATCCAATCCTTATAAATAGACTAGAAAAATTAAAAAAAAAAAAAAAAAACCATTGCTTAAATCCACTTTCCATATTCCAAAACATACCCAAAAACCCTTTCTTTGTAATATTCCAAGTCATCGAGGCATTAGTCGGGGAAAGTTCTTTTACGGCAAAATCGTGCTTATCCGCCAAGTTTGTACTTTGAAGGAAATATCAGGGGTTGATCAAAGAAGTTAAATCCTTCGTCTAATTTTCAATTTTCGGTAATATTTCTCTTCTTTAAATGCCTCATGCACTTTTAATTTTTATCTCTTATTTACTTATTTCCCGTTCCATTTGTTTAATTTAATCATCTTGAAATTTTCAAAATCCCATATTCTTGAAATTGTTCAAATCTCCTCTTAAGTGAAGAAAGAGCTTAATTTATGATCAGAAGGAAGCAATTTAATTAGGGTATCTCCGACGTCATAATCAAAATATGCCATCTCATTTGTTGGTTATCCATCATAGAGGTTGCTAATATTAACAATGCGAAGTCACACAATGGTGCATAATCAAAAATTCATTTTTAATAGAGAGAAATAAAGAGAGATGTAAATGCAAGTGTATGGTGCATTGATATTGATGGGAGACGAGAGAAAGAGAAAGAATTAAAGGAAATAGAGAGAGTGTGGTTTTCATTAAATTTGATTATCTGAAGAGAAAAAGTTTCCAATTTTAGTTATTCAAAGGTCAAAATTTGATTATTAGTTAAGGAGTTGCTAAGTTTTGTTATATCATTTTGAGCATTTTTTTAACAAACATTGCTAATTTTAAAAATATTTTTATATTGATTATGCTATTGTGGATACTATTACTAATAAATTATTTTTCACTAAAATGTGCATGCTATTCATATCATATCGGTCAAACAGTTTCTTCTTACAACTAATTCTATTTTCTAAGAGGCCTTTAGCTCAATGGCATCTGTGGTTCAATTCCCCTAAAGTGTTAATCTAACTATTCTAACAATACTGACTTTTGTTGAGTAAAAAAAAATTATTTCAATTATATCTTTAAGGCCATTTTTCGGCCTTTGCTTTGGGCTTCCATCTAAATTTGGCCCTGAGTTAATTTTATTAGAAATTTTACTACTAATTTATGCTGTTGGGTCCGGAGTGCCCCCATGAATTTAGTTGCACAATGTCACTCTCTACGACCGCTCTAAAAACAGATTTGCGGGTGCGATGTCGAATGTTATAAAAGACTTAATTCAAATCTTTCTTACCACCAATTGGTTTTAGGAGAGATGGTAGATAAGCAGTCCGACATATGCATATATGTACTATAAGGGCATCAACTATTTAGATAAAATTTGGAGCCCGATGTGGCTGCATCTTCGGTCTATGCCTAAAGTTAGCCCTAAATACTATGTACCAAACTACCGCATCATAGTGTATGTCCAAAGTTGGTCCCAATACAAATAAAAAACTGTTCAGATGAAGCCTTTTCTGGTGTTTTTTTTTTGCCGATATCTCTCGGGTATCCTTAGAATCACATTCTGATCACATTACGCGGCTATATATATATATATATATATACTGTCATTTTCAAATATGGAGCTCCCCATTTCTCCCATTCTCCGTTCGAATTTTGATAATCCGAACCGCTCAATGTGTTTAGAACATGATTTTAAGGGTACCCACGTGAAATCGGCAAAAAAAATGACCGGGAAGGGCTTCGTCCGAGCAGTTTTTATTTGAACCGTTTAATAAAAAATAAACAAAAACTGCTTGGATGAAGCCTTTTCCGGTCTTTTTTTTTGTTGATTTCTCGGGAGTATCCTTAAAATCACGTTCTGAACACATTGAGCGGCTCGGATCAACGAAATTCGATTAGGAAAGGGAGGTCCTTATTTTATTAAGTTAAGGTGGTTCTTAGGAGAAGGGGACTATATATATATATATGTGTGTATATATATATATATATATATATATATATATATATATATATATATATATAAGGACTACCTTATTTTAATAAAATGCGGACCTTCCTTTTCCGATAGAATTTCGATGATCCGAGCCGCTCAATGTGTTCAGAACGTGATTTTAAGGGTACCCATGAGAAATCAGCAAAAAAAAAGACCGGGAAAGGCTTCATCCGAGCAGTTTTTCTTTATTTTTTATCTAACAGTTCAAATAAAAACTGCTCAAATCAAGCCATTCCCGGGAATTTTTTTTGCCGATTTCTCGTGAGTACCTTTAAAATCACGTTCTGAACACATTGAGCGGCTCGGATCATCGAAATCCGATCGGGAAAGGCTAGAAATGAGAGGTCCGCATATAATGTCCTCATTTTAAGGTTCTTACCTGAAAATTTTTGTATATATATATTCATACATACACACACCACCCGTCACTGGTCAGTACTCATATTCTAAAAGTCCGCGTAGAAATATCACATAGGACTGACTGGCCGGGGAGGGTTGAATACAAGAATAATCACCATTAATGCGTCATGTGCTTACATGAGGCATTGATTCGTAATCGTATTGAAAGGGCTAACGCCTAACGAACCCACCTCCGTTTATAAGACCCCGATGTGACACATTTGCCTTGGTTTGGCAACACAATTCACACCCGGATGAGTTTTGGCTAAGTCACTGTTAGGAGTATTATACATGGATCGGGTTTCGAGGTGTCCATATATTATTCCCCGGATGAGGCCCAAATAATACCCCATTCCCGCGTCCATTATGGAGTAGCTATAAAATACCTTTATCATTTCATTTTATTCTTCATCTAAACAAAGTATTATTTTATCTCTTGTTTTTTAAAACCTCATTCATGTTAAATTTGTCTCACATCACTCATTTAAGTCATCTATACTTAGTTAATAAATTCTAGACTCTACTCTACCTATAGCTAATTGGTTTTAGGTTGGAACCCTTTAAAAAATGTTAATTGGTTTTAGGTTGGAATCCTTTAAAAAATGCTAATTGGTTTTAGGTTGGCATCCTTCAAGAAATCTAACATGGTATCAGAGCTAGGTTTTGGGTAGCTTTCCTCTCATGGGATATGCACTTGGAGGTAACAGACTAGGAGAGCAAGAGCTGACTGATTGACTCTGGCGACAGAGATGACAGAGACTTTTCCATGCAAGATGAAGCCATCCAAGACCTAATTCTGATACAATGTTAGATTTTTAGGAGGGTTCCAACCTAAAATCAATTAGCAATAGGTGGAGTAACCTCTAGAATTTATTAACCAAGCTTTAGTGACTTAGATGAGCGATGTGAGACAAGTCTAACACTCCCCCTCACGTGCAGTCCGAATGCACGTAACGGTGACAGACCAGAAGACCTAGAGTTGACTGACTAACTCGGGCGACAAAGATGACCAACTAATTTTTTATCTACCCTCCATAAAAGTCACATCAATATATAGCCTCACTTTTCATAAATAATACCCATACTATCTCGTCCTCCCTTCATAAATAATACTCCCTCTGTCCCTTTTTAAGTGTTCTGTTTCATAACTCCAACTTATTAAAAAGACATCATCATTACACCTTCACATCAACTTTTTCCTCCACTTTCCCTACTTACCCATCATCTTTTAGGGACAAAATAGACAATTCACCAACTTTTACCCACTAACTTTACAAAATAGACACTTATTAAGGGATAGCCCAAAATGAAATACCGGAGTATAAATAAGGGACGGAGGGAGTACCGAGTACTTCTAAAACTCATCCCGCATCCGATGTGGCACGTAACTATGCAGGGCGCTGAAAAGTCTCCCTATCCTCATCCTCGGAAAAACTATTCCGTGCTCAATGCAATTTCTTTGAACAATCAGTACAAAATTAAGCCTAGTGATCAAAGTCGGTGACTTTAGAAATTTTGCTCGTTCTTGGCTGTTTTGATCAATATATTACGCGCACTGATTAATTTCCGGAGTCCTATCCAGCAATCCAGTAGAAGTGACTTAATAAATCATAGCCGGGCCCAAATAAATTGGCCCTATAGGAGGTGCCAGAACATGAAGTTTTGAATCTAAGACTCTAGACCATGGATAACAAATATGACATGGCATGCAAAGTGAAAGCATTGGCATGAGAAGTAATTTCAATCAAAATGTCAAATATTTATGAATTATTTGGCATCCCATCTCTCATGTAAAATTTGACATTGATGTCAAAATTTATCTTTGATTACTTTACTCTCCAAAACTTCCTAAAATAAAAAATTTGACATTTTGGTTGAAGTTAGCATCTTGAAGATGCCAAATTCAACATGTCAAATTGTCGCGTAACCTTCAAAAAATGTTTGGCATCCTCAAATTTGAAGCTAAGGTTGGAGATGCTCTAAAGTCTCAGATACAAAACTAATCATGTTCTATCAGCTTCTATTGGGCTAATTTATTCAGGCCCGGCTCTGATTAATTAAGCCTCCTTCTCCTGGACGGCTGGATAGGACTCCCGAAATTAATGGGCGCGTGGAATATATTGATCAAAAAAGCCTTAGAATAATTGAGATATCCAAAAAAAAAAAACTCTGCAAAATAATCGGAGCAGAATTTTGTTTCTCATTTTTTGTTTAGGGCATAATGGAGGATTTGGTCAAGACTGCTAGACTCTACTACAGTAAAAGCTCACCAAAAGTCAAAGAAGCAGCACGAAATTTTTTCAATTCGCTCGATGACAACAAAGACGGGAAGGTGAGTCTCAGTGAATTTCTAAGGTTAATGCGGCAGGAAGGCCACACGAAAATGGGCAATCGTCATTTCTTTAAAGAACTGGACAAAGACGGGAGTGGAACCCTGGAATTCATGGAAGTTATGGCTCTTTACTACGTAATCAAAAGTGGGAGGCCATTTTGTAGTTGGTGCGATGAGTTTATACCGGGAATCTATTTTACTTGCTCAAAATGCTTCGGCGTCAACTCGTTTTGCGTTTGTCCAAAGTGTTTCGAAGATAAACTTTTGGTTCATGAGCATGACCAGTTCTTGGACAACTATGCTTTGTTGGAAGCCAAGAGATTGGAAGGGATTGCTAATCATTCGAATCAGCACAAGGTAATTGAAGCAAGGAATTAAAGGTTAATTATTCAATTGTACTGCCCCATCGAGTATCTTGTAGCAATGTTGTACACATGTTGGAATGGCAATCGGGGTGGATATTGGAATATCCGTACCCGATACCCAAAACCATTACCCTATCCGAATCCGTCCTGATAACCGAATGGGGAGAGAAGAGTTCTCCCATAACCGAACCAAACGGGGTTTGGGTATTCTCCGAACTGAATGGGTACCCGTAGTTGAAATCTAATGGAGTCGAGAAATAAGAAAGAAATGCAAATCCATGGGTTCTTTCAAGCAAAAAATGGCAGATCAAAACGAGGAAAAAAAAAAACAGACAAAGAAAGCACATCAATAGATTCTTTACAAAAAAATGGCCGATCAATTTACTTTGAGAGTAAAAACAAAAATTTCTACATAACGCAATTATAGATACATACATATATATATGTACACAGTTGGGGGACAAAGAGCAGAAACCTTCACACACATAGAGAGACTTTAGCAGAGGGAGAACGACGGCGAAGTTGAGAGAAAAGGGAGTCAATGGCAAAATGGGTGATTAGAGATGGAGATTGACGACGGCTGGATGTTGTAGTGATGATCGAAGGCAAAGGAGAGAACAAACGACGTCGGAGACTCGGACGGAGAAGTCGAGAAGATGCTGGGGTTGCATTAGTGGGCAATCTTCCTGCAGAGGAGGGCTTGGGTAGTTCGGTTTTGAGGCGTGGCTGATGGCTGATGACGGCAAAAATGAGTAAAGTGAAACCCCAATCTTATATATATATATAGGGGTAATTTTGTAATTTTATAATTTCGGTTCGGTTCGGTTTGGAGAACGGTTCGGGTAGCAGACAAACCATAACCGAACCGAACCCGAACGGTTATTTCTTACGCTCAACCATACCCATACCCACGTGGAAAATTTTGGTTATGATTCAGGGAAAATTTTCGGTTACGGTTCGGGTACCTATCGATTCGGTACAAATTGTCATCCCTATTCACATGTTATTACTAGCAAATCACGTAACGAACATTTGTAGGCGAGAAACAATTAATAAGCCTTTCGTGATGAAAGTAGAAGCATGGGCAGAGCTAGAATTTATGGACAATGGGATCAACAAACTGCTTGTAACCAGAGTACCTGACACGTATGTTCGACTTTAATATAGATAAGAGAAATGATAGAGACATATCAATGTGTCACGCCTCATAATTTTGATGGGTTCTCAAGAGAAATTTCAGATATTTTATGTGGTTAACTATGTCAAAAATCAATACTCCCTCCGTCCTATTTTCATTATCAATTATTTTGTTTATCTTTTTTATATCTTTTGTCTATATCTTTTAGTGTGGATCTCGAAAAATATGTAATATGGATCTTGTTTAATAAATCTCAATGAGTTTATATAATACAATGTTTTCAAAATTATGAAAAATATCATAGATTGAAATATATAAATAATAATAATAATGGCACGCAATTCAAAAATGAACGATGAAAATGGGACGGAGAGGGGAAAATCTATGGACATTTTAAGCAATTTTTCAATTTACTATGGTCAAAGACTCAAGTGGCCTACTTTAGAGTATGTACTGCCTGTACCCTTCCATGAAAGAAAAGGGGTGATTCCAGGGGCGGCTCTGGACTCAAAAAATACACTAAAATTTCGTGGTTTTTTTTTTTTACACACAAAAATCTTGGTGATTCACATTTTGCATGCTATGGTTTTTCATCTATCTGGGGTACCACAAATATAGTAGAAGTATTTATTTTTTTCCAGAAATTAAAACACATATCCAATGCTCCATTCAGAAAGTCAAAATTTATTTATTTTCGTAATGTCTTGTTATTTTTCTAATGGTTTTCTCATTATTGGAGCCAAATAATGAATTTGTAGAACTATTAAATTTTGTATTTCATTATGTCAATGTATCTGTGTATATGTAGCTTTGTTCAGGGATGTTGGCCTTCATGGTGGTTGTTTGATTGTGTTTTGTTGCAGCCAAGCTCATCTGTTACCATTAGTACTAAACTTGATCCAACATCCACAACAAATGCTGTTGTTCCTTATGAACACAAACCGGTGAGTACCCTATTGCCAACTCGGAGTATGTTTTTCCTTTTGGGCTTGTTAGGGTTGCATATAAGTTGGCTTAGGCCCTGAACATTACATTGTACCAATGTTCTGAATAAGTACCGTACTAGTAAAAGTACCATTTTTCTTTTATTGGTATAGTACGCATTGGTACCGTTTTTCTTTTATAAGCATGAGTGTTATACTAGTAGAAACCTTACGTCACTGATTTTATAACAATGTTATATCACCTTATCTACTGACTAATGGTGTTAGAACACTACCCATTCTCAAAATACTATACACGACACTCTAAATGACAAGATGTCTTGAGTACTATTTTTACAATAACTTTTTTTTTAAATCTAAATTCTACAATAACTTTGACAATACTCTTTTTTTCTCACCATATAATGCGTTTAGGAGTAGAATCTCGATTATTGAAGTTGGTGCTACTTGAATGTAACGATAATGCCAACTCTATCTTGTGGGTTAAGAGAAATTGCTTTGATAATTGAACAATAGAGAGCGAAAATCTGAAGGGTGCAATGGTCTTGATGAATTTGTTCTCAGTTTCTTTCTTGTTCTTATTGCTGCGCGCCATCAGCTATTCTGCTTAGGATGTGATTTCCTGATGATTGGGCTGGATGTGGCAGATGGTGTCTGTACATTTTAAGCTTTGTTTCCTTACTGTTTTTCCTGTGGTTAAAAATGTGTTTAATTACCATTGCATATTGAGTGTTTATATTGCTTATGTGTTTATGTTTTTCAGAGACCGTGGGATCGTAGGTTGAGAATACTTGAGACAGCAATCGGCACAGCTGTTGGAAACTTATGCACCATTCTGTGAGGAGTAATATTGCTCAGAAGTCATTCGGATACTAATGTGTTAAGATCGAGTCTCATGATTCGCACGGCCGGATCCCGTGAATATACCTTGAAACTTATTAGAATAATGTGCAGTATGGTGCACCATGTGTGTAATAAGTTAATAACTAAGGAGCATAGCTCCCTTGTATGGCTTTTATTATTCTGTAATGTGTGAGCCTTATATAAAACACACTTTTACGCCTGTTATGTAGGTGAAGAAAAATCCAAAAACAGAGTAAAACAATCCCTTCCTTTTAGTCTCTCTTTCGTGCTCTCCTCTCTCTCTTTAAAAAATTACTTATCTTGTCTCCCCTTGGCCTCATACACCAGTCGGTGTATCATGCACCCAAAATTCACCTTGTCCTTCACCAAAAATCCACCTAAATATTTTGCACCCAACAAAACTCACTTCTATAGATTTCTTTTCGAACCCATATGTATTTAGATCTCTGTTCGAAGCATTATTTTTTATACGAGCCCTCTATCTACTACAAGCGATTCATTCAGTCAGTCAGTGCCAGAGTTTGTTGCCCTGAGCCTAGCTAACTATATATGTTTGCATTTCGCAATTGTTTTGGTTATCAGTCCATACTATATATTATATCACTCTGAATATATAATCAAATTTCTTCACTGCCAGCTAATTCTTGCAATGGCGTATGCCCAGGTGTGTTAATTTGATGTGCGAACCAAGGTCTTAGTGACAATAATAGCAAATAAGAAACTAAAATTGGATGTCCAGCGTAAGAAAAGTGAATTGCCAAAAACCTTACTTTGTTGATGTGTGCAATTAAAATTTACAACATAGCCATTGTATGATTTTATATAGCTACTAGGTATTGGCTGTCATGCTCGCATGAAGATTTCGTGCCCGTGGAATATCTAAAATAGGATTATTTGAAGGCAACTGTGCGCAAAAGTGATTTATAAAAATTTACAAGTACTTGAATAATTTCAAATTAAGTTCAGTAGCCAAAGCTAAAGATTTGTACATATGCTAGATGATGCCTATGCATTTAAAATTAGCATAGTGGTAACTTGCAAATTATTCACACCAAAAGATTTGCCTTGATGTCTATTTTGCTAAGATTACTTGATGGCATTAGGTGGGAGCACTATTCTTTCTTATCTTTGTGTTTCAGAGGCTTCACGTATTCATCTCCTTCCATGTCGCTGTGGCATGTAGACAAACGCCTTTTAAGTTAGACTGTCACAAACTCACCACGCCATTATCTCCAGTGGTTGCTAGTGTCGTTTCACTGATGTTCAACTTTATCTTCCAAACCTGATCATGGGAATATAATATTTGTAAGGGACGATTCGACAAGCACATCCTCCCTTACATTATAGGCGACCGTTTTTTAAGCAAGTATAAGAAAGAAATTAAGAAAAGAGAGCTCTTCAAGACCAAAGAGCAATGTAACCTTTTCAGTTTACAGCTTTCCATCAAGATTGGGGTTCGATCAATCCAAGGTGCCATATTGCAATTCGCTTGTGAGTCCCAGTTGCTATTACCTCATATACAGCTCAAATCTAAACAGCATTCTTCCCTGCCCTTTGACATAAATACCCCTAAACACATAACTACAACGCCTCAAATGCAGGGACTTAATTGGAAAAATTGGACCAAAAATTCCCAACCCTTTTAACGTTCTTTTATTACAAGGGTAGATACTTTCTACAAATTTCATTGGTAAACATGTTTTCTTTTATAAAAGTTCCTCCTACGTTTCTTAATGCTATTTACTGATTAAAACCCCCCTTTTGTTTTATATCGTCTATTGATTTAATTATCCTGCACTTGTCCTCTTGCACACAATTCAACCACTTATCTCCGCCAGTGATTCACCATAATCTCGCGAATAATCCTCAATTTACGTATAAAAACATTTTCAGGCCTTACCACTGATTTTTTTCTCAAATAGGACTAAATATTAATAAAAATAGGACTAAATAATAATTGATTAAATTCTGAAATTAAAAACAGGTTACCATCTTCAACAGGAATTAAGTTTTTGTCCTAACTCCATTAAAATACAAATTGAGTTACGGGTGTCTGGAAAACTGTTGGGAAAAACTACGCGACACACTACGAATATTTTTCCCTCCTTGTGCAAATAGAGAATAGGCTAAATTATCGCAACCATAATAACCAACAACAAGCAATCTAAGAGCCGAAAATAAAATATGCAACAACAAGCAACCACGAGACACCGGGATTTTTACGTGGTTCCCCCTAAATTAGAGGTACGTCCACGGGAGCGTAGTCGCTACCAAATCTTCCACTATAACAATAATGGGGTTACAAGAGTTCTTCCCTAGCAAGCTACTAGAGGCATACAAACATCACCATAAGGTGGATTTAAACAATATTAACAAAATACAAGTTTAGGTCTCACCAAATGTGGATATCCCAAACTCCTAGAACCCGAGAGATCTTTGCCAATCCGCTCCGATAAACACGTAGAGCTTGACGAGGTGAAGAACATACCAGAATCTCATCAAAATCGGAGAAGAAACGGTGGTCCGATCTTGGCTTGAACAGAGGAGCAAAACCCTTGCCCTTTTCTGCGTTTCTGGAACTCTCTCTGTATCTCTCGGAAAAAAAACAGCAGCAGTAAAAAGTGAATGAGACAAGTCTCCTGACTTTCTTTTGTAATCCCATGGAGGAAATTACAAGTTCTCCCTTTGTCATTCAAGGAATAACAAGATAACCCCATAACATTTTGGACTTAATTAATAAGCCCCCTTGTGGACCCACCAACTAGGAGGGACCCACCCAACAAAAACTACCTCAAACACGATTCTAAGTCTGGGTAAGTGTTGTATGGTGTTTGTAGTTTGCTGTGGTGGTTTCGAAAACTCGAGGCGGCGTCTGGCGGAGCTCTGACGGGTTCGCGGCGGCAGCGTAGGCATGAAACCCACGGTTTTTTTTTAGACCACCGGGGTGGAAACGGGTGGTGGTGGACGAAGGGGAGGGAGGTGGCTGCCGTGAGAGGTGGTGGTGATGGCAGGAGGTCGGGCCGAGGAGTGGCCGGCCGAGGTGGGTGGTTGTCGAGGAGCTGCGGTCAGGCCGGAGACGGTGGAGCTGAGAAGGTGGGGGCTCGGTGCGTCGGGCTCACGGTGGTGGACGCAGGACGTGGCCGGAGGAGGTGACTAGTGGTGCGGGGTGGAGGAAGCCGAAAACACCCAAGTAGAACCATGGTTTTACGAAAACACCCCAGCAGATTGAGAAGACCAAATTACCCATCATCACAAACCTGGCCATCTCCAATCCAGGGGCTTAATTGGAAAAAATTAGGCAAAAATGGCCAAACCCTTTCAAGGCTCTTTTATTATAAGGTTAGATACAAGATTTGGTAACCAAGAAACCTAAACAATTTATCAAAACATGCATTACAAGAAATATAGGCTAACTAGGAAACATGAATAATACCCTATACTAAACAGAGAACACAGAAAATCAAGGGAACCCTAGAAAACTTGGTAACGTAACATTCTCTAATATGATCTAACATGCCGTCTATGCTTTTGTATTTCAAGCTACAAAAATTCGTAAACCAAAAAAAAATTCTCGTAATTGAAAGCAAAAATATTGCATCTTGAATGGTGGCAGCAACTACAACATTTGGGAACCATATTGATCACGATCCCCGAATTTGGCAAACAACCAAAAGTTCGTTCTCCTCCCCTTCGAAAGCAATCGCCGTCAATTTAATTGCTCATCTCTATTGATAGGGATAAAATGACCTCCCAAGGCAGCCCAATCCAAGGAGTCCAACACAGCCTTAAGGTCTCAAGCTAGAGGTCTAAGAACATGAAATCTAACCTATAAGAATTAACCTCTATTAACTGGCCCAAGGGCAGAGGTCAACTCATAGAAGCATTGAGCTCAGTCCAAAGGGTGAGCTCTGCAAATGTGACACTAGCAACTAGGAACCAATTATTATAAAATGCTCTATGGCAGAAGTTCGTATGATCTAGAAGGCTTAGAGAATAGCCAGAATCTTATCTCATCGTAAGGGATGAGGTCACGAATCCTAAGGGATAGCCATGGAGGATCCATGCACCGTAAGGGACAGAGTCCTAAGGAAAGGACACTCCAGCACATATCTAAACCCGTTACAAACGGATGAGACCCAAGAGTCCCAAAGGGACTCCTCCCAAGATACTTATATAAAAATCTCATCTCATCTCTACACAACTCATACTCAGTCTATACTCTCTTCGAAAGCAAATCAACTGACTTAGGCATCGGAGGGGTGATGGCAACAGCCACACCGGTACCCATAGCTTTCCTATTCTGTTTTGCAGGTTGTTGATCGAGCACACCGGAAGCCGCTTCATCAGTTGAAGGATCTGATGGACGGTTGAGGAACTCCATGCTTGAGAGATTCCAAGACCTAAAATAATGGGTTGCCCCAAGCGTAGGGCGGAGACCGACGTAGCACAATATCCGGTAAGTCCGGAGTTGAATCCACAGAGACGGTGATGTGTGCTAACTAAAAACTCGGATTGTTACTTATTTAAACTGGCTCTTAGGTAGCCACCCCTTGTTGATTGATTGGGATATTAATTAAAATCTAGAAAATTGATTGTACTTTTTAAATAATTAAAAGAAAGGTACGGTCGTAGGGTTCATAGCACTCATAACCAGTCCAGATTAACCTGCTCTATTCGATGTTCTTAAAAACGTTCAATTTTAGATTGGAAAAGATACCCCGCAAGATGCGAAACCCTGTGGTCGCCGTTTACCCATGCGCAGCGGAGAATGAGTTTTGGACCCCCGTTCCCCCGTTCACATGGGCTCCGACAATGCCCAGGTTCGTCCGCGGGAAGTATTTTTCCAATCTAGAATTATTTCTCTTCATTGTTTAAAAATAGGAGCAGTGCCGGACTAGCCACGGTGTGCTAATCACCCCGCGACCCTTCCTAAACAACTACTCACTATGCATTGAACAAGAGACACAAGAAACCCAAACTTGAAACATGCTTCTATTACTCGATACGAAAAATAAATAAGAGATCCAAACCAAACATAAACAAACGAACAACTTTAATTAAAAACAGAAATTAAAACAAAATACTAGAGTGCGAATAATTAAACAAAGCTTTAAAAACTTGAAAGAAAAAGAACTCAGAAAAGAACTAACAATATTTTGAACAAAATTGGCTGGCGTTCTTTGTTGTGCGTGCGAATCCAAAAAGATATCGCAGCGCCTTGTTCTCTGTAGCTCTCAGTCTCGGTCTCGGCTTTTTTTTCCGTTCCGCGTGACTCTCCCCAGGCGGCAGCCTTGGTCCCTCTTTTATAAGCTGTTGCCTCCCATAAAGAAAACCTATTTTCTTTTCTTTTTTTACTCATTCCCAGCCGACTCCAATATTTCCCACCTTGGCCCACCATTTAACCATTGGGCCCACCATGACATGTGCAAACTAAATAGAATTGTTTTGCCACTTATCCGCCCGTGGACTAATTAATTCCGTGCTAAACATGTGAACTTCGAACGGACTTGTTTTCAACACCGTATAATATTTTAATTCCGCATCTTTTGCACCAAATCCTCCAAATACCTATAATACACAAATTTAGCATTAAACTCCGAATAATAATATAAATGGAACTTAACAAGGATAAATTAAGGGGCGCGTATGTGAACATTTACGCGCCTATCACTCCACCTCCGGAGGTGACCAAAAACCGCTTCATCATCTATGAATGACTATCTTCCTCTGAAATGTTGTGCTTCGAGAACAGAGTTGTTGAAAGTGATCCGGTCCTCAATTACTTGGCAGGAACACATGGACCAAAGTTAACATGAAACTAATATGATTTCGATCACGAATGTCCAAAGAAGAGATCGAGCTCGTGGGGATCATCGGAATCTGTCTGCGAAAGATTATCGTTCACCTTCAACTTACCCTTATATCAACCTTCAACTTCGTGCATTTATGTACACTCCGTTTGGAAGTTGTGGAAGAGAAAATTATTAAGAAGAAAAGTGAGGAGAAAATTTTGCTGTGCTCAAAGCTTGATTTTACTACCCTCTCTTCACTTAATCTCTCAAACCAAACAATGGAGATAAATTTTTATCTTTAATTTTCCCTTGTCTTCTCTTCTTTTCTACAAGCTCCAATCAAAACGTTAGTTTCACCTTGAATTTCCTCTACCTCCTTCTTCTTGAGTAATTATGTATTCGTTAGGCCGGGAGCACCACCACTCAATGCTCCGGACCATTACACCTTCTCTTTATAATTCAGTATGGATGTTTTTAATGTTCTTATTGGACATGTATTGGTTGGCACCAATGGGTGCATGCTGTTAGCTAAGGGTAGGGTGGCAGCCAGTCTGGGTAGTTAACCTTTTGCTACTATAGGCCGCCACCTAATTTTGCATGTCTCTCCCCTTTATTCAGAACCAAGGTCGTTATAAGCTATATCAAGTCCTTAGTAGATCTTATGCACATTGTTAACTCTCGTAGATGCATGTGATTTATTTAATATTGCTCAAATTGTGGAATCATGATTGGTATCTTGGGTTGTTATTCTTTGCGAGCGTTATTTTTTATTGGCGCGTGGTGGCCTTTGTTTCGGTTCCACGTGGTTCGCCAAACGCTTGTTCATGGGATGTTTGAGAGTTCCGGCGAGCGAGTGTAGCAGCATTGCCATCGTGGGGCATTTATCTTTGCATGTGTTTCGGCATTGATATTGTTCAGCATTTTGCCAAGGCATGCATGTGTTTGCTTGACGGATTCCTAGACCTAAAATAATGGGTTGCCCCAAGCGTAGGGCTGAGACCGACGTAGCATAATATCTGGTAAGTCCAGAATCGAATTCACAGAGACGGTGATGTGTGTTGACTAAAAACTCGGGTTGTTATAATTTAAACGGGCTCTTAGGTAGCCACCCCTTGTCGTTTTATGCGGAGATTAATAAAAGCCTAGAAATTGATTGAACTTTCCAAATAATTAAAGGAGGTACGGTCGTAAGGTTCATAGCACTTGGAACTAGTTCGGATCAACCAGCTCTATTTGGAGTTCTTAAGAACGTTTAATTCCAGATATAAAAAGATACCCCGCAAGATACGAGACCCTATGGTCGCCATATACCCATGCGCAGCAAAGAACGAGTTTTGGACCCCCATTCCCCCGTTCACATGGGCTCCGACGATACCCGGGTTTGTCCGCGGGAAGTATTTTTCAGTCTAAAATCATTTTTTCATTGTTCAATAAAAGAAGCAGTGTCTGAACTAGCCACGGTGTGCTAATCACCCCGCGACTCTACCTGTACGACTACTCACTAATCATTGCGCATAAAATAAAAGAAACCCTAACTTGAAACATGCTTCCGAATACAAAATAAGAAAAACAAATAAATTAATAAACAAATATCAACGAACAACTTTAATGAAGAACAAAAAATTAAAATAAATTACCGAAGTGCGAATAATTGAACAAAGCTTTGAAGAAAAAACTTGAAAGAAAAATAAACGATACTCGGAACTGAAAAGAATGGCAGCCTCGTTTTACGCTTCTCGGCGGCCCGTTGCTTTGTTTTTACCGTACGTGGAAATCCAAGAAGATATCCCAGCGCCTTTTTCCTTTGACAGCGTGATCCCGAAGTCCCCCTGGCTGCCTCCGTTCTCGTCCCTTTTATAAGAGAAGTGCCGACCTAAAGCCCAACCCATACTTCTTTTCTTTTTCTTATATTCCAAACCGACTTCCACTTTTCCATTCTTGGCCCAACATTAAGTTAAACCAATTGCTAACTATTGGGCCCACCAAAGTCCAAGGGCAATTGTTATTTGTTTGGTTTCAGTGAACATCATCAATTCCCTGGTCAATTGAGTTCTGAATCGTTACTCCGAATTGCAACTCCACTTGATTGATTCGTCGTTACTCCGAATTGCAACTCCACTTGATTGATTCTGAACGGCCGAATATCAAACATCGTTTAATATTTCAATTTCGCATATTCTTCTATCAAATCCTCCAAATACCTATAATACAAAAATTAAGCATTAAAATACCAAGTTATAAAATAAATAGACTTAGCAATGATAAATTAGGAGGCGCTTATGTGAACATTTACGCGCCTATCAGTGTTTGAGTTGTAGGAGAGTGAGAAGGTGAAAATCTTTCGGCCCGCCTATTAATTTTACAGCATGCATAACCTTCGTACCCCCACTTGTGTTTTGTTAGTTCTCGTTTTTATATTTTTCTTTTTGTTCGTTACTCGGGACTAGCAACGTTCAAGTTGGGAGGTGTTATAGGCGCGTGATATCGTAGGTATGAGCGCCTAAGTAGGGCGAATTGGTGCATTAGAGGCGCGTTTTATTCCATTTTCCACTTGATATCGTGCTTTGTCTTGGTTTTGTGTATTTATTATGTTCTCAGGTAATAAGGCGGATTTAGCGCCAAGATTGGAATGAGTGGTTTCGAGGTCGGTTCATTCGTTGCCGGGATGCCAAAGCGGAGGGGTAAACATCGGGTGACGTCGTTTGCATGTCGGGTGGTCAGAACCCATGCAAGGATCGAAAGTTGGCTGTTATGATTGGCGGTATCGATACTACCGTGGCCTGTATCGATACAATGAGTTGCAAGAATGATCCAAAGGCTGAACAGAAGTTTGGGTATCGATACCCCCCTGGGCAGTATCAATACCGAAGGCCGCAACGGGAAAATTTTGGTTTTCGTCGTTTTTCTTTCTTTATTCTGAATAATTGGGGGTCTTGTATAAATACCCATAGAATTTAGTTTTTAGGGTTCGTACTTTTTATTAGCAGCTTTCTTTTCACGTTCTTTTTTTCCAGAACGCTTTTCTTTTGAAGCTTTCAAGTTTTGTTCAAGAACACATCTTCCGGTAACTTATTTTACGTTTCGTTCTTAATTAAAGTTGCTTGTGGATCTTAATTTAGTTTTAATCTTTTGTTTAGATTTCAAGCATGATGCAAGTTAAGGTTTATTTTGCTTTTTGCTTAATAATGTGTGAGCAATCATATAGGTAGGGTCACGGGGTAATTAGCATACTGTAACTAGTTCAGGCACTGCTCCTTTTATCAAACAATAAAAAAAACGATTTTAGATTGGAAAATACTTCCTGCGGACGAGCCCGGGCATCGTCGGATCCCATGAGAACGGGGGAATGGGGGTCCAAAACTCATTATTCGCTGCGCATGAGTATACGGCGACCATAAGGTCTCGCATCTTGCGGGGTATCTTTTTCAATTTAAAATTAAACATTTTTTAGAAATCCAAACAGTGCAGGTTAATCCGGACGAGTTACAAATATATAAACTTTACGACTGTACCTCCTTTTAATTTTCTGAAAAAGTGCAATCAATTTCTTGCATGTTTTAGTTAATCTCTCAATCAATTATCAAGGGGTGGCTACCTAAGAGCTAATTTTTAATACTACAACCCGAGGTTCCACAACACACACTTCACCGTCTTTAGTGAATTCGACTCCGGTCTTATTGGGTATTGTGCTACATCGGTCTCAGCCTACGCTTGAAGCAACCCATTATTTTAGGTCTAAGAATCGGTCAAGTACATATTCTCTTGAGGGGTACGTATCATAGACTTTCCCCAAAGGAGCTTGCACTACACGGACCAGAGGAAATCTTCTTCCATTTTCAACATCGGGACTCCCTCCCGATTGGGAGACAATACGCTTGGACAAAAGTCAACACCCTCGTCTCTACTTTAGAGTTTAGAGTTCATATATAGGCTTGCCATGTCAAAATGCATGTCAAAATGCATATAAGATTCTGATTCCACAGTTATGGAGTACTTAGGTAGGTCCTTTCGCGACTGTAAGGTTTCTCCTTCTACATAAGTACAAGGATATGTCCGGTACTAATCACAAAAAGAAAAAGGGTTTATGCCTGGTACTGTCCCTAAATACAAGAAACACAAATATTTGTACAGAGAGGGAGAGAGAGAGCTATAGATCTAGAGAGAGATGCGCGGGGCAGCGATGGCTTATTATGCCAACATGTCCATCGACCAGCAACAAAAGCTTCTGAGTTTCTACAAATCATATTAGACAAAAACGGAGACGGGAAAGTGAGCATCCATGAGTAGTTGGATTTCCTCGTAAAAAAAGGCTACACCCGACACATGCTGCCAAACCGGCCTGTTCAAACTCCTGGACGAAAACAACCACGGCACTCTGGATTTTGAGGAATGTGTTACTTTTTTCTACATGATCAACGGCCGTAGGCTTGTGATCTGTGATGAATGTGGATCCTACTTGTGGGGCCTCTATTTCCTATGTGTCAAATGCTACAGAGCTAGAAAGAGGCCATACGATCTGTGTTGTTCCTGCTATCGAACTTCACCCATGCGCACTCCAACTTCTTGGACAACTATGCTCTCCTCCGGACCAATATCAAGGTAATAAACGACTACTACTCCTACATACACACACATCTGTATGCATATATTATAAACTGAATAATTATATGTATTAATGGCTGAAGTTCTTATTCGGACAACATGAAAAGCAGGAGTACATATAATTAGTACATATAATTAGTACAATAATTATATGTACTAATTACTTTCTCATCTCCACCATCATGACCTATTGCAATGTCTTATCTATACTCGATCGATACCCGCTTGAGCCTCATTGAGAAAGATTATATTCCTATTATTGAACCCTCTGGCATAGATAACGAGATTGCCACCGCCGCCAATGACCTAATGATACCCTTGGGTTTTGTGCCTTGTCGATTTTCGCCCCCTGCTAATCGATTTTCTGAATATACCCATTACTTCCTCAATTGGGCAAACTCTTTTTTTCCATGTCTACCACCCCTCTTCCATTCACCTCATCATCTTCTTCCCCTTTTCTGGTTGTGCTTGCACTCCCAGAACTTTGAATATGGTGATGAATAGACTTGCATATATATATATGACACCCCACCTATCTCCACCTTAATCCTAGGATCTATCTTGGACATGATTTCTGCTACAATAAAACTCTTCCTCTATCCAGAGAGATAAGATTGGAGGTATCTTTATCAGATTTAACATAAGCACCCCGGCTATCTCCGATTCTCCTTAATAAATTTTGACTCCATGCATGAAGTGGGACTACATAAGACCATAGCAGCTCAACCAGGCTAGCCTTTCCCCTCCCCTGCCTCCCCTTTAAAAGGTTTTAATGTCCTGAAACCATCTATCTATCCAACCATCTTTTGTTATCTCTCTCTTCTTTACTATTGAACGTAAATAAAATAAGTCTTCCCCGTAAACCCCTAATGATCTGAATATCAAACACCCTTTCTGAATGAAAATGGTTGATCAAAGAGTCCACTTCCATCTCATTGTGCAGTTTTGCAAAATTAAGAGTTTTTGCATCCACCCTCACCTTCTCCTTCTCAAATTCTGTGCCTATCACTGCTTGAGCATATGATTTTCCATCCTTCACCCCATTCTTCATACCCAAAGCCGTTTGCTTCCCCTGAGACTGCACCTTCTCCTTGTGCATTTGATGTTATTGCACCTTCCCCTGAATCTCTGTGCCTATCACTGCACCTTCAGCAACAAGACTTGGGCTTTGAAAATCAGTCGTAGCAATACAACTTGGCCATCTATGAACTGATTTTGGACTATGCCCTTAAAATAACCCCTTGCCACATCAAAGAAGATTAATTAACTCCCTGAGTCCCCATCATATGCAGCAAAACAAGTACTGAGATCACCAACTAATCTGAGCTCGGAACAAATAGCAGTAGACATTTGACTGAGCAACACCAACTGAACCTGGACTGATTTGAAATAAAACTGAAGAGTTAAACTGGGACCAAAATTGAACAGGTAGCCTACACAAACTTAGGAAACACTCTTCGATTTATGCCACATCAAAGAATACGAATTTTATTTTCATAGAAAAGTTATAAAATTCCGATAAATCGATCCTATTTATGGATTTAGGTTTTACCATAAATCTGTTGTGTGGAATAAATTCATCGATCAATAACGACGAAACAAACTCCATATCAGGTTGGCTCAGATATAAAGCTCTACCTACATTGCCTTCTGTGCAAAAAAATAAGGGATTGATTCACAGTTTGTATATTATGGTGTTTCATTTATTAGGAGCACCAAGGACTTTGGGACTACTTAGTAACCTTTCGAAAATTAATACACTTATCTAATTCTACATTTAGAAAGTTCAAACCTTTGACTTCTTTTCTAATTTCTCCAGTTTTTAATGTTTTTCATTCACTATCGGAGCCTAATAATAAATTCATACTTCTATTTAATATTTTTTCCATTATGGTCAATGTATCTGTATTGACTTTGTTCAAAGACTGTGGCCTTCATAGTGGTTGTTCGTTTGTGTTTTGTTGCAGCCTAGCTCATTTGTTACCGTTGCTGAATTTCCAACATCCATTGTAGCCGTAGGTAGTGTTCTATTAATCTCTTACTTTATGCTTAAAAAAACCCATCGAACATCCACAACAAATGATGTTGTTCCTTGTGAACCCCAACCGGTGAGTATGTTTGCCAACTTGATCTCTGATTGTGCTTCCTTTTGGGCTTGTTTTCCATTATGGTCAATGTATCTTTATTGGCTTTGTTCCTTAGTAGCAGGATTCTTCTAAAATGGGTGCGCTCCCAAGACGGGAGCGCGAATCGACGCTCCCAAGATGGGAGCTTGACGGGAGCTCGCTCCCCTTGAGACAGGAGCTCGCTCCCAACTAACATGGGAGCTTATTGGGTGGTTAAGGCAACTATTCTCTTATTTTTATGGGAGGTATGCCATTGTGGAAATAAAAATATGAAAATCTTATCACTCAAGAAGTTTGGCAAATTGAAAATATCTAACTTCCTATAAGTACCCTTTAAGATCATGAAAATTCTCATAAGTAATCACTTTTCCTTCAATGGTTAAGTATTTAAAGATACTTTATATACGTATTTATATGAAATTTATATACGCTTCTTAGGCGCTCCCAACCTTAGGAGCTTCTAGGTGCCTCCGCTCCCGCTCCCGCTCCCGCTCCCGCTCCCGCTTCGTGCTACTAAGCTTTGTTCAAAGACTGTGGCCTTTATAATGGTTGGTTGTTTGTGTTTTGTTGCAGCCCAGCTGATCTGTTACCATTGCTGAACTTCCAACATCCACAACATATGATGTTGTTCCTTGTGAACCCCAACCGGTGAGTATGTTTGCCAACTCGATCTCTGAGTGTTTTTCCTTTTGGGCTTGTTTTCCATTATGGTCAATGTATCTTTATTGGCTTTGTTCAAAGATTGTGGCCTTCATAATGGTTTTGTTTGTTTGTGTTTTGTTGCAGCCTAGCTCATCTGTTACCATTGCTGAACTTCCAACATCCACAACAAATGATGTTGTTCCTTGTGAACCCAACCGGTGAGTACGTTTGCCAACTCTATCTCTGAGTGTTTTTCCTTTTGGGCTTTGTTTTCCATTATGGTCAATGTATCTTTATCGGCTTTGTTCAAAGACTGTGGCCTTCAAAATGGTTGTTTGTTTGTGTTTTGTTGCAGCTAGCCTAGCTCATCTGTTACCATTGTTGAACTTCCAACATCCACAACAAATGATGTTGCTCCTTGTGAACCCCAACCGGTGAGTACCTAATTTGCCAACTCTGTGTATTTTTCCTTTTGGACTTGGTTGAGAAAGGTTAAATCTCATGTGTTATTTAACCCACTATATCACCTAATTTCCAGATCAATGGTGTTAGAAAACTACCTGTTTTCCAAAATCCTGTACGTGACACCCTAAACAACTATTTAGTCCTTCTCGAGTACTATTTTAGTAATAACTTTGGTAAACTCTTAATAACCAAAACTAGAGGGGCATAGTACCCCTACAAACAAATGTCAGAGACAAATGAAACAACAAAAACTACAGCAACAGCCAACAAAAACATCTGAGAACTATAAAAGAGAACTGGAGGGAGATGCTAAGAAAGGCAGAACAATCAGTTTTGATGCAAGCCCTCGAATCAGATCAGGAAATTCTAAGCAATAAGAACCAATGAAACAAGGGATTGCCTGAAATATTCTTTTGTTCGTCTCGCACCTGACAGATTGTTTAAATGAGTATCGAACTGCTTCTTTGTTGAGCTTTTTTAAAAACCGGACCTGCACCATACTCTGGTCCAGGCCAACCCTAAAATTGCCATTATTTCAAAACCGGTCTAAATTTTGAAAATTTCTAAATCCGAACGATTGAACTTTAAAACTTCGTTTTACAGCCACATTAAATGCTCCGTTCGAATCAGTTTGGGTTGGGGCAAGCCGGACTGTCCTTAGTGACACTTTTACTTCGTTTTCCAGCCACATTAAATGCTCCGTTTAATCCAAGCCAGCCTCACACGACACGGGATCTTCTGTCCTACTTATTTTCTGAGGTGCTGATTATAGCACTCAATCGTGTCCGTCCAAAAGTGTTTTGGATAGTCGAGATGTTAATGAAATTTTTTTGAAAAAGAGTTAAACTTCTTCCCGGAAATGTTTCATTAAAATTCGGATCGTTCAGAACATTTTTGGAGTTTTTGTTGGAGTTTTATGCGTCGAGCTGAATGTCGGACCGCTTTCCACCATCTCTCCTAAAACCAATTGGTGGTAGGAAGAGCTTCAATTAAGTCTTTTATAGCATTTGACATCGCACTCGTAAGTCTGTTTTTAGAGCAGTAGCAGGGAGTGGCATTGTATAACCAAATCTAAGGGGCCACTCCGGGCCCAACAATCCCTTTCTCATGATGATGCTCCCATGAGTACTCGAACCCATGACTTTCTGGCTCTGATACCACTTGTCGGACCGTTTTCCACCATCTCTCGTAAAACCAATTGGTGGTAGGAAGGGCTTCAATTAAGTCTTTTATGGCATTCGATATCGCATCCACAAGTCTGTTTTTAGAGCGGTCGCAGGGAGTGACATTGTGTAACAAAATTTATAAGGGGACTCCGGGCCCAACACTGAAGATCCGGTGTCAAAACAGAAGTCCAAATTTCTATGCGTCGAGCTAGCTGAACCCAAACTTAGATGACTTGAGTCCAGGCTGAGCTAATTAGAAGTCAAAATGCAACCAAAATTCAGAACCGTTATGCGATATCTACAAAACAAATAAATCAAGGGCAGAGTTTTCAAATATCGGATTTTTAGAATTTTACATGGCCATTCAGAAATAATACTGTTTGGTCACCAAATTTTGCCAAAAAGGTGGTTTGGTCACCAGTTAAGAACCAAAATTTTATCGGATATATTAAGGCTCCGTTTGTTTGGATGTAAAATATCAAAAATATTTTACGTAATTTCCGTTGTTTGGTTATTAAAATGCACGGAAAATGAACTTTTTTGAAAAATGTTTTACTCCAATGGCCGTAAAACAATTTACAGCCGAAAAACCGGTAAGTCAATTTCCTATGCTACGCACCCTTTGCACATTCGACCATCACCTCTATTGAACAACTGCTCGACAAACGGATTCTCCTATTCCCTCGTGCCACGTCAATACACATGGAAAATGTCCCCTCTCTCTCTAACTAACAGCAAGACTCTCTCTCTACCCACTTGCATTCCTAGGCAGACTTCCTCCAAACATCAAGTGCTTTCACTTTAATACTACTCCATGCAAATTAGACGAGTTATTATTTTGTGTAATAGTAAAATTACAATTCAACCAAACACACAAAAATAATTGTAAAACTTGTATTTTCCTGTAAAATGTTTTACATGAAAAATATTTTCAGCTGTAAAATATTCTATACCCAACCAAACGAAGCCTAAATCTTTGTCACCAAAATTTTATGCATAAATCGAAATAGAGTCATTCCTCTTCTCAATATATGTGGTTAAGAACCAAAATTTTGTGGTTCAAAACTTCTTGTTGAATCAAAGTTGATTATGTCCTCAGAAAACAAAAGGACGTATATGTCACAGTTACAGTACAGCTCATTCCATGTAGGATTGGGATATTTTGTTTGTACTTTTAGTGGACTTTACAAAGACTTTACGCAGCCCTTCATTGCTACGAAATAAGTGGGACCTAATTTTGTGGAAAATGATATTGGAGGCCAAACGATCGATTTCAATTAAATAATGAAATGAAAACCGGAGATTTGACTATTTCAATGCAAAATTTTTGGATGCCGGGTGGATACCACGTGGAGCCCGAGCAGCGCATCCAGGCAGTTCAAAATTGTGTCAGATAGCCAAATGCGTTGCTTGGATACCACGTGATGGCCGCTCGGCACCCAAAAATTTCTTGCCAGATACGTCAAACAAGGAGGCTTGCAAAAATTTCTGCCAGATACGTCAAACAAGGAGGCTTGTACGAACGAGCATGACAGGTAGTTCTTGGGTAACGAAATCTTCCAATAGTACCATGCGATCTGCTTCATAATTCTCATCCACATATATTCTCAGTTGAATTCTCAATCCCTTGAATTTTATAAGTTGGTTCTGATCAAGGACGATGTCGTGCTGGCAAAGGCAAAGGCAAGAGATATGTGGCATTATGGCGAAAATTCTGGGAACACACTACCCAAAAACATCAAAACACCGACACCTCCAACACAAGGAAATGCTACAACTTAAGTGTCCTCACCAAAATGCACATGAAACTATATACTTATTCGATGAGCCCTACTGTATGAATGGATCAGTTCATTGAGGAGGAATTCAGACATACACAGATTGCACACTGCACTCCCATTTGAAACCGCATAGAAGCAAATTAGTCCATTTCAAAAAGTTATGTTCAACCAAGCCTATTGTCTATCTATAAGCTAATGATTAAATCAATGTTACTACAAGGTTCATCAAGGACTCTATATCATATATTGTGGATATATGATATACTACCTCCGTCCCATTTTTTGGCTCTTTTTTTATATTTGATTATTTGTGTCAGTTTTCAATTGCTTAGGGCAATAACTAGCACTAGATTATGTATATCTTACTTTTTAGGTAAAGTAGAGAAACAAGTGTTGAAAACACCTCTACGTACAGCAGCCTAGGGATCAACTTAGGTATTATATATTTGCCAAAAAACCTCGGCACTTTCAGCGAGCCACTATTGTGAAGCTAAGGTAAAGAATAAAGAATTATTTATTTAGCCTCTTGCAGTATTTTATCCCCTCTCTAAATATGTACCCGTTCTCTCCTCTACACAAGTGGCAGCTCTTTGAAGTAGTACTACCTCCATTCCAAAATATTTGTTTGCCCCGCAAAACGAGGACTAAAAATAATGCATTTCTTTCAAGAAAAAATTCAAATTTTTTTTTGTAAATTAAAAGAACTCATAGATATCTAGTGAATTGTTGAAAAAAAATTAAAATTTTCTTGCAAAAATTATATTATTTTTACGTCCACGTTTTGCAGACTGGACAAACATTATGGAACGGAGGGAATATTATTTTTTATCAAATAGAGGTAAAATACCTACCTTTGCTATAGAGGTGGGGAAAAAAGTGGTTGGCTAAATTACGAACGATAACATTTTGAATAGCCATTTTACGTTTTATTGGTGTACATGCTCTTCTATCTTTCAACATGAATCTTTAAAAATATACAGTTTGAATCTTGTTTGGTAGTTTTCGATTAAGTTTATAATATAAAATTTTCAAAATTATGAAAACCATCATAGATTGGGATATATAAACATTTAAAGAACAACACAAATAACGAAAATGGACAAAGAAAATTGGACGAAGAAAATAGTAGCTTTTGATGTAGCCATTTAAATTTTGAGCGGTCTTGGTTACGTCATTTTGAGCGGTCTTGGTTACGTCATTTTGAGCATTCATATTGGACCAACACTTATATTAACGTATATATGAGTATGTTAGGTTTATCTCGATAATGGCCTGCCCGTGATTGGATGCTTAAGAACCGTTGATGAGCAGACAAAACTTTGTTTATATATGTCGGGAATTTCTAGGTGGCCATTACGGTCACTTCATGTGTCCTGAATTCAAAAATAATTTTAAAAAAATTCATAACCGCTACAATCAATGTACGCTACATATTATTTGATACTCTTGCTATCGGTGCACAGCCCGCTACCACAAACTTAAAACATTGAGACTCCCTCTCATGACTTGGGAGACCATTCAAACCGATACGCGTGGACAAAGTCAACACCCTCAGCTCTACTTTAGATTACATATATAGGCTTGCCATGTTAGTTAAAATGTATACAAAAATTATGCAAGGACATGCCCGGTAGTGTCCCTAAATAAAAAAGACAAATACTTGTAGTTGTAGAGAGAGAGAGAGAGAGAGAGAGAGAGAGAGAGAGATATGGAGGAGATGCGAGGGGCAGCAATGGCATATTACGCCAGAATGTCCGACGAACGACAATCGGTCGAGAAATTCAAGAGCCAAATGGACGGGAACGGAGACGGGAAAGTGAGCTTCCAAGAGTACTTGGATTTCATCAGGAAACAAGGATACGATCACGTGCCATCGAACTTCTCGACGGAAACAACCGCGGATATCTTGATTTTGAGGAATGTGTTACTCTCTTCTACATGATCACGTGCAATCGGTTTGTGTTCTGTGGCGGATACCAGTGTAATTCCCACTTGTTGGGCCTTCATTTCGTATGCGTCGAATGCTACAGGGTTGGTAAGGGAACCTTCAGCCTGTGTCCTTCTTGTTATAGCAATACCAACTTCGACCACGAACACTCCACCTTCCTGGACAACTATGATCTCCTCCACTCCAAAGCATGGGAGGTATTGGTTTTTTCACTTGACAAGGTGTATGTATTATTCATTTAAGTATTTCGTGATCTAAAACAAACTTTTAGCTATAAACGATTTGAAACCAAGCGATCAGGGTGTTGTTCTAATATGATATTAGAAAAGATTGTGAACTTCGAAATGAGTTTAGGGGTTGGTTTTGGTTAGTGTTGACAGAGTCAGCCATGAGCCTATTGAGCTCGCCAGATTTCTAACCTCTCTGCTAACTTAGCCGAGGTTAGAAATTTGGCGAGCTTCAAAACATACTCTTAGTTTGATTTTTCGCATTGAGTTGGCTACTCTCAAACGATCTCAAATGAGTTTGGAAAAGGTTTCTCAGGTTGGTTTGGGTTTTTTGTGTTGTTAGTGGTTTGTTTGATTTTTGGGTTCTGGTGGTGTTTGGGAGTTCCTGGTAATGGTGTTTTTTATTTTAATATGGGGGATGGTGTTTGAGGTTGGTTTTTTTGGGTTCAATAATTCTATGTACCCATGCACCCAACTAATCCTGAATTTACCCCAAAAAGGGGAATAGACGGTCCAAATCCACTGTCTAGAATCCAGACCCACTTTAAAGTAAATCAAACTATTGATTTTCTTTTTTGGGGTAAGTTTTCTAGGGACGTATGTAGCATTGTTTTTAGGTTTTGTGGTTGGTTTCTTAACATGGTATGAAGTGTTATACAACAAAATGGGTGCATAGCGCACATATCACGATTACAGTCTATGAATTGTGTACATCTGTTTTCCTACATATATACACACTCTTGCACTTTAAATCATGTACATTTCTTAACACTAATACTTGTATTCTCTCCATCCGTACTTATATCTTCGTCCTTGTTAAAAATAGCATTTTCTCTCACCAAGCTTGCACTCGCATAGCATATTGTCTCTCACCACCTGGAGAGCTTCCGGGTGGTGCTTTGGTTGTTTGTTTTGGTCTCGGTGGAGCAGTGGTAATGGCGAGCAGATCCGATCTATCTTCGGTGCTCGGTGGCTAGGGTTTCTATTTTTGTTTTTTTAGGTTTGGACATGGCCCATTAGGTTTATGGGCTTGTCCCAATGGTTGTTATGGGCTTTGCACTTTAAGTGTATAAACCTTTTTTTTTTTTTGGTAAAAACTTTAGGTGTATAAATTTTGTCTCAATGGGTGTGGGCTTTGTCTTAATGGGTGCCCTTGGTTGATTTCTCGCCAATCGAAGATTTGGATTTCAGATAGGACACAAGATTATTCTTAGCTTAAGAATATGATGCCGTTTTACATGTTCCTATTAGCCTTCGTAACCATTTCAGAGATTAATTAAAAAAAAAATTCCTTTCAAAAGAAAGCTTGCACTCACATACATCAAGGAGTTCACCTTTTTAGTGGTTTTGGACACGTTAATTTGACCTCACGTTTTTCTCAACACGTTTATATTGAGCCCACAACTAAGGAACAAATCTATTGGGTGCTCATGGGCATTGTTACTCTTCTCCACCGCACAGTTGTGTTGGGTCCATAACTAAATATACAGATCCATAAAAATGTGTGGTGGAGAAATATAGTGGAACACTGCCGCGGGGTGAGGCTTGGACCACTTGAAAATCTCCAGTTAAGGTGCGTAAGAATTTCACATGAATTTGTAGTCTTGAAGGTGTGATTGGGGGTAATGGTGCCTCAAGATCGATCACTTAATTATAATTTTCCTCCAGTAGTTGTACAGTTCTTCGGTGCATTTCTTTCATATTGTCAAGAAGATTTAATTTCCGCTACACTTTCCGATTGCAGGGTAACAAACTTTCAATCACTTCGGGAGAGGTTGGTAGTCTCGATACACGTGTAAGTTTCTATTGAATAAAAGACATGTTTTTATGCCACGATAAGTACTAGATGTGCTATTCTTTTCTCGCGAAAGTGAACAAGAACTATTGTTAAAACTCGATAAGTGTACATCGATAGCGGTCGACTGAGGTTGCATTGGTACTATATATACACATCTCAACTTGGTGTCTATACCACATTTGGAGCAAGTTATTTGTCCTGACAAGAGGATTTGGTCATTTCATATAAGTTAAAACCTCTCCACCTAATAGCTTAAGCTTTTGGATTGGATGTTTCTACATTGAATTATGCTTCTCTAATTTTGTTTTAGGCCACGATGGAGGATTTGGTCAAGACTGCCAAACTCTACTACATTAAAAGCTCATCGGACATAAAAATAGCAGCATGGGATTTTTTCAAGTCGCTCGACAACAATAACGATGAGAAAGTGAGTCTCCATGAATTTCTAGGGTTTATGTCGAACATGCCACGTAAAAATGGGCAGTAGCCAATTTTTCAAAGAGCTCGACAACGACAACAATGGAACCCTAGAATTCATGGAAGTTATGGCTCTTTACTACATAATCAAAAGTGGGAGGCCTTTTTGTGGCGGGTGTGATGAGTTCATCCCGGGCATGTATTTCACTTGCTCCGTATGCTTCGACAATGGCAACAACTTGTTTTGCCTATGTTCAAACTGTTTCCAACGCGGTGACTTTAGCCATCACCATTCCCAGTTCTTGGATAACTATGCCTTGTTGGAAGCCAAGAGAATGCAAGGGATCGCTACTTGTTCGAACCAGCACAAGGTAATTGAAGCAAGAATTAACAGTTAATTATTCAATACTGTCGGAGTATCCCGTGGCATTGTTCAAATGATACTACCAGCAAATCAAGTTACAAACATATGTATGTGAGAAAAATAGCCCTTTCGTGACGAAAATAGAAGCAAGGGAGGAGCCAAAATTTAAGACAATGGGATTAACTTAAGTTACTTAACTATAACTGAAGTCCCTGACACAGATTGTCGTACGTGTTTGATAGATAAAGGGACAATTTTGTAACTTTGGTGGCTACTTAATATAAATTTAAGATATTTTACGGTGTTAAGAATGTCAAAAACCAATAAATATCGATAAACCAATGTTAAGCATTTTTTCAATTTAGTACGGTCAAAAGACTCAAGTGACCCACTTTAGAGAAATTAAAACGCAAATATATTGATACCACATAGTATTTCTGGTCTACACAAATACTTTCCAGAAATTAAAACACATATCTAATGCTCCATCCTGAAAGCCCGAACGTTTATTTTTTATTTTATTTTTGTAATGTCTTTTTATTTTTGTAATGATTATCTAATTCTTCGCGGCCAAAAGTAATTCTTTGTGGTTATGAGTAATTATTCGTGGCCAAGAGTAATTCTCTGTGGCCATTTGCGGCTAGGAATAACATTTCCGTTTTGCTGAGAAAAAAAATGATTAATTCTTTGCGGTCAAGAGTAATTATTAGCGGCCATGTATAATTCTCTGCGGCTACGAGTAATTTTTCGTGGGCGGCTGTGAGTAATTATTTGTGGCTATAAGTAATTATCTGCGGTTGTGAGTAATTATTTGAGATTATGAGTAATTCTTTACGGGCAGGAGTAATTTTTCGAGGCTAGAAATACTCACTATTGGAGCCAAATGATGAATTTGTAGATCTTTTAACTTTTTTATCTCATTATGTCAATGCATAAGTATAGCTTTGTTCAGAGATGGCGGCCTTCATGTGGTTGTTTGTTTGTGTTTTGTTTCAGCCAAGCTCATCTGTTACGTACCATTGCTGAAGAACCAACATCCACAACAAGTGCTGTTCTTCATGATCATGAACGACGCAAACCGGTGAGTACCTTTTGCCAACTCGCTGGGTGTTTTTCCTTTTCGGCTTGTTAGGGTTGCGCGTAATTCGGCTTAGGCCCAGAAGATTACGTTGTACCAACGTTCCGAGTACGGTACCAATGTACAATACCGCGCAGGTATGATTCCGGGTACCATTCCGGGTATTAGTTTATACTCCTTTTGTCTCAAATTCTTTATTCGATCTGTAAAACGGAGCGTTAAAAATAATACTCCCTCCGTTCTAAATTGAAAGTCCCTCTTGGGGATTCCAACTATTTAAAGGAATATGCAATTATTACATCTACAATTATTACATCTACAATACCTATCATTTCCACCATTACCCCTATATTCTACCTACTTTACAATACTTATATTCACCTATGAGGGACATTTTTGGAAAATCACCAAATTTTCCTTCCATTTTTAGAAAAGGACCATCATTTTGGAACAACTCAAAAAGGAAATATGGGTTTTCATTTTGGAATGGAGGGAGTACAATTTTTGCAAGAAAAAATCAAAAAATTTTCAAAAACTTACTAGATAACAATGAGTATTTTTAATTTGGAAAAAAAGTTTGAATTGTTTCTTGAAAAAATTAATTGCATTATTTTTAACACTCCGTTTTGCGAATCGGACAATGAATTTGAGACGGTGAGAGTAAGTATTAGATGTAAATAGTAAAAGGAGCCTAAGGGTTGGTGTCTAGTAACTAAAATAGTAAAATTTGGGTCCCATGCCACTTAGGGTCTTATTTTTTAAGTACTTATTTTTTGCTTTACGAGAATGGTAATTATTCTCTCACAATACATATAACCTTTAATTCAAAAAATAAATAAAGTATTTATTTTCCTTAACAGAACGAGGTCTTAGTCTCTTTAGTTTAGCTATGATGCATATATTTTCCCGTCATCTACCTACCTTACCTTTTTTTCTTGGAGTTTTACATAAATTATCTTCGCAGATTAAAGAGATAACCCTTCAGTGTCATACTAGTTGAAATCTTATGCCGTACGGTATGTAACCGTACCAATAAAATAATAAAGAAATAAAAACTCTTTATTTCTCTCTATATATATAATGCGTTTTGTAGTGGAACTTTGATTATTGAAGTTGGTGGCTACCTGAATGTAACGATAATGCCAACTCAATCGTGTCGGTTGTGAGAAATAGCTTTGATAATTGAACGATGGAGAGAGCTACAATCTGAAGGGTACAATGGTCTTGATGAAATTTTTTTTTTTTATCAGAATCAATTATTGCAATCAATGAAAAGTCATCCGGCACTTACAATTTCCATCCAAAAACGGAGAAAATAATCTACAACCAAACCCAACACTAACGACAATCAATAAATACAAAGAAGCGATCTTATGTCAATGTTAAACACAAGCCTCAAGTTCTATCCACACCGACAATAATGTTCGACATAATCAATAAACACAAAGAGGCGGTCTTGATGAATTTGAAACTCATATTGATATGGAAACTTTCTTTGCTAAAAAATTTAAAAAAATTAAAAGAAACCTCATCTTTACTAGAGAAGTTGTCCAAATTGTTAGTTTCCTCCATGCACACTATAATACGTTCATTTGTGAAATTCCCGCTGGTGTATTTTTCAAAATTTTTTTGGTCTCAAGCTAGCTTCATATTCATGGTTGCAATTTCTTGCAGCATTGTGTGTTCGTAATGCTTATGTGATTATATTTTCAGCAATGGAAGCATCTTGAGCACAGAGGGGTTGAAGTATCGTTGAAAGCGCTTGACTTTGCATTGACCGCAGCCAAGATCTACTGTATCAGCAACGTCTGTACTATTATGTGACAAGAAGTGCCGGCCTGCCGGGTGTTAGAGTATATGGTAAATTAAACTTGATTGGAAGCATAGATGCGTTCAGAGTCATTCGACATGCATGCACGAATCTAAGGTATCGTAGAACTCACGTGTACTATCAGACGACTTCGGATTCTTCGCTATACAATTAGTATTTGTTTCCGAGGTATTATTTTTATTTGAGACATCGACTCCACGGCCGCAGCCATTCACTCAGTGCCGAAGTTAATTTATTGCCTTTGAACCTCGATAATTTGAACTTTTAAGACTGTTCGGATTTTGCCATATTGTTTTGTTTATAAATTAATGATCTCTAGTACTGAATTGTATCACTTTCTTGATCGATAATCGGAATTTCTTTACAGCTATTTATTTCTTGCCATGCCCTATGCCATGTGTCCCAGGTGTGTTAATGTGGTGTGCAAAAGAAGGGGCCTACAAGGATTTAAAAATTGGCCGCTACATAAAGTAATATATATGGCCGATACATAACGGTTTTGGCCTTCCAAAACCGTTACGCCCAAATGTATTGGTGGGAGGAAAAATCACATTCATATCAACTGATTCGTATTATGTATGGGTCTCTTCGTTCCTTACTGCTAGCTAGTCTCTCTGCCGGAGACTAACCGTGGTTGTGGCTTTTTCGAGGAATCTCACCGAAGAAGTGCCGGAATCGCTGTCGAATTGCATCACTTTGCGAACGCTTCAGCTCTGCAACAACTTTCTGGTGAGATTCCGGCCGGTATTTGCACGCTGTTCAACTTGTCAAGTTTGATGACAAGTAACGTTCCTTTAAGGGTAGTCTTCCGAGTGAATTGGCTTGGAATTTATCAAGATTGATGATCAGTGATAACAAGTTTTCAGGTCAGATTCCAAGTGGGGTTTCCTCTTGGGTGAGATTAAGTTGTGTTCATGGCAACTTACAATCAATTTTCAGGCGGAATGCTGGTAGGTTTGACTTATCTTTCGCAAGGGATTACTTTGAAACCTAGAAGGTAATTTATTTTCTGGAGATTTTTGCACGATGATTTGTGGAGGGATAATCGTTGTGGGAAAATCTTACCCCTTCAAATAGGAACTGACTCTCCGATTCATTTCCGGCAGTGATCGGAACTTTGCTGGACCTTTAGGACCTTGATTTTTCGGAAAACCAATTTTCCGGTCAAATTCTGGGGTTAACATGGTTCCCTGTGGGCTTACGATCAAAGTTTATTCCAAATAATGGTCATATGAGGCAAACTAGCGTAAAGTATTTGTTTTAAAATTGTTGTGTACAATAGGCAAATAATATATATGATGAAACGCAACTCACGTGTAACAATATACATGACCATGATATATCGGGGCTATTAAAAATACAGAAGGCTCACATTTTCCTGCGTCGATTGGGAACCACTTATTGTCTTCTTCTTCTCTCACTTGGAACAAGCACAAGTTGTTCTCTTTCGTAGCTCATGGAATGATCGTTATTGTTCCCCTACCTCATTCTCACAGGACAACTTCTTGTTATTCTTTGCCCCCTTCTCTTGCAGGGACCTTTTACACAATGTTGTGGACATTTGTTAAAAGTAATGCCTTGTTGTAATTTTGTATTTGGGCTAAATATTTATGTAAGTGGGCTAAAAATGTAATTTGTATGTGGGCCATGAAATATTTTGTGTTGGGCCTCTTATATGTTTGTTTGTTATTTTGTTAGGCCCAAAGTTGTGTATATATAAGTCAATGTAAGAAGTCTCTAGACGAATTGGAATGAAAAAATCTGAGTGCTTTCCCCTGAGTTCTCTGTTCTGTTCCAGGTTCGTGCGTCTTCTTCCCCGATAAAAGCTACGGCAAGTGTTTGCTTGTTTTGGTTGCAATTTCTTCCGTAATCAAGTAAAGGCTAAGGCTAATCTCAGCCAACAACATTGATAGACATCTGAGCCCTCTCACACATTTCAATTAAGCAGATTTGCATCATAGGAATGGGCTGCAATAATCGACAATGGAGTTCATTTTTAATTTCTTGGCATTTAATTTGCCGAGAGGTGATCAGTTCGTTGAAATTTTAGCCCATCACCCGTGCCCTGATTACCCGATGGAAGTAGAGAGATTGATTTCACGTCCTCCACCACACAAACACATTTACAAAGTCACATTTCTCCTCACATTTTTTGCATTGTCTCAAACACTCATACACATCAGTGGGGTGACCCCCTTGGAGTGGGAGATGGGGTTCTTAGTAGCGGTGCCGAGTGGTCGATCCAGCCGTTCATCTCAATAATCGACAGCTCAAATCTTAATCCAAGCACCTTGGTCTCTCACTCTCACTTTTTCTTGTCCCATACAAATTAATCATGATACATATGCACTCTAATTTATACTCCCTCCGTCCCCATTTAACAGTCTTTTTTGGGAATTCGTGTTATTTTTCAATTGTTTATATCTCATAGTATATAATGACTTATGTAATTTTGAAAACAATGTCTAACACAACTAATTGAGTTCTATCAAATAAGATCCATATTACATATAGAATTTTTATTGATTTAGAAATATACCTCATTTTTTATCAGGTTATAATACAATGAAGAACCATTAAATGGGAACGGAGGGATTACTATACAGGAGCAAATTATAACAACCGCTCAATACAACTCACACACCAATCATTCTATCTGCCCAACATTTTAATAAAATCAACAAGGCTACTTGTATAAGTACTAACTAATTAATAAGAATGTGGATAATGTTCACCAACTTTTAAGGTATGTGAAAAGAATCCCTTCTTTTCTGTCTCCGCACTTTGTTTCTTTCTCAAACTTTCCTATCAGATCGATTGTACACAAACACACATATGCAAAGGGAAGGGGGAGACAAAATCCAATGCACACTACAATAGAGCTTTGGCTAACTCACGGGAATACGACATCAAATGATGCCTCCTTAATGTGCCGGACAGCTAATCTTGACCGGGGCATTCTTGGTCTGAGCCCTGGGTCCTACGACACCCACCTCATAAATATTTTAGTTACCGGGGGATTTTTGGTCTGGGCCTTGGGTCCTACGACACCCACCTCATAAATATTGGTCTGGGCCTTGGGCTTTTTGGTAAGAACATCTCCAACTTTGACCCATTTTAAGATCCAAATTTAAAATTCAGACAAAACTCACAAAAAATCATCTCCAATCTTTGACACAAATCCTTTCTCATTATGGGTTTTACCCATTTCCTTTCTCAAATTTGAGACAATCCAAGTCTCTCCCCATTTTTTTCCCCAATATTCCAACGGCTCTTTTCTCTTTTCAACGACTCTTTCATGTCATTCTGAGAGCATGGTGTTGGCTTTTCCAAGCTTGAATACTTGCAACTCTCTCTCTCTCTCTCTCTCTCTCTCTCTCTCTCTCTCTCTCTCTCTCTCTCTCTCTCTCTCTCTCTCTCTCTCTCTCTCTCATGGCCGCTGTCGTCTGAAACGAGTTACTATAGACGGAAAAGAATGGAAGATATATGGATCAGAATTCTGTGGGTGGTGATAACTGGTAGACTGTTTGGGTGGTTGGCGGTGGTTATGGAGGTGGGCCGAGTTCTTCTTCTTCTTTTTCTTCATAGCAGTCAGTCACTCTCAATCCCAAATCAAATTTGTTCCCTTCTATTATTTACATTATAATTGCCATTCAATACTTAAAAAATAATATATTTGGGTAAAAAATCATTTTGCCATTAGAGAGAGCCTGACCCAAAATGAGTTTTTACCCAAAATTTGACCCAAATTTGAGTAAAATTTTGGGTCAAGGCTGGAGATGTTCTAAACTACCCTATTTCATGGTCAAGCAAACATGAGAAGCATTCAAGTAGTAATAGGAAGAGAAGAATAGTTCAATTAAACAGCCATATATATGGAGACAAATCAAACCCTACAAAACTCAACAAAATTACGAGATTTTTTTTTGTTTGTTTTGTTTTGGTAAGGACCAAAATTACGAGTTGTTTCATCGAAACCCAGTCGCAATCTCCCAACCAAAATTCTCTTATCAAGTCTCACAAATGTTAGTTTCAACCAAATGATTGTGTTAACATAATATTAGGAAATACTCCATCCATCCCAATTTGTTTGTCTAATTGTCGAAATATGTGTTTTTCAAAAATATACTTATATCTTACTCTCTCCGTCCATTTTTAAGTGTCCTGCTTCGTAACTCCAACTTATTAAAAAGACATCATCATTATACCTTTCAAAATGGAATACCCATCATCATCATTATACCTTTCGTAACTCCAACTTTTTCCTTCACTTTCCCTACTTACCCATCATCATTACACTTTTACTCACTTACTTTTCAAAATAGAATCTACTTTTAGGAATAAAATAGACAATTCATCAACTTTTACCCACTAACTTTACAAAATGGACATTTATTAAGGGACGACCCAAAATGGAATACCGGACTATAAATAAGGGACGGAGGGAGTACATTTTATAATATTTGTTATGATTTTGAAGATTTTGTATAATAAAACTAATTGAGAGTTGAACTATCAAACAAGATCCATTGTGCTAGGATGCATGCTAGATAGGATGCATGCTAACATGGACAGGTCAGATAGGATGCATGCTAGATTTTGGCAAATTAAATTATCCTTTGTGCTATTGCTTAGTAATTACTGTGATTATAGCCTCAAGCAAAGCCCAATTGAACAAACATATCTGAATTCGAAAATCTATGGTTGTAGCTCAAGTCATTGGTCACATGAGGAGGCAATAGTACAGTCATTGGTCACAATCAAGGCCCATTTTTTCGATTTTTTCTCTTTTTTTTTTTTTCCTCTTTTGTGTGTGTGTTTTTCTATTTCCTTGTTTTGATGTGTATGTTTTCTCCTTTCCTTTTTTCCTCCCTGTGTTTATTTTTGGGCCAAACTTTAGAAGATTTCATTAATACCAAAAAGAGTACATCAAAGATTCAAAGGGCATACCCTTCCTTAGACAAAGGAGAATAGCCAAAAAAAAGACCTACCCCTAAATCGCATTAGAGAGCAACAGTGCCACACCACTCCAATCTCTCACAGAGAACCAAATTCACACCCCCACACGCCAAATAGGCCTCGTTAAGTCTGAATCCGACAAGATCTGAATGCAACACAATTTTTTTTTTTAAAGAAAAATCTCAATCCAATATAAATTAGACTTTCAGTAAGTAAATTTGGATCCAAACCCAAAAGCTAAGATCCAATTTCATTTAACTTATACAAAAAAACTAAGCATAGAAGCCCCAATATTCATTACTTGAGAGCATCTCCAGCCTTGACCCAAAATTTTACCCAAATGTAGGTCAAAATTTGGGTAAAAACTCATTTTGGGTCAGAGTCTCTCCAATGGCAAAATGATCTTTTACCCAAATATATTATTTTTTAAGTATTGAATGACAATTATAATGTAAATAATAGAAGGGAACAAATTTGATTTGGAGTTAAGAGTGACTGACTGCTATGAAGAAAAAGAAGGAGGAGGAGAAGAACTCGGCCCACTTCCATAACCACCGCCAACCACCCAAACAGTCTACTAGTTTCCACCACCCACAGAACTCTGATCCATATATCCTCCATTCTTTTCCGTCTGTAGGAACTCGTTCGGGCGGCAACGGCCATGAGAGAGAGAGAGAGAGAGAGAGAGAGAGAGAGAGAGAGAGAGAGAGAGAGTTGTGGGTATCCAAGCTTGGGAAAGCCGACACCATAGAATGGCATGAAAAGAGCCGTTGAAAAGAGAAAAGAGCCGTTGGAATATTGGAGAAAAAAATGGGGAGAGACTTGGGTTGTCTCAAATTTGGGAAAAGAAATGGGTAAAACCCATAATGGGGAAGGGTTTGGGTCAAAGATTGGAGAGGGTTTTTTTGTGAGTTTTGCCCAAATTTTAAATTTGGGTCTTAAAATGGGTCAAGGTTGGAGATGCTCTGAGATCTTAAAATTACAACGGAAGATACAAGACTCTTCAAAAAATCCAAAAGTAATATCGTCAGATCGGGATCGTAGACAAGTCATAGTGGATGCTAGATTTTGGTAGCCAGCCCCAGTAATTTTTTTTTCACCAACGCCAAAGCCCCTTGATCAGAGTATTGAAGGTTGCGGTATCTAGTTCGTATCCACGTTTCCACACTTTCTGAAGCGCAAAGAAACCCAAATCGACTCGATCCAAATGGAAAACTAAATTATCCTTTGTGCTAATTTCTTGTACGTTTGCAGGTGTAATCCTCTCCTACAGTGAGCTATTGAATCAGTCCTTGCTCTGCCCTAAGGTCACCATAGCGTTTCTTCAAAGTTTGCTCGAGTTTCTTCAGCTTGTGAACTTCTTCCCGTAGGTCGTTGATGATTGTTCCTCTTATGTGCTGCTGCCGCTATCTGATTATTCCTTAACTTGGACACCGAATTGGTTGGTTCAAATCGGTAGGAATTTGAGGAACGAACATTACTCGTGGTTTCAAGAGATTGAGAACCATGTCCAGATCAAAAGACCTATGACGAACCAAACCAATCAGTGAAACATGGCTTATCTACTGCCCAAAACAAATTCTACAATCTACCATTCCCATGCACTCACTTATTGTTCGAGAAAATATAAAGGCAAGTATATGTTTAACTTTTAAATTCACTGAAAATCTCCAACTTTTTTCAAGCACAGCCACCATTCTCTTGCTTCGCGGGCGGGACCCCCTCTGGTTCATTAAGGAAGGACAGCTCTCTCTAAAGGATACTCCCTCCTTCCCAAATTGGATGTCAATTTTTGATATCCATACCAATTTCAATTCGTTATATCTTTCAATATGGATCTCAAAAAATATGCAATGTAGATCTTGTTTGATAGTTCTTGATTAGTTCTATTATATAAAGTTTTCAAACTCATGAAAAACATTATAGATTGAAAGATATAAGCGATAAAAAATGACACGAGTTTCAAAAATTGTCATCCTTTTTGGGATGGAGGAAGTAGCTTTTTCTGTTAAGATGCTACAGTTCAATCTTCGTCCCTCTCCCTATTCGAGCAAGAAAGCTAAAATGAATTGCGGCGAAGAAATAGCTTTTTCTGTTATGTTTGTAGTTCTGTTAACCCAAGAAATGGCACTCATTTTGTTTACTCTCCATCCCCAAAAAAAATTGTCCACCAATCATATGCCACCCCGATCCTAGGAAGAAACCAAATGGTGTCGAGGGCTTCGTACAAATACCTCAATTAATTTTAAGAACCAATCTCACTGCCCACTTGCGGGAAATGACTCCTTATGATTGATTAATTTTCTTTTCTTTTTTTCACAAAGTGCATTCTTTTTAACACGGAGGCAACAATTTTTAGGACGGAACTAGGTAGATTTTTTAATTGGACAACAAATTTTCCAACATGTTATGACTTATGAGGAAAGACTTGGAGTCAACAATTATGTCATCGAGTGGATTTGGAGTTTTCTTGGTCGAAAGGTTGGAAATTCTAAAAGCCAGGGAATTTTTTGGGTGCCGAGCATGTACCACGTGGCACCCGAGTAGTGCATCCGAGCCGTCCATTTCTATTTTGGACAGCTCGGATTTGGCAATATAAGGATGGACTAAAGCTCTGCAATTGCTTAGTAATAAAAGCGATTGTAACCTCAAGAAATTGCATGTGGGAAAAGTTTGGAATGACAAAGACATCTCTCAATTTGCAAATCTATGGCTGTAACTCAAGTCAAGGTCACCCATGGGTATAATACAATCTTGTCTCATCACTAGTCACATTCTAGTCCATCTTTTTCAATATTTTGGAAAAACCAAAGTTGTGCTTACAATTGACTTAGCGCAAGACTAAAGTCCTTCCTTTTTTTCCGTGTGTACCGGTGGGTTTAAAAAACCTCGCGAATTGACTTGGTTACAGGTGTGATTCTGGGTGTCTTGACCGCATCTTGTGGCGTAACTGATTATTCCTTAACTTGGACACCAAATTGACTTGGGTTACAGGTGTACATGTGTTCTGGGTGTCTTGACCGCATCTTGTGGCATAATTGATTATTCCTTTACTTGGACACCGAATTGGTTGGTTCAATTTCCTTAGGAATTTGTGGAACGAACGTTACTTGTGATTTTCCCTCTTAGGAACAGTCTTCAATACACACCCCTTTAAGGTGTGTACCATATGTATCTATTGTGTGGTTCATACTGTGCCACCTCATAAAAAATTACTTGTAGGACTGGTCATTCATAACATTTTATTTCGTATCGTAACTTTTTAGCAATAGATTCATAACATTTTGGTGTGTTTCAATTAGGGTACATATTATACATATCCAAATAAGGGATGTGTATTGTAGCACTTCCCATGATTTTACAAATGCTATAGTTACAATCTTTGTTGCCTCCCCCTTTTTGAGAAAAAGAGATAAAAATAAATCGCATTGAACGAACATTACTTGTGATCAACTAAACGAATGACATTCAACATATTTTTTTTTATAATGGAAACGAGAAAACGCTATCATCGAAATGAGAAGCAATTACGATGAAATGAAAAACGATGCCAAAGTTGCGACAAGTACGAAGTTTAGTCCCCTGTTGGATATAGGTTTGCTAGATGCAAACCATACACCCTACGTAAATTAAAAGCCAACACTGTCGTTCTTCGTACCTCACTTAACTAGCAAGGAACAGCCTGCACATTGAAGTACAGTTACAAAGAGAGAACTCATTCCAATAACCTCTTTTTATAGTTATTGTTTCTTATTAAGCATTACCAAATAGAGTACTTGGTTTCCTTATTTGACCATTCCCATTCACTCATTAACCCCCAAGTTCCTTGTTGATTATCGATCACTATATCCATTTCTACACCACATATTTGTTTGGGAAACAGAAGTGCCTCAATTGATAGATGACTATTAATACAAAGAATTCACAAAATAAACGAAAAAAGGATCCATAGGTCCGTCATTCTTCAGAATCTGGCCCAGATGAGGCACACAACTTGAAAAATAAACTGAAATTAGACTCAGCTCCCAAGAGTACAACAAATCTAGGATACTAAACTAACCAGAAGCTTCAACATCATCCTTTAATTGTCAAAAGGAAGGAAGTGTCTACCTCTGAATGAATCCAAAAAGAAGTGCAGAAAAGTGTGCTAAAGATATGGCTTGAGATGCGGTGTTTCAATTTAACCCCATTGAGCGATATGCACATATGTTGATTGGAAATCGCATCACTCCGATTTGAGGAACATGATACAAAAAGCTATAGCACATGCCCTCAATGGTGGTATGACGAGGGTAGACTTCTAAAGATTAAAATATAACAAGAGATCACAATTCAATAAGTGGAGCGTTAGTGTACCATTGTCGGGATGTGCATTCCATTTCATAGTTCCTTAAGATGGTACCGAATTGTGGGAACAGAGGACTGAACCAAGCAGCAAAAACCATAAACCAAGGAGCTGAATTGGCTGGGACATCCTTTCTGTTACCCAAATAATGCAACCTGGGAGGGAGGGGGGGGGGGGGGGTTTGCGCATAGAATTGCCCAAAAAAAATCACCAATAAAAATTATCTCTTACAATATATGCAAACAATAAGTATGCAATCAAATATAGAATGAGAGTTAGAGAGATAGAATCCGTTTATAGTGGTTCAGTCCGGATTTGTCCACGGTCCGGCCTACTCCACTTTTCCTCAAGCAATTACTTGAAGGTTCCACTAATTTTCAAAAGATTACAACTTGTAAGTCCTACGGATGCTTACAAAAACCGTATGCCTCTAGCTTTCCCGAGGAACTAGCACAACCGCAAGAGTTTTCTCCGAAAACCTCTCAAAAACAAACACCCAAAATCCTATCAGATTTTTGTCTTCTAAGTTTACAAGTGATCTCTCTCAATCATTCACTTAGGGTTACAAGTTGTGAAGAATGATGAGAAGATGAAAGCTCACAACAATACCAGAGTTTTCTCACAACAAAAATCTATGATAGTGTAAGAGAATGAGAGTGTTAACTGATCTTGGATCTCGGAGAGAAAGGAACAAAGCTTTTTTGCTTGGAAAGAGTAAGTGCTTTTCTTGACTTTGAATCAATAAACAAATAAAGTGCTTTATGGCCCTGGTCTTGCTCTCAAGCCGTTGTGTTTCAAATCCTGCCGTTGGAATTTAATTTGAGCCGTTGGATTTAGATCTGGATCTGCACGATTGGGCAAACTTTGTTTTGGCCGGTCATCTGGGTGGTCGACTAGGCGGTTGTCTCGTGCCCTCTGGTTGACACACTTCTCTAGTCTATTAGCCGGTTCGTTAACCTATAGCTCAAAAATTCATCTAAATAAATCCGTTAAAGCATGTATTGAGCTCAATAAATCTTTGTAAATATTAATCATTACATCCAAGAGACTTTATGCTATTTTTCAAGGTCACAAAAATATTTAGTCCGCGAAAGGACTTTTCGATAAATTTGTATTTGCCGAATAAAAATATAATTAAATTAATCATCAAAATAATTAATTGTAATACATATAATTTTCCAACAAATTATAATGCATACATTTTTCAACACTTTCTACTCTTTAGCTTTGAAAAACAAATATAAAAAAAGAACAGAGAATAAACACACTGCCCCAATAAATATACAGAACTGCCAAGCAAGGATAATTAGAGATGGCTATGCATGGTTTCTGGAGTCGTCAACAAAAGTAAACATTAATAGGGTAAGAAGAATAATATGTGGTGCGTGTAGCGACCACTCTTCTATCCCTTGCTAAGACTATCAACAAATTAATCAACTAAGGCTTATGCTACGAGAGCATGGGCTCGCTGAACAACATAGCAGGAGAACCGGAGAGGTCCTATAAAATGTAGTCAATTTGGAAATCTCCTTGGAAAGGTGCCACAATCAAACATTATCTGCAACAAATCAGAGCAATCCTTATCAATTATCTATATAAATAGTAAGAGACCGAGCATGTGGTATTCATACTGTGCCATGTAGTATTTTTGATATGCCAAAACTATCCACAATTCACAATTTACATAATACAAAATAGAAGATTAAGTGCTCCCAAACACATGATTTAATTGCAAAGACACATAAACTTGTTTCTAGGAGCTTCTGCGAAAAATGAAAGCCAAAAACAGAAAAATGGATATATGATCAATGAACGGATTTGCCAAAAAAGAAAAGGAAAAACTAGGGTAGTAGTTGGATATATGAACCCACTAATTACCCAATTAAATTGCAAATCTTGAAACTTATGCTAACTTTGGGATCCTGTAATCAAATAATGACAGCTAACATATGGCGGATACCAAACCGTTTCGTAGTTAAAAACTAGGGTCATAGAATAAGTTACCATAGCAATTTAAGGACCAAAGAGTCTTGTTCTGCAACATGACCTGCACATACATTATGGTTAGAGAATATGCTGATACAGTCCTAAAATATGAGCAATGTTTGTGATTGACTACTAAATAGGATTTTAAAGAAGTTTTTCACGCCTATACAGTGATCAACCAAAAAAATTAAGGGAAGTCAAAATTTTGAAAATGATACTCACCGATAAAATCTAAAGCCTCCTTTGTAGTCTAGCCCAATTCAATGCAATGGTCACATAGATCCAATCCGTTATGTGGTTCAGGAACATGAAAAATGCATGTCAAGACCGACTATTGAAAAGTATAGTGCCAAAAACTCCCCAAAATCCGAAGAAGAAACCAAGCCCCATGCTAACATAAAATCCTTGAGTAATGGACCTGTCCTCATCTTCTTGAATGCTTTTGTCTTTGGGTTGGGGAGTAATTGGAGGATCTCCAAGGCACTTGTTGGGAAGTGGAAGCCCAAAAAGGTTTGGATTCCAAGAATATGCAGAAGCATTAAAGCTTTGGAGTTGTGTGCTTAATGGGATTTTGTCAGACAAATTGTTACTTGACAGGTTCAAAACACTGAAAAAATTTAGATGACACTACAAGAAATCAAGCTTTTAGCGAGGAATTTTTTTGCGAGGAAATCACTTTCCTCGCTAAAGGGAGGGTATTGGCGTGGAAATTACGGTTTCCTCACTAATGGAACGACAGTGGTGTTTTATTGCGTGGAAGACATATTTTCCTCGCTATTTCCTTGTCGCTAAAGAGTATTTGCGAAAAATTTTCAAAATTCCTCGCTAATTCTTGCCGCCAAAAATGTGGCGGGAATTTTTTATGCAGGCAGGAAAAATGAATTTGCGAGGAAATACAAAATTTTCTCGCTAAAAGGCTGTAGTGTTTTTTTGCATCAAACTTATTTGGACGCTAAAGTTGTTAACATTTTGCGAGGAATTATGTTTATCGCAAAAACATTGGTTATTTGCGAGGAAATAAAGAATTGGTCGCTAAAAGCCTATACTTACTTTTTGAGGGGAATTGTGTTCCTCGCAAAAAACGGTGGTTATTTGCGAGAAAATAGTAAATTTGTCGCTATAAGCCTATACTTCCTTCTTTTTGGCAAATTTTACCCTTGCAACAGTTAAAGGCATTTTGCGACGAATCATCATTGCGGCAAAAAGAAATTAATGCGTACAAAGAAATTAAAGTCTTATAGTGCACCACATGAGACCTTTTTTGCGATCAGAATCGTCTATTTTTTACGTAATATGGACTAAATGACTTTGTACTAAGAACGAAGTTGTTCGCGTATCGTTAAACACTTGATTGGACATAAAAATTTCATTTTATCAACGAATTTGCATACCGATGATGGGGTTTTCTAAACCCAATGGAGCCAAAAATTCACATGAATGATTTAGTCAACAAGCTCAAGGAATGTAACAGTATCGATCGCTGTGTTTGTATTGTAGTTGCGTGGCTACTGTACATTCACCTACAACAGACGACTTAGTTTACTAAAAAGTAAGTTGAATGTATAGATTCTAAAGATTATTGTTAAGTCCATTCTTCTAATGGGCGATCTAAACCGTTAGAATTTCATATTTTACCAATTCAAATCGTGTCACCAAAATCAGAGATCATTGCATATCAACAACTACTTGATCGTAGGACATTTAAATCATCCGAAGGTATTAAAGTCTCATAATGCACCACCTAAACACCACTCAAGGTATTTATTTGATATCAAAACCGTTCATCTTTTGTACCTTGTAGAGTAGATCATTCCTACCAAAAATGAAATTTAACGAATACCCGTAACCACCTCATTGGAATAGTTTAGTAATGCCAACAAATGATTAGACTCATCTAATTGTTTTATTATTTAAAAGTACTTCGATGAGGTAGTTGCGGATGTCCGATCAATTTGAACTTTAGCGTGGGAATTCAATTTGACGAGTCCTACAAGATGAATGGTTTGGGTAATTGAGTAGTGATCCGAACGTGCAGAACTAATTGCACAGTTCATTGAACCGGCACCGTTTCATGTGTAATGCCCAATATTCCACTGGTCCACTACAGTGAATTACAAATAGAATACTTAAAATGACACCGTTTAATAAAGACCCACTATTTACCCTTTTCCCTTCCAAAACACACTTCAATCTCCCGCTACCTAGGGCTCGAAAATTTTCAAGTCTCGCGCTAGAAAATTTTCCCATCTTCCAATCTCCCGCTACCTCGTCTTCTCCCCCATTTCGTCTCTTCCCCAAGCCAAACCCCTCAAAACCCTCTGGCATCTCCAATAGCCTCGCCCCGTCTCTTTCTCTCTCTCTCTGGTCGTGTTGTGTTTGTTGTTGAAGGCAAATCCAGAAACGGGGGAAGAAGTCGAGGACAGCGACGACGTTGAGGGCGGCGACAGCGCAGGTCTTGCATCGGAGGTAATTTCTTGTGGGTTTTCTTTTTTTAGACTCGATTTTTGGTGGTTTCGATTTGTGGGTTTTGGTAGTTTCGATTGTGGGTTTTCACAGAGAGAGAGAGAGAGAGACAGAAGGGGTGACGGTGCTGGAGAAGGGGTTTTCGATTGTGGGTTTTCAGACAATTCGATTTTGGGTTTCTTCTGGGTTTTCTTTTTGGAGAATCGATTTCTGTATAGAACCCTAATTTCTATGTAGGATCGTGAAGAACTAGCAGTGGCCCTAATTTTTGGAGAATCGATTTCTGTATAGAATCCTAATTTCTTTTTGTGCTTGAGGCTATTAGAGATACATTAACTGACCAAGGTAGTGGATTGCCTATATTTTCCCAAAATGCTCGTGGATTGGGAGCAGGGAAATATGATAAGCTTAATCATGAAGAACTAGTAGTGTCTCAAACATATGTGTTGAACAATTGGGAAGAATTATATATACCCCTATATAGAGTAAGTCAAATTCCAGTATACTATTGTGATACAAAATGTTGCTTTTATCTTTTTGTTCCTATTTCAGTCTTCACATTTAAAATTGTGAATGGAGATAGTATCTTAGTACAAATTTCATGTTTCAGGCAACACAAGGAAAAGCTCAAGCGACAAAGCAACTGAAACATATAAAAGAGGCATCGATTTGAATTTCAGAAGTGGTTTTTAGAACTTGTTTGCGGTGTCTTCAACATATATAGCAGTTCATGACTTGTAGGGTAAGGAGTGATTGTGTCGGTTATAGCAACTCTTTTCACATTTAAAAGATGAACTGAAATAGAGTATTTCACCAAGTTTTTCCCCTGCCAAATGTAGAGGATAATGAGGTTATGAGAATTTTTGGACTGAGAATTGGAAATTTTCAGCACTAGAGTAATGGTGTTTTGTGGTCCGGTAGGGATTGAAGAATAACATAGAAGTTTTAGGGAAGAATTCTGGATGACGAGAAGGGGTGAGAGTTGAGGAATTTAGGATTTATTGCAGTCCCATATTTATGTAAAACATCGGTGTATCGTTTGCTTTTTAATCAAGGTCGTTTTGAATAATCCGGAAATCGGTGAAAGAAACGGAAATGGTTGGGAAAATGTTTGTTTGACATAGATATCAGTTTAATTTATTGGAATTTTGGAGAATACTAGTTGATGAGCCTTTTGTGCTAGCGTGTCAAGTAGAGCAAGTTTGCTATTTGAAAGACAGAGTTAATGGTGAGAATTGGAGGGTTGTTCAAAAGATAGCTCCTCGAATGGTAGCAGTACCATGTCCTTTTTTGTCATGCACATATCACAAATTTAATGGTTAAACAATATCGAAAATTATGGTTTTTCCTCTCTATATATGAAATTTCTCACTCATTCATTTAACCCCTTATTTTATGCAATGCTTCATGTCAGGTTGTTTCAAGTCAACTTCCAGTATGCTCCAAAACAAAATGACTGCAAATGCCTTCCAATGATGCTAGTGAGTATCTATTCCATGCTTTTTCTATTGATATTGTTTAGACTTGCAACTGGGCAAAAAATAGTGATGATACATAGTTTTATTTGTGCTATACTTGGTTGGAACATATAATTGTGCTATACACTGCATATTAGATCGATATATAGTTTCAGATTGTATGGTTTTTGGGTTTCACACAGAGTGAATGCAAGTCAGGAATTGCGAATGATGGTATATGGATATTTACTTTTTGTACTGACACTAAATTTCAACAATAGCTTTTTCCAAATCAAAAATAAAAAATAAAAAAAAATTCAACAATAGTAGCGTGGAATAGTTGAATACACGAATAATAGATATGAATACAAGTTTAATGTTAGTGTTTTTCCTTCCTTTTTTTTTGAACTGGTTTTAGTGTTTTCTCCTCTCTTCTTTTTTCGGGGTTACCCATGTTGAAATTTTTCACTACCTGGTGAAATGTTTTGATCTTAGAGTTTGAAAAATAGAAATGGCTAGGTAATCAAGCTCTGTAGTTGTTAGAAATATGTTAAGTGCAAAGCCAATTTGGATATTTTCTTGTTGTACTTTTGTACTTACCATGTAATCTGTTAAAAGGTGGGTCTAGAACCTTGTACAGAAATATCTAGTGGCTGTGTGTGTGTTTCTTGGTTCTTTGTAAGAGAAAAGAAGATAAAAAACGTGAGACAGTGAGACAGAGAAGGAAAAAGAGTGTGGGTTTGTTTGCTCATATGTGTGCTGTACTTGAAGGTGAAGGAAAAGGCTTTGTAAAGCTTGAATCAAGTGAATGAAATCAGCGTTTTAGTGCCCAGATAAGTCTTGTTATTGCTCAAATTTTCTGCTCTGTTTTGTTGCTGTAAAACTGCATTTTTGTGGTTCATTTGTGTGCTGAAAATCTGCTGCATTTCTACTGCGATTCTACTCAATTTGTGGTCTTTTATTGATGATATTTGTGTGTGATTTGGGCCCCTTATTCCCCAACAGTATTTGGCACCCCTTGTTCTACAAAGATATGAAAAATGGGGATCCAAGGGATCGATACTTGACTTCTTGCCGAAACTCTAGAGGGTTTAGCAAAAATATTGCATGATAACCAGAAAAGCTAGCGATCAACAAGTCCAAACAGGTAACTCCTCTTTGAAGCCCATGTCTACATAAACTAGTAATTGATAAGTATGACTTGATCATGTGTCTTCTGACTTAAATTGACCACGTGGCAGCATGTGCATTGTGGACCGAATTTCTGTCCCTCAATCTCTTTAGTTTAGGTAATATCAGCTAGCTCAACGAAAGAGCCTTCGCTCCATGAAATTAGGGGCTGGCCTTCACCTTTATGCAACCTTATTGATGCATGAGAGCTGGTACTTTGAGACCAAGTGTTGAACGTTGTTAAATTCCTCAAGTACTTGGACTGTTGTTAAGAGAACGGTTTTAGAGCAACTCATTGTAGTTAGTGTTATCCGGTTAAGGACTCTATTGCTGCTTAATTTCTTGTGGGCTTGGTCCAGTCACAATCTACTTGCTAACTAGTTGGGATATTCATGTTTAGTAGTATGGTAAATCCATTTTTAAATCATGACTATAATTTGTAAAACTCTTTATTGTGATACGTATATGCAGATTGCTCAACGATCGATGGTGATCATTGGTGCATGGAGATACAATATTGGAGTAGGAGATAGGAGTTGGAAGATGTTTTGGAGGACAAAGCTAGCTGCTATTTGTCTATAATGTGTTTTGGTACTTCTGGATGGAAGAAGAAGGATGTTGGAAGGATGCCTTTAGTTTTCGGTATATAACAGTAAATGTTATAAATTGTCCCTAGATTAAGGTTTTTGACTTTGAAACTTGATGTTATGCTGGGGTATTTTTGGCTTTTGTTTTGCTTATTGAAGAAGATTAAGGTTAAGATACCGTGTTTTGATTATGTGAAATGGTGCTAAATTAATGTTATGCAATTACCTTTGAGTTTGATGAATAAATCATGACAGGAAGGGGAAAAAAAGAAACATCTACAGTAATGAGTTTTTTTTTTTTTGGGTGATGATTTAGTTTGAACAATAAGGATATTTTTGCCAAAAAAATTCCTCGCTAAAAGAAACTTCTTTTGGCGAGGGACAAGTTTCCTTGCAAAAAGGGTTAATTGGTTTGTTAAAAGAAATCATCTTTGGCGAGGTATTTCTTCCTCCCTAAAAGAAATTGCTTTTTGCGACAAAAAATTTCCTTGCAAAAGCAAGATCTATTTTGGCAAAAGTAACCATCTTTTGTGAGGAATAGGTTCCTCGCCAAAAGATTTATTCTTTTTGCGAGGAAATTCTTTGTCGCCAATGATATTATTTTTGCAAGGAATGGAATACCTTTGGCGACAAATTTGTGTAATATTAGCGGCCAATTAATTTTCTCGCTAAACAGTGTATTCAATTGCGACAAAGTTAATTTCTCGCAAAAGATGCCTTTTTGTGAGGAAAAAAAATTTCCTCGCAAACGAGAATCGGAGACTACATATTTGCGAGGAACAGACGACGAATAAAAATTTCTCGCAAAAGGCTTTTGGTGAGGAACATTTTGGATTTTGCGAGGAATAGTGTTCCTCGCAAAAAGCCGAATTTCTTGTAGTGTGAGCAAGGCTTCCAGGAATTTCACCAGAAAGTTTGTTTGCAGACAAGTCAAGAGATTCTAACATTTTCATCTGACCGATCTCTTGGATGATTTTTCCTGTCAAAGTGTTTCTCGAGAGGTTCAAGGAATGCAACCCTGCAAAACTCCCAACTTGTTCAGGAATTTTTCCGGATAATTTATTGCTAGAAAGATCAATGGTCTTTAGTAGTCCTAGATTTTTGCCGTACTCCTGGTCTTGTCCTTTCCATTGCACGAATGCATTAGCTGCATATGTGCCACCAACAGACATCAAACCATTCCTATCACCCCCACCATAAGCATATATGTATCGGAATTATGTGGTGACATCATAATTATTACTTTCCGCCTGCAGAGAAGTAAAATTGGAAAAGCACGGTGGTATATTTCCTGACAAATGATTCTGGGATAAGTCCAAGATTTGAATGCGGTTAAGTTGACATAACTGTCGAGGTATGCTTCTGTTGAACTCGTTGGATCGAAGAATAAGGACAATCAAACTTGTCAGGTGTGTCCCCAACCATGTTGGCACTTCCCCTGATAAATTGTTACTGCGCAAGTTCAATATTTGAACTTGACTTAGGGCTGATAGAGATAGGAATTTCACCGTACAAATTGTTGTATGCCAGACTAATGGTGGATAGTTGTTTGAAGTGGGACAAACAATATGGAAGCTCTCCTGATAGCAGGTTATTTGAAGGGTCAAGATAGATGAGCGAACCGCTAGTATTTGCACATAATAAATAAAGTGACCCTCTAAACTTATTCTTGGAGAGCTTCAAAAAAGTTAGAGATGGAGGAATTGGTGGTACTGGACCTGTAAGAAGATTATAACTTAAATCTATCTCAAGAAGAGTATCATGAACCTTCAAAGATAGATCAGGCAACACTACAAGAAAAATTGCATTGGATGACGAATGAAAATTGTCACAAATCGTATGTTTTTCGTCACAAATTATATAGGTGACGAAAAAAAATTTGTCGACTAAAGGTTGTCGAGGATTCCTACCTGGTGACGAAATCTATTTTTCATCACCTATAGTGCCTTTTGGCGACGAAAAATTTCGTCACGAAAAAATGACTTGGTGACGAAAATTTCTTCGTCACCTATTGTTCTTTTTTGCCGACAAAAAATTTCGTCACAAATTATTCCCTTTGGCTCGTCAAAGGTGACCCATTGGTGACGAAATATTTCGTCGCAAAAGACATTCTTATATGTGAAAAAAGTATCACTTTCCTTGCTCCTGCTGGGATTCGAACTTGAGTCTCCTAAGTTTTGCACGCAAGTCTTAACCAACTACACTACACAAACTTTTCAACATATGTTTGAAATATCTAATATATAACAAATACATTTAACATTAAAATATACTTTGAATGGCATTTTGAATCGTTAAACATTAAAATTAGCAATTTTGATAAACATTAAAGTCGTAGCTCTTTATGTTATTGTTCAAACCCAATTTAAATTATCTCAATCGGAGTTTTGAGCAAAGAGTTATGCCCAAAATATATTTGGGGACAAAGCATAATTCATAAATTTCGTCACCAAAGGATAAATTTTTTGTCACTGAAAACATAATAAGAAGACGAAAAATATTTTTCGTCACCAAATTGGTTCATTTGGTGACAAAATATTTTTTTCGTCACTAAATAGTTATTTTTGGCGACAAAAAATAATTTTGTCTCCTTTTTTACTCTTTTGGTGACGAAAATTTTATTTCGTCGCCAAATAGGTGCCTTTGGTGACAAAAATATCTTTTTCGTCGCTAAATAGTTATAATTGGTGACAAAATAATTTCATCGCGGAAGTTGTTAAAACAGTGACGAATTTATTTTTTCGTCGTCAAATATACTCATTTAGTGACGAAATTAAATTTTGTCGCCACTTTTTCGTCACTAAACATACTTTTTCTTGTAGTGCAACAAGCCATTAATCTGGTTGTGAGAGAGGTTTAGATAGCTTAATCCTGGGGACAGATCCCAGAACCAACTGGGAAAATTACCTGCAATTCCATTACTAGACATATCAAGATCATAAAATTCGTTTTGAGTTCGAAGCCACTTTGGAAAATGAGGACCCAACTTGCAAGACGAAAACTTTAAAACATCAAGTTGGAAAGGGGGAACCCAATCAGAACTGAAGTTAAAAGTTAGTGCATTATAAGAGAAGTCCAAATACCACAAACTTGAGAGATTGGAGAAGTGTGCTTCAGAGATTGTGCCATTTAATAAGTTGAAAGCACAGCTGAAAACCCTAAGCTTGTGAAGCTGTCCAATACTTCTGTCTATAGTCCCATTCAACTGATTGTTTTGAAGTTGTAAAGATTCCAAAGATGGAAACACTGAAAGATCGGGGAATGATCCTGTAATTTGATTTCCCGACAAAGACAGAAAAACGAGACTCGGAAAGCTTCCAATATATTTCGGGAAGGACCCACTCAATGAGTTATTATCGAGGCACAATGCCCTTAAGAGAGGAAATCTAGTGAAATCAAGCAATGGACCTTTAAGCCGGTTGGAAGATAAATCCAAACTCTCTAATGAATTCTTTGCCCCAGACATTTTTTGCAAAAACTCGAGGCTCTTCCATTAGATTATTACAGAACAGATCCAAAGACCGCAAATGACTTGAATTCGCAAAGGATTTCGGAAGGCCACCTTCGAGTTGATTCCAAGGGAGACTGAGGATTGTGAGGGAAAACATGTCTCCGAAGGCATCTAGAATCGAACCTTTTAACTCGTTAGATCCAAGGTCAATATAAGCAAGGCTGCTACTGAAGTTGAACAACCAATTGTATATTGAAGAAGATAAACTGTTGGAAGAAAGATCAATGAAGGACAAGGACACAGAAGAATTAGAACGGAACGAGGATGAATGAGTGATATTAGGAAGGGAACATTCAGATAAGTGCAACTCTTTGAGGAGAGGGAGATTATTAATATATTGAACCCAACCAGTTGCTTTACTGAGTACAACCCCAGAAAGGTCAAGGACGCTTAGTAAAGAAAGATGAGAAAGCCACTCAAGGTTTTCGATATTCAGCATCTAATTTCCGCTTAGATCAAGATGCCTCAAGTTGGAAAGGTTGCTGAACTGATGAGGAATTGGGCCAGAAAAGTCATTCGACCTAAGGTCCAAGTACCTCAAATGGTGTAATTCATGCAATGAAGGGCTAATCTTACCTCCCAGATGTTGATAAAGAAGATAATCATCCGTATGAAGATCGAGCATGGTTATGTGACTTGTAGTAGTATTGTGGTTGCTGCAGTGGACCCCTTCCCATTTGCAACAGTCTTTAGTACTCCCCCAAGAAGAGAGACGACCATAATCGTGGATAAGATCTTGTTTGAAGTTGAGGAGAGCTTGTCTCTCCCTCTCAATGCACCTGATTGTTTCAGCATGATCTCCAACTCCTGAGGAGGAGAGTGCAAGGTTCAAGTATGGTAATACCACAAGGAGAAAAACATGGAGAAGTTGCATATAGCTTTTGACTGTGTACATCTCCGTAAGCAAAATTTAGGAACAAGAGGAAGCTGTAAAAACACAAAGCAAGTTACTGAGAATTTGCAGTCCGTGTTTTTTAGTGCTGTTAATGGGGGCCGGGCTATTCGCACCCACAAATTTACTCCCATACCCCGTTAAAAATTTTCAATTAGACTCGACAGTTAGTTACCGAAATTGAGATACATTTTCAGCATCCAATTACCGAAATATGATGTTTTTTTCAACAGCTGTTTACCGAAAATGCATGTTTGGCAATTGTCTACCGAAAATTGAATATATTTTCGACATGTAGTTACCGAAATATAATCTTATTTTCAACAACTATTTACCGAAATGTTATTTATGATTTTCAACAACCGCTTGCCGAAATATAGTGGGGTATGGGAGTAAATTTGTGGGTGCGAATAGCCCGGCCCGTTAATGGATGAATGGCACCCATTTTATAGGGATATCTACCACAAACTTTTGCAAAGATATAAAGGGGAAAGACTTTGAGTACTCAACAATTATGTCATGTCAGTGAGTGGAGTGGTGGTGTTGTTTGTTTCGAGATCTAATCATCACGTTTGCACCCAAAGCTAGACTTGGAAAGAAAGCAGGAGATAGATGCACTTTTTCCACATCGATCATGGCCACCAACTTCTACTTTTATTCAAATGGAGGAGCCACAATGCAACTTGTTTGATGGAAGGTCAATCCAGTCGTACCAACGTGACTCACTCGCACTGATCAATTGGGAAACTTGCGTGGAACAAGGGAAGGAAGGAAGAATCCCTTCAGGCCGGTTCCAATACTTCATCTTCCGTGCTTCTCCAATCACCACCCTTTGATCACAATTTTCCTGTTTGCTTTTGCTTGTGAATTGCGAACCCGTTTCAGAATGTATTTACTTATAAAATTCTACTTTCCCCCATACATACATAGTTCGCCTTTACATTAATCTGTTACGCCAAAAATATAGAGGAAAGTCCACTTTCACCCCCTGTGGTTATCGCCATGTGCGGATACCCCCCTTGTGGTTTAAAACTGACCACATAACCTACCTGTGGTTTTGAAAATGTGCGGATAGACCCCCTGCCGTCATATTTTCCATCCATATTAACGGACACAACGTTAAAAGACCGTTATACCCCCATCACGTCCCTTGATTCTTCTTCTTTTTTAAATCTAACCACACCATCTTGTATACCAAAAATTGAATCCAAACCGTTCATATTGTAAATTTTGACGAGTACTACGTCTATGCCAAAATTCAAGTCAATCAAAAAATGAAAAGCTCATGGTCAAATCGATTTTGTTATGAAATTAAAATTTCAAATTTGAATTTACTAAAAATTTCAAAAAATTAGATCACCGGGTTATTGATGCCTGATCGAGATGATTTTTTACAGAGATACTCTATTCTTTATTTAATACATTATGAACGACTTAGATTACATTCTAGAGATGTGTGAGATACATCTCTGTTAATATGGATGGAAAATATGACGGTAGGGGGTCTATCCGCACATTTTCAAAACCACAGGTAGGTTATGTGGTCAGTTTTAAACCACAAGGGGGGTATCCGCACATGGCGATAACCACAGGGGGTGAAAGTGGACTTTCCTCAAAAATATATATTTTACCTTTATATTTTTGCCGTTAATATTTAAATATCACCTTATATATAAATATCGCATTTACATTTTTTGTCTTTTTTGATACATTCAGTTTTTCGTATGATTGGCAATCAAACTTCTACCATTTTGACGAAACAAAAAGAAGAAAGAATATGTACCAAGTTAGGATTGAGGCGGTGAATTGGTTCTGCATAACTTGGGACCCTTCCCAAGACTGATCCGGTCCAAGTTTTAAAACTACTAATCAGAAAGAAGTAAAAATATGGTTAAATAGAAACTAAGAGTCGGTCCTGATGGAAGGTGAAATTCTCTTTATGTAATTCGACGAGAAATGGAGACCAACGCCTTCTAAAATGTCAAATGATTTCGGGTCGAGCTTTAGAAAGTGTTTAAAGCCTCCGATTTACATCCTTTCGTCTTGTGCGATGCACGTTGAAGTGATAGTTAATTTCAGTACAAGAACTTGTGTAATTAAGCGGACAATGCAGAATCTACGGCCTTGTTCATCGCTCCCTTCCTCGTTGAGAGAGATGGCGTTCTTTCCTCTGCTTATATCCCTGGTTTCCACTGCATAATCCCTTTCTTTCCTCAATGTAAATTGTCCACAAATTTGAAGAAACTTGTCTTAAATCATTAACTTGCTTCTGCGAAAGCTGAAAAGATAGAACGACGCCACAGTTTACAGCGCTTCACCATTGGCTTCAAGCTTTCGTCTACCTCATCAAAATGTTGCACGAGTTCTACCGCTCACACTTGGTTACGCTTCAAAATAGATGTACATGATGGGAGAAAAAAGATGGGAAACTTAATGGCATCTGCTTATAACCGGATTGAGCCTTCCTGCCATGTCTTCCCTCCAATTGGATAAACGATAATTGCACGCTTTAGTCATCTTTCGCAGACTTCTGTTCTTATACAACTTATGCTAAGTTAATGAGCAGCACGGCATCCATCTGTACTTACTGCGGATTTCAAAGGAAATATTATCCGGATAGAAAGAGTCCAAACCAAATAAAACATTTTCATATTTTCCGACTTGTGATTTATTCTCATTCTAGTGGTCAGTTAAGATAGTTTTAAGGAATTCCACGCAACTAAAAAAATGAGTGTGTTTGAAACTCCAGTCTGATATGGAAGTGCTATCGATCGCTTGTTTAACAGGCTAATAACAGAACTGGTGCAAACACATGTTAGTCCAATCAGTGTCAGCGAGCCATCTATGTACATTTCTTTGCTCACTGCTGGTGGTACCACCACCATCAATGTCGCTATGTATTCCCCTGCTGGCCCTACCACCTCCCCTTTCGTATTCCCCTTTCGTTGTGCAAAAATTAGCTTGATCAAGTCCTTAGTCACACCACGAGGCTCAAGGGATCGGTTGAGTTCTTTCACTTTTAGATAGACGAAAACTCAGGAAATGTTTCTCTTCTATTTTCTGTTCTTTTTTTATTGCTATCGTGTGATATCTCTATCAGTTTTGTTGATCTTAAGATGCAAACACAATCTAGTAAATGCAAATACCAGCTATAGGCACGGACAGACGCATGAAATTTTCATGCTACCAAATACTGTATTATGGTCATACAGTTGTTGAAATTCAACTTTAACATTGCGTTCTTATATTATACATTCTATTTATTTCCAAATTCAGCGGCTGCATGGTCCTGGACTCTGCCATTCTATTCTTAGTTGCCTATTTCTTCGCAACTGCAAGCGTGCAACACTTGACCCAAGGTTTTCCGGAGCCATTGATCAATCTGAAGTATCTAGGGGTTCTGATATTTTTAGTGGGAATTGCCCGCAATTTTTTGTTGGAAAAATGGCCGGTTGCTGCAAACTCTGAAATGTTGACGAAATCTCCACAAAACCTGTAATACACTTCGAGTCACGACTATGTCGCTTTCCTAAAGACAGTATTTGCCCCCACCAGTTGGTATACAAAGGGTTACAGCAAATCTGCCTTCAAGATAAATCGAAGTCCGAACTCGAAGTTCTTTCCGTTTGCATTTGCACTAACAAAACGGACAGAATACCTGTGGAACGAATATAAGAACCGAGAATCACTGTCTATTTTCTGCAGCAAAACAGAACGCAGAATGAATGCTAGAAAAGATAGAGAGAGATGTGGGAGAAATTTGAACTATGTGTGTGTATGAATTCTGACAAGTAGTGGTCCATTTATGGGCCACTACGCACCCATTGAGAATGGGTACGCACCCGATCTAGTCTGACCGTTGGATCGGATCCTACGGTCTTGATCGACTAGTCACACCGAACAGGTGTACTGTTTCACTGACACCCAATCGGATTTAATCCAATCCGTTGGATCGTGCCCATTCGCAGTCGACGGCTAAGATCGCAACTCCACGAACCAACGCACCCGTAGGCTCGAGTTGCACCCGATCGGAACTGCTCTGTGTGACTTACCTGCCACGTGTGTGACACGCGGCATCCACATCAGCGCCACCTTACCACCAACTCGCAATAAGAAATGGCGCCTACAAGGCGCCTAGCGCTGACGTGCAAAGTGCGCCGCTAAAGTGCCACAATGCATCACAGCCCACGCCACACTGCCCGCGTGCGCATGTGTGTACCGGCTCTACCGGTATGGTGCGAAGCACCATAGGTGCTGCACCACACTAGATCATTGTTTATTCATATTAGGAATGTTTCCTAATATATACCACTCCAACATCTCTCAACTAACCAATGTGAGACAGAGCTCATAAAGAGGAAAAACAAGCATTCTAAGAAAATAAGAAAATTTTACAAAACCAAAACGACGACTCTTTTATATTGAAAATCTCTAACATTTTTACCACCATTACCTCCTTTCAAAACTTAGAGGGCAGGGTGACAAAAGATATAAACTTCCAAAAGGAGGCCTCTTCAATCTGGTTCTATGCCCTCATTAACTCTTTGAAATTCTTGCGATTTTGTGATTCTTCTTTGTATCCCAGACATTTTATCGCTGTAGTATGCATTTCGCTCGGCTTGGTACTTGACTGGAAGAAGCTATCATATGTTATCTTGAATTTGAAGGGGCAGGAATTATCTTCGAGTTGCTACTAGTTCTGTAATGTTTCTTCCACTACTTTGTACGCAGGAGCTGCACAAATGACCACATGAGATCACATTTTGGCTTTCTTGAGATTGTTAAGTATTGAATTTCACTCTGTTTTTTGTGTTAATATGGCCCTTGTGTTTGTGCTTGTCGAAAAGTTAACACCAGCATATTTCCTACTCCACTTACCTGCCAAGAAAAAAAACCAGCACCGTAAACTATAGCTATGAACTGATGACCAATTACAGTAACTGTAGTGGCTTCGGTTATCATGTCGGTAACCGAGCCGCGCGCACGATCCAATGTCTCTTCAGATTTGGCCGCTTGAACCGGGGAGTGTTGCTACTCCCAACCCTGGGTTCGGTACCATGCCCGGGTCCATGCTTCGGGTTCAACACTATCCGATACAGGAGAACAAGGTAGTTACAACGGACGGGTCCCACATCAGATCCACTCTAGTAGCAATCATTTGGATTATGTCATGTGCTCCGTAACCGTTTTATTCCCTCCGTTATGAATGACGTCACCCAAAGCGGTTACCAGAGCGTGACCTCCATGCATTGGCTTGAAGGCCGAGTAAACCTAGGTCTATAAATACAAAGGGATGCTCATGGAGAAAGGTATGCCACTCTTCCCTAACCCTAGACCTAAAACTCCACCCCTGAGATCTAACTTGATCGTCGGAGGGTCACTGGGCAATCCAAGCCCTAGTGGCTTGTTGCAGGTCTGAAGGAAGGAGCAAAGGAGGAAGGAGCCCAATCCCACTTAACCAACTAGGTCCTGACAAATTGAATCTCTACAGTAACCTCTCTTATACTCACTCTTTCTTAGCAAGTATTAGCAAATGAAGAATTCTAGGAACACGACTTCAGGACACATCTCGAACCCAACTGTGTTCGAAGCCGCATGCATCGGATAGCTCTAGACAAAGCATTGTCCGGAATTGCATTTTAATGTTGTGTTTCTAGCTTTTCTCCAAATCAAGATGAGAACTTTACTCCTTGTGAACCATTCCCAATCACTCATAAATCCTCCAAGTTCCTATTGATCATCACAACATCCATTTTCTACACTACTCTTTATTTGGCAATAAAAAGTGCTTCAATTAATTATTGCACGAATGTAAAGAGTTCACTAAAAAAATAAAACAAGGATCCATAGGTCCATCGTTCTACAGATTCTAGCCTAAATGAGATATATAGCTTGAAAAATAAAACTCAAGTGGAAAAACCTCCCAAGATTATACAAATCTAAAATACTGAAATAACCATATAACTTCAGCCATCCATTATCAAAAAAGAAAAACAGTGTCCACCTTTAAATGAAGTTCAGAAAAAAGCAGCAAACATTGCTGAAGAGATAGCTTGAGATGTGGTGCTTTGATCCCCTACTGACATGCTACAAAAGTGAAGGGACCGAATCTATGTTACCTGGAATGCACGTCGTCCAGGTACAAGGAACAGGAATGAGAATGCTGTACCACATGAATTTTGGTATAGCAAGGGTATACTTCTATAGATTACGATGTAAGACTATACTAAGAGATCGAAATCCAATGAGTACAAAGGGGGTTTTCGAATTCATGATGCAAAATACATTTTAGATGCATTTTGACAGATTTTATTTTAAATGTATCATATCGGTGGATTTTATTTTAGTGTGTTGCAATGTTAGCTTACCATTTATTGGAATCATGGAATGTGCAGTCCGATACGTAGGTTGCTAGGATGGTAGCAAATTGTGGTAGCAGAGGACAGAACCAAGCAACAAAAATCATAAACTGCTGTTAAGGGCCCATCTTAGACTACTGTCAGCTGCTACAATGAAAAAGCACTCGTTCTGGTACATGAATCTTCTTGAAAGAGTTACAAATTAATCTTGAGTCAGTCTTAAATATCATACCAACTCCAACATCATTGAATTAGGAATAAACACACTGCCCCACACTACAAGAAAAATCGCATTTTACAGCGTTTGAAAAACGCTATTAAATGATATATATAGCGTTTTTCCAAACGCTGTATTAGCCGATGTTGTTAAAAGTCTTGGACTTACGACAGCGTTTTTTAAACGCTATAGAATGTGGACTTTCTACAGCGTTTTAAGAACGCTATAGAATGTAAATTTTCTACAGCGTTTTTAAAACGCTATAAAATGTAAAGCTTGTACAACATTTTAAAAACGCTATATTAACCAATTTTTTGCCTTTTTTTTTTTTTAAAGATCCTATAAATACCAATATATTAGCATTTTCAAATAAGATCATGGTAATTTCATTTAAGAAACAAAAATAATTTATTCCATTCAACACCAACTATATCCAAATGTCAATATACAATAAACAATTCAACTATTGAATAAAAATTCATTACATTAGCTTGGAAAAGAATTTCCCAACAAAAACTATATAAAAGAGCCCGACTAAATGGACTCATTGAAAAATAACTAATGTAATTCTGTTTTCCCCTACAAGCTTTTACAAATCTAAAAGCTTTCGCAAACAAGCTGTCTATGTTGTTTTAGATTCGGGTAGTGCCGTGAACCTTAATAAGTAAAACCCTTTTCCCGAAACAGTACTTGCATGTACAAACCAACCACAACCACCCCCAGTTCAAAAGCTGAAAGGCTATCAAATTACCGATCATGAATCTTCTGACTGTTGTATTGTGGGCTCGGGCTCATCAAGAACTCTCATCGGCCTCCAACCGGATTCTTCTCTAGGCAATCTCAATGCAACAAAGTGCAGAGCATCACTTTTCACCTGATAAATGTGACATGCCCATGGATATGAATCTGGTGCTGACCAAATCTTTTGGTCTTCAAATACTGTCTCCTCGGCAATTGATTCAGCCACACAGTACACTAAATCAGAATCTGGCTCTTCAAAACTGGGCACAGCTATGCATCCCGGAGAAACAAAACTGTCTGGAGCACGTGGGTGCCATATGGATACGGGGTTTGCGTAATCGTCCGGGCAATTCCTCCATACCTGCACAGCAGTTGACACTATTATTCCACATTCCGAACAACTCTCGAAATCAACATTCCTCATTAGCAAAAGTGAGAGAATTGACTAGGAGTTCTGGCTTGCACGTATGTTCAAGTTGATGAAAACATTGCCACTTCAAAGGAAAAAGAAACACGTATGTCTATGGGAAGTCCTGTTTTTAATTAGCTTGCATAGCCAAATGGCAAGTATTTGAGAGGCCCAAAAGGGCCTTACATTAGTTTCGGAGGCACTGTTATATTGATGTTGGGACAAGTTCGAACGCTCCCCGTACGTGTGACCCCTATACGCATGATTGACCAGAAAAAGATATGACACCAGAAGGATAACAATGTGCACCTATGCCACAAACTAAGGGGAATCCTAGCAAATCACTGCTAATTGAAACAAATGGCCAAGCCAGAGTAAGCTTTGATACTATGCTAAAGAATCCCACTCAAAAGTCAAAAACAAATGGCAATGAGTGAAGCCACAAGGATCATATTATAGTTTAGGGAACCATCTTATCCATGGAGGACAAGCTCCAACAACATTAAACACAAAGCATGGCATGTAATTATCCATCCATCAATAGCATACACTATATCCAGACCACAACTCGTAAAATTCAAACAACACTTTAGTATTCAAAATATGGAGTGGATATAGCATATATCAAGCATCGCAATTCATGTTTCCCCATAAAAGAACCGTTTCTGAGAAATTATATCACTTTCAGCTGATATCAAAAGACTCCACATATTAAAATACAGCGCTACACATTCCTCAGAGGTGACAAGTTAGGGACAGAAATAAAGAAAAGCAATTGCCAAGACACTCTTAGCGGCGACAGACATCCTAGACAGGTGACAAGTTTCACATAAATAATGTGATTAGGAGACTTTATAGGAGAATCATCTAACAGAAAAAGTAAACAAAACATTTCAACTTCAGCTGCGTCCAAACAAGCAATAAAAGAATTCTTACTCTATGCGTATCTCTGAATCAACTTGCATGATACTAGAATTTTGTGGAAGACGATCTAGTTGAAGGTGGTTATAGAAATCCACAAAAGCCCAGATAATTGGCTCATGAATGCTAAGCCTCCAACACTTATCCGTTACCTATCAAAACAAAATAATCGAGTATATAAAATATCATCCTTTCGCATGCCACAGGGTAAAATTTCAGGTGCCAACAACACAGGCATTGGTGTCAAAGGGAGCTGGTTGTCAAGCTGCAAGTACCCCAATATAAGCTTGAACTTGGATCAATGAAACGTAAATTTGGCTCAGCAAAAAAGCATCATAATCACACGAACATGGGACTAGAAAACTGGAAAGTAATTGGCAACATCTTACTAGTATTAGGAAAAACATTTTTCCTTCATGGACCACGCTTAGATTTATGAAAGTGAAGATGAAGACAAATGCTAACAACAAAAGGGAACGTGTGGAACTTATGGTTATCCTCATCCTCTTGAATTTATTGTAACTTAGTTGAAAGTGAAAAACTACCTATCTAGGAACTATGGAACACAACATAACAATAACTTAATGGTAGAGATATCCATATATGCAATATGCCTTAATGGAGGAAAAAAACCACCTCAAACCAGAGGTAGGTCTTATATTTTGGAGAAGTATTACCTTATGAAGCACATAAAGAGTACTGGTACAATAGGGTATGTCAATAAGGAAAAACTTAGATAAAAGGATATGAGTATGATTGCATCAACTGGTTTCTGTCAGGAAAGTATATCATAACCAATTTGGAGATATCTATTCTAAGCAACAAAGGAAACTTGAATGCCTATAGTTAACACAGGCTCCAACAAGCCACAATCTAATGCCAAAATATATGGTATAGCAAAAATAAACAATGTTAATGCAAGTAGATGCAACCGAACTATCATGTTTAGAAAGTATCATGTTTAGCTCCCAACTAGGAGGCACAGATGCGGATAGAGTCATGCAATACACAATAGAAAAAATAAGATTCTACTAGTATTGGAAGTACCTACATGCCGTTGTTCCAATGTGTCTGTAAACTACCACAGTGTCATACAAACTTATTCGAGCATTAATCAAACTATTTGAGTTTGAAATCAAGGGTTTCAATATTTTCGAAGCTTGGCTTCTGAAACTCAATCCCTATTGAGTTGATTTGAAGGCTGTTGGACCTTATTTGAGCCTATTCACATCCTAATCTTCTTGTTTGCGGTAAGTATTTGAGTGGGTCATGCTCTTTTCAAGTAGAATCAAGCATGTACAGCAAAAATTAGTTGGACCACCAAAAAATTTTGGGTAGAGATTACAACCCATATCATTTACTTTTAGCACCTAAATTCATTTAACCTCTTCTCACCAACACACTCCTCTCATCTGTGGATTCTTTTGTTGGCTTTTTCACAGCTATTGCCTCCTCATCTTCTATTGTTCCTCTGTTACCTCTGCATACCCTACTTTCCCAACCATATCTTCTAGTACTCAAACAATTAACGTATAGAAATTAGAAATCCAAAAGAAGAAACATAAAACCAGAAAAAAAAAAAAACACACACACACACAAAACCCGGGGAAAAAAAACAAGTAACATAGGGGCTTTAAAAACCAATTGTGTCAGATAGAAAATATATATCCGTTGAGTACGTATGTATGAAATTTTTTTGTTCGGAACCATTTAAGGAAATAGAGGGGGGAAATAATGTGAAAGCTTGAAATATTTCTATGAACCTGAGACAAAACAACAAAACTCAGTACACAATGACAACTCGAAAACTGTAAAGGGTAATTGAGGGGATTTTTTTTTATTTCGAAGAAGGAAAATAGTGGTTTCTGTGCGCGCGCACACAAACGAAAAATGATATACAGTAGCCCAGAGAAACCGAGCCAAAACGGAAAATCAAGCCGGATAGTGGGTGAGAGACAGAGACCCATTTAGATCAAATTTTTGGAAAAGTAGAGGAGAATGACCAAACCTTTGGGTGGAACACAGAACGAAAACTGGACTGAAACCCTAGCACAGCAGTAATCGAACCATCCTCAGCCAACACGAAGTGGGTTATCGCCTGTTAAACCCCAAATCTGTGCCGATAAGAAAAAACCCCCAACTCTAGTGCTCCTTTCTCAAACCAGAGCAACTAGCCAGAAAAACGGCGATGCTAAGTCGGAAAAACAGTGTAGATTCTCCGGCGACGGCAGCGGGGAGGGGAGAGGAGGAGGCGGTAGTGGTTGTGAGGAAGGAAGGGATCGTTTTTGTGAGGCTGTTGGAGGATGAGATTGATAAGTTCAAGGCGCCATTTTTTCCCCAATCGATTGGAATTTCAGAGGTTTAGAGATTTCCCACCGAGTGATTTTGGCATTCTATGTTTCCCACCAAATGAAATTTGGTGTACGCTGTAATCGAGTTAAATGAAAACGCTATAAAAGTTATTCCGTGTCACTACAGTACCGGAACGCTATTTTAACTTCTAGACAGCAAGTATTTGGATCTCTATTATAGCATTCTTGGATAAACGCTATAAGATTATGCTATAAAAACCCATTTTTGTTGTAGTGCCAGTAAATATTCAGAACCTCCAACCAAGGAAAATTAGAAATGTTGCGATTTTTGGAGTTATAAGCAAAAATAAACAGCTTCGAAAGATTAGAACCATGATGTCGTCCAGGACTGTTAGCAAGGTTGGAGGTTCTCGAAGAGGATTGAATGTTACATTTTTAGATGGATGAGAATAGACGACTTTCGCTTATAGTGTTCCAAATGCACCAAAGAATTTAGGAAATAGGAATGAGAGAAACCTTATGTTTTGGCTTCAACCTCTGAGAAGTATGAAACCAAGACCCCAACTATCAGCAAATAGATTGACAGTGAGTTTGGGGCATATGAAGGTCGAAACCAGTCCCAAATCAAATGGGCCTAACAAAATCACTAAGAGGAAAAATGCGAGTGGAATTCGATCTCTAGGCTACAGTGATAAAAGGGGCAAAAAAAACTCCGATCCACCCCCTACTACTTCAAATTATCACCCACAGGAAGGCAACCATGGCAAAGTTTCCACATGAAGACGGGATGGGGAAGGGTAATTAAAAACTGCTCATGGATTTTAATAAGATGCCCTTTTAAGGTTATTGATCATGGATCGATGTATATTGGTACATGACTAATGCTTTTGCGGCTGAAGCAGGGGCTGAATGCACAACCTAGCAGGAGATCCAGTGGGATTGTTTAAAAAATCAAATTTAGATCTCTCTTTGGAAGGGTGCCGCAACCAAAACATTTATAAAAAATTGGCCTAGGGTCCACTATAGCATGTTTTCAACCCACTAGGTCCACTGATCAAGTTTCTAACCCACTAGGTCCACTAATATGTATTTAATAAGACAGAGTCCACTACATTTAAAAAGGGAAATAGTGTCTGACAAAATTACCCTTTCCATTCAAATCCCATGCTTATCCCCCATTATCCCTTATACGTTTCAAATCATGCAAAATTCTCAGAAAATAGCAAAATTCTCGGGCAATAACAATTACGTTGGATCAGTTTCGTATCTAACGTTATTGTACTTATATAACGTTATATAACATTGTATATTCTACTTTGTAGAGTTACATCTTGATCTCAACTGCTTTGTTGAATTTTTTTTGAGTTTCACTACACAAAAACTCTTATATAACATTATATTTTCACTTTATTGAATTGGTCCGCGCAGCGGCCTCAATGACTTGCTTCTAGTAACAATAATACACACAAAAAAACGTAATACATGTGACAAAAGATAAACATATAACCTTATAATGTTATACATGAGATTTTGTCCTTTCTAACTCTAAAAAAAGAAAAAGATGAGATCTCGTAACTTCTTTCCATTATATTTTCACTTTACTGAATTGGTCCGCGCAGCGGCCTCATTGACTTGCTTCTAGTAACAATAATACACTCACAAAAACTTAATACATGTGACAAAAAATAAACATATAACCTTATAACGTTATACATGAGATTTTGTCCTTTCTAACTCTAAAAAAAGAAAAAGAGGAGATCATGTAACTTCTTTCCATTATATTTTCACTTTATTAAATTGGTCAGCGCAGCGGCCTCAATGACTTGCTTCTAGTAACAATAATACACACAAAAAAACGTTATACATGAGATTTTGTCCTTTCTAACTCTAAAAAAATAAAAAGAGGAGATCTCGTAACTTCTTTCCCTTCGTCGCCGTTGCCTTCTTGACAATCGACTTCACAGGTAACTTAATACTCTTCACCCTTTGAACAACTGCACAAATAACAGCCTTTCACAAAATTAGTATATAACCAATATTGATATAACCATATATACTATCAATCGAATCCTTAAATTAATTCAACCATACCATACTGGATCAAAGATTGATATAACCACATATACTCGCAATCAAAACCCTATCTTAACTACACCAATACGTAACCGATCAGAGTTTTTTGAATAAATATATAAGGTTATATAACCTGTATCATCATATAACCATATTAAATCACTTATTGATTATATAACCTGATATATTTATTCATAAAACTCCAAATATATCAGAAGCAAGTCGGAGAGGCCGCTGCGCGGACCAAATCAATAAGTGATTTAATATGGTTATATGATGATACAGGTTATATATAAGGTTATATAACCTGTATATTTATAACGTTAGATAAAAACGTTAGGAAATTACATACTGGACGGAGGAGATTGACTCGCATACAGTTCACATTTGCAACATATAACCCAATATTCGTATATAATACCCTAACTTTACATGCCCATGTCATTTAATATAACCATATATACTTGCATCAAAACCCTATTGGGTTATTTTTCTTTTTAATTTGTAGGTGTTTTCCATGCAGTGACTTGCAGTGATAGCATAGCTTCCATTTGGCACACTCAGACCATAATCTGAGGCATATTGTGGAACCATAGATGCACAAGCTGTACTGTAATGTAAGGCCAACCATTGGCCCATGAGGAAAAAAATCAAATAGCATGAATTAACAGATTTTGAAACTAAGAACACTTACTGATATGTTACTTTCCATGATACCTTTCCAAGATACAAGTATATTCCAAGTGGGTTTTCCATGAATCAGGAACACTACAGGAAATCGAACAAAATCACATCAAAGCTAACAAAAGAAATGGCTTGTAGTTGAAGTTCAGCAATACAACACCACTGCCCTTGAACAAGGCATCTGTAATTCCAGATAACCCATAATATGCAACAAAAACCCAAACCCATACTCATACACAAATTCTACTTGCAAGAAAGAAGCTATAAATTGCCAGGATAAACAAATTCCACGAAATCTAACAAAATTAGTAGTTCAACTTCAATCTGTCCCCAAACAAGGCTTCAACTATAATTCAAAAAAACTCATGAGATGCAACCAGAACCAAACTAACACACAAATTTTACTTGCAAAAAAGGAGCTGCAAATCACCAGATCAAACAACATTTCATGTAACCCACCACCTCTGCCCTACACAACAAAACCTCTATCCCAAAACAAAGCTTCTAGTGCCTTAGCATATCACCATATAACCATATTAACAGAAACATCTATTCACACACAGTTTACAATCACTAACGACTTGATCGATTTGCTCCATGGTTGCATGCCCTTTAGATTTGTAGTGAAAAGAAATTTTGAGGTTTTCCAAAAAATTACCATATGTTAACGTAAAACATATTTTTGCATATAACCATATATCCAAAAAATTACCAATGGATGATAGTCCACAAATACCCAGATATTCCCATACAGTTCACATTTGCAACATATAACCCAATGTTCGTATATGAAACCCTAACTTTACATGCCCATGTCTGTTCCACAATCAAAACCATAACTTTACCAAACACCAACCTAGCAAATATATATAACCATATATAGCCAAAGTGGGCTTTTAGCTCCATGTCTGTTACATAATCAGAACACCAGTCGAGCAAATATATCTAACCATATATACCAAAACAAATATATATAACCATATATACCCAAAGATCACTTTTAGTTTTCTAAGAAACATACCGAACGGAGGAGATTGACTCCCATACAGTTCACATTTGCAACATATAACCCAATGTTCGTATATGAAACCCTAACTTTACATGCCCATGTCTGTTCCACAATCAAAACCATAATTTTACCAATCAGTTTACCAAACACCAACAAATATATATAACCATATATACCCAAAGTGGGCTTTTAGTTCCATATCTGTTACACAATCAAAATCATAATTTTACCAATCACTTTACCAAACACCAACCTAGCAAATATATATAACCATATATATCCAGAGTGGGCTTTTAGTTCCATGTCTGTTACACAATCAAAACCCTAACTTTACCAATCACCAACCTAGCAAATATATATAACCATATATACCCAAAGTTCACTTTTACTTTTCTAAGAAACATACTGAACGGAAGAGATTGTAGGCAAGGGGATGAACCAAAAGGTTTCGACGGCGACAAGGATGTAGAATGACGGCGACTAGCGCAACTTTTGGTCGACGACGGAGATCGTCTGACTTAGACTACAAAGAACGCCGACGACAAATCGTAGGCTATCGAGGAATGGATGAGCAAACCGTCTTGCTTTTCTTCCTCTGATTCGTTTTCGGTCGAAGAACGCCAACGAGTGGGGAGGGGTTGAGGGGTTTTGAGAGGGGAGACGAAGTAGGCCGACGAGTCTCGTTTGTGATGGGAAATCGTCTGGTTTTTCACGAAGTTTGGTTCGTCTGGAAAAGGGGGGGGAGGGGGGGGGGGGTGGAGGAGGGGGGGGGGGGGGAGGGGTTTTGTAAGGGGGTGAAATGGAGGAAAAAACGGGAATGGAGGAAATTATGGGGCCAAACTTTTTTTGAAATCAGGGGTATATTAGACTAATCAGGGTTATATAATTTAGAAGTGGACTTAGGGGGTTATAGAATTTAGAAGTGGACTTAGTGGGTTTGGAAAGTGGTACAGTGGACCTGGGAAAAATTCTCCCAAACATTTATCTGTAGTAAATCAGAGCAATCCTTATGGATAATTTATCAAAAAAAATTCAAACGCGTTATGTATTATTTTCGGTATACCAAAACAATCGATACTTCACAAAGTGGATAGTACAAAAGAGATGATAATGTCCTCCAAAACACACGATTTGATTGCAATGACAAATAAATTGATTTTATCCTTTGCCTTTAGGAAATACATAGAAGGTCTAGTAACAAGAAGTAGCGAAAGCTCCGCATCCTCTACTGTAGGCTTGTTTCTAGGAGCTTCCTGAAAAAATGAAAGCAAAAACGGGAACATGGTACCATCAATGTGACGATTGGATATAGCAAACGCCAAATATTTAGCCACCATCACTCCAACAATGGATGGTTTTTCCAAAAAAGAAAAAAAGAAGGCAAAAATGAGGGAGTGATGACATATTAGCCTACTAAGCTTAATTATTTTGGCTTAATAAGCTATTTGGATTATATTTTGTCTTTATTCATATTTCTTTTTGCATTTGTTGTTTTTTCATCAAATTTTATATTGATTACTGGTTCTTCTTGATAAGAGGAATCTAAGAGGTAAAGAATTACGTTCCAAACTTTTTTTTTGAACAAAGACCAAATTAATAATCAAAGACAAACAAAATTATAAATGGCTTATCAAGCAAAATAGACCTAATTACCCAATTAAATTGCAAATCACAAACTTTTGCTAATTTTAGGATCCTGTTATCCAATAATGGCAACTAGTATCTGGGGGATATCAAGCCATTTTGCAATTAGAAACTAGGGTATGAATATAAGTTACCATAGAAATTGAACGACGAAGGAGTCCCAAGCTTAATCTGCAACATGCCCTGCACACACATTGTGCGTGGTTAGAGACTAGGCCAAAATAGACCGAGAACTCAAGCAAGATGCGTGATTATCCAAAATTGGATTAAATGAAATGTTTGATGCACATAGAATGGTCAACGGAAAATCTAAGGGAATTCAAAATTTTGAGAAAGAATACTCACCGATAAGATCTAAAGTCTCCTTTGTAGTCTAGCCCAGTTCAACGCAGCGGTCCCATCGATCCAATCCATTATGTGGTTCAGGAACTTGAAAAATGCATGTTGAGATCGACTATTGAAAAAAGTATAGTGCCAAAAACTCCCCAAAATCCGAAGAAGAAACCAAGCCCCATGCTAGCATAAAATCCTTGAGTAATGGACCTATCCTCATCTTCTTGAATGTTTTTGTCTTTGGGTTGGGCAGTATTGGGAGATTCTATTGGTTTTTCTTTTCCTGGGCACTTGTTGGGAAGTGGAAGCCCGCAAAGTTCAAGATTCTCAGCATATGTAGAAGCATTAAAGCTTTGGAGTTGTGTGCTTAATGGGATTTCGCCCATAGTTTTAAATATCGGCCGATACGGTACGTATCGGCCGGTTCGTACCGGAATTTTAGAGTCCCGATTCGGATATAGGCCGGTATAACGGGGAGATTGAAAATCACAGGTGAACCAACCGATTCCCGATACGTATCGGTACGTAACGGATTTTTGGACCGGTTCGGCCGGTACGGCCGGTACATACCGGTTGGGAAAAAAAAAAAAACAGAGGTTGAAACTAGTTGTGGCTAACGATTACTAATTTATAGCCACCTCCCAAATCCCCCCTCTTCATCACCTCTTTGCACATGCACACAGAATGGACAAAATGGAAAATAGAGAGGAAAAATAATGGCCGGCGTTGTCATTTACAGTAGAGAGAGAGAGAGAGAGAGAGAGAGAGAGAAGTACCGAATGTCACCGTTGCCGTTCGAAATTTGGCCGTTGCCGGTGTGGATTTGACCAACCACCGAATTCAAGTTGCCATGGTCGACTGGAACGTGGGTGGGTTTTGTAGAGAGAGAGAGAGAGCCAGAGAGGGGTCTGGAACAGAGGTGGGTGGTTTTGTCTGGGACAGAAGAGAGAGAGAGGTGGGTGGGTTTTGAAAAACCGTGTAGTTGAGAGGTTGAAAACCGTGGGTGGGTTTTATAAATTATTAAAATAATTAAATTGTTAGTAAACTAAATTATTATTGATTAATTGTGGTAAAGTAATTAATTTTATTAGATTTTGTAATAATAAATTTTAATACTGCGCAAGGGAAAAATAGTCATTTGTTAGCTTTTTACATCATACACCCTTCTTTATACACCAAATTTATCTTCCATCCAAGCAAAATATTATTTTATCCCCCTTCTCTAATATATCATCCAAATCATTTACTTTTTAATACACCTTCTATAAATATCACATCAATGTGGGCCCTCCCTTCTTAACTAATACCTCTTACTATCTTATCACCCCTTTATAAGTAATACACCCAAAACACATACGTCATCCAATCGGGCCCCTATGGTGTGTTTATTTTAATGTCTTCATCTTATTTTTGCAATTTACGTCAATTATATCGAAACTCATAATGTTACATTTTTCTCATATTTGTAAAATCTTATTGACTTGCGGATTTTGATAAATTATCGAATATTTCACATGAAGAGAATGGGCTATTACATGTTTTAAATTAATTAAAATGTGATAATTTAAGCCAATGTTGGGGGCAAAAGTAAATTTTTCAAGTTTTATACATATTGCTGATGATTTTTAAAAATTCACGACCGCGACGCCCGATTCCCGCGACGTATCACTGATACGTCCCGATACCGATATACCGCGACCGATACCGCGACGGCGACCGATACCGCGTTTTAAAACTATGATTTCGCCAGACAAATTGTTACTTGACACGTTCAAAACGCTTAAAAAATGTAGATGAGCAAGGCTTCTAGGAATTTCACCAGAAAGTCTATTAGCAGATAAGTCAACAGATTCCAACATTTCCATCCGACCGATCTCTTGGATGATGTTTCCTGTCAAAGTGTTTCTTGAGAGGTTCAAAGAAAGCAATCCTGCAAGATTCCCAATTTGTTGAGGAACTTTTCCCGATAATCTATTGCTAGAAAGATCAATGGTCTTTAGCAGTCCCAGATTTTTGCTGTACTCCAAGTCGTTTCCTTTCCATTGCACAAATGCGTTAGCTACATATGTGCTGTTTTCAAACATAATGCCAGTCGGTACAGTGTTATACCTAAAACTTGTGGTGGCATCGGAATTCTTAGTTTCCACCAGAGCAGTGAAATTGGAAAAGCATGGTGGTATACTTCCTGATAAATGGTTCTGGGAGAAGTCCAAGATTTGAATGCGGTTAAGATGACATATTTGCCGAGGTATGCTTCCCTTAAACTCATTGGATCGAAGAATAAGGACAATCAAACTTGTCAGGTGTGTCCCCAACCATGCTGGTACTATCCCTGTGAATTTGTTTCCTCTGAAGTCAATAATACTCAGCTTTGTGCATCTCTTAAGAGATGAAGGCACCTCCCCTGATAAATTGTTAATCCGCAAGTTCAACATTTGAATTCGCTCTAGCGAGCTGATAGAGCTAGGAATTTTCCCATTCAAATTATTGTTTCCCAAACTAATGATTGAGAGCATTTCGAAGAGTGACAAACAATATGGAAGCTCCCCCGACAGTAGGTTATCGGAGAGGTCAAGATAGATGAGCAACTGATCTTTAGTAAATGGAGATCTGCATAAGAAAGAAAGCAGGCCCCTGAACTTATTCTTGGAGAGATTCAAAAATACTAAATTGGTAGGAACTAGTGGTATTGGACCTGTAAGAAGATTATCACTTAAATCTATTCCTGTAGCATTCGGAAACTTCAAAGATAGATCAGGCAAGAAGCCGCTAATCTGGTTGTGAGAGAGCTTTAGAGTATTTAATCCAGGGGATAGATCCCAGAACCAACTAGGAATATAACCTACAATTCCAGCACTAGAGATATCAAGGACAAAAAGGTTGTTTTGAGTTCGAAGCCACTCTGGGAAATGAGGACCTAACTTGCAAGACGACAACTTTATAATTTCAATTTGGAAAGGGGGAACCCAATCAGAACTGATGTTAAAAGTTAGTGCATTGTAAGAGAAGTCCAAATACCACAAACTAGAGAGATTGAAGAAGTGGGCTTTAGAGATTGTGCCTTTTAATGAGTTGAAACCGCAGCTTAAAAACACAAGCTTGTGAAGCTGTCCAATACCTTTGTCTATTGTCCCATTCAACTGATTGTTTTCCAGATATAAGCTTTTCAATGATGGAAACACTGAAAGATCAGGTAATGACCCTGAAATTTGATTCCTCGACAAAGACAGATAAACCAGACTCGGTAGGTTTCCAATATTTTTTGGGAATGAGCCACTCAATAGATTATTATCAAGGTCCAATTCTCTCAACAGAGAAAATCTAGTGAAATCGGGCAATGGACCTTTAAGTTGGTTGTGAGATAATAGCAAAGTCTCTAATGAATTCTTTGCCCCGGGCAACTTCTGCAGAAACTCATGAAACTCTTCTGTTAGATTATTATCAAACAGATACAAGGATTGCAAATGACTTGAATTCATAAAGGATTTTGGAAGGCCACCTTCAAGTTGATTTTCACTGAGATCGAGGTTTGCGAGAGAAACCCTGTCTCCAAAGTCATCTGGAGTCAAACCTTTTAACTCATTACCTCCGAGGTCAATATGAGCAATGCTGCTGCTACTGAAGTTGTACAACCAATTGAATATCGAAGAAGATAGACCATTGTAAGAAAGATCAACGATGGATAGGGACACAGACGAATTAAAACGAAATGAGGAAAATTGAGCAACATTAGAAAGGGAACAACCAGATAAGTGCAACTCTTTGAGGAAAGGGAGATTACTGATAGATTGAACCCAACTAGTTTGTTTACTGAGTAAAACGTAAGAAAGGTCAAGGTGACTTAGTAAAGAAAGATGAGAAAGCCACTCAAGGTTTTCTCTATTCAGCGCAAGAGAATTGTAGCCGAGATCAAGATGCCTCTAGTTGGAAAGGTTGCTGAACTGATGAGGAATTAGGCCATAGAAATAATTCACACTGAGGTCCAAGTACCTCAAATGGTGCAATTCAAGCAATGAAGGGCTAATCTTACCTTTCAGACCATTAGCATGAAGATCAAGCATGGTGACGTGACTAGTAGTATTGTGGTTGGTGCAGTGGACCCCTTTCCATTTGCAACAGTCTTTTACATCTTCTTCTTCAGTACTCCCCCAAGAAAAGAGAGCATCAAAACCACTGGTAATAGCTTGTTTGAAGTTTAGGAGAGCTTGTCTCTCCCTCTCTATGCACCTAATTGTTTCAGCATAATCACCAACTCCTGATCCTGAGGAGAGTGCAAGGTTCAAGTATGGTAATACCAAAAGGAGGAAAACATGGAGAAGTTGAAGAGAGGTTTTGCCCTTGATGATGATCATCTCCTCAAGGGAAATTAATTAAGAACAAGAGAAAGCTGTAAAAACACAAGCTAATGACAAGTGGCGCGCATGCAGTCCGTGTTTTTTTAGGTTTTTTAGGTCTGTTAACCAGTGCAATGGCACCCATCTTATAGAGATTGTGCTTACAATTGCCTAAGAGCAAGACTAAAGAAGTTGCCCTGGACTTTCTCAGCAACCTTCCTTTTTCTTAAGTTTCTATTTCCTTATTTTGTTTTGTTCCTTTTTTTGCCTTGTTTTGCTTTTTTAGAAATGCTGAAGTGCCCTCATCTTTTGATGCACATGAATCAAAAAATTTACTGCATGTCTTTCCATGATGAATGGTAATATGGTAAACCATTTTAAAACTAAAATGGGAAGTGATTTTCAAAATATTATACCATTTTGAAAAATATTATGAATCAATGTGATGCATTATATGGTCAAAATATTATGTCTTCTTTAGATAAATGTCATGTCATTTTATGGTATTAATTTTACTACACCATTTGTGATTTTGTGTACGACATCTTTAATTTTTTATTAGCCTTCTTGTGGTTAACATTAAGCATTCTTATGTGAAATTTAACGAGGATTCCGTATCCCAACGCAACGTGACTTAGCTTACCATTCCCCTTTTTTCTCTCCTTGTCAATTGGAAGAACTATTAGCATGTAATTAACTTCCTAATCATGCAAGAAGGAAAAAAAACTAAAACATCTGAGTAGCTAAAGTAAAGGAAATCAACTGAGACCTCGTTAGTAGCGGTGAGCGAAAACAGAAGTTCGAAAGAGCTTTTTCCCATGACCATTGCATAAGCAAAATTAAGAACCAGATGAAGCAGTAGAAACACAAACTAATTGAAGTTTCCAATCTGTGCATGTATATATAGTTCTGTTAACACAAGGAATGACACTTATTTTGTATTATTGTATACTCTCTTCATCCCAAAAGATTGTCCATTACCAAATTGAGAAACTTAAAAGAGAATTTATTTTCTTAAATAAAAAAAAAAACTCAAAAATCATTTTTTTCTCTTAATTTTTTTTCCTCTTTTGTGTGTGTGTTTTTCTATTTCCTTGTTTTGTTGTGTATGTTTTCTCCTGTATTTTTTCCTCCCTATGGCTTTTTCTTTTTTTGGCCAAAGTTTAGATGATTTCATTAATACCAAAAAGAGTACATCAAAGATTCAAAGGGCATACCCTTTCTTAGACAAAGGAGAATAGCCAAACAGGCAAATAGGTTCAAAAGAAAGATCTACTCCCCAAATCGCATCAGAGAGCAACAGTGCCACACCACACCAATCTCTCATAGAGAACCAAAACTCACGCCAAACAGCACCCGCGAAGGATGAGAAAAACTCCCAAGGGGATAGAAAACCAAACAACACAGCAGAAAATAAAACCAACCAGAAAAATCCCAAACACCTACCCCTGGTGGAGACAAATCACCACCACCGTCACCCCATAGACCCGACCCTTGTTTTTGAAACATGCAGTATGTTCAAAGGACTAAGCATTTGAAAAAAATTGGCGATCAATGCGGATGATAATGTTTAGTCTTTCTTATTAATAACGAGAATTGTTAAAATGGGCTCTTAAGTGGAAATTTTTGCCACATCACATATTAATTATATACCTATATTTGCCGCTTCCACTCTCAAAACCTGCAACTTCATTGAAGTGTTGTAACTAATTAAACTAGGTTGGAACCCATATATTCTCCATAGCTTTGCCAAACACCTAACTCCCCCACTTAGGCCTGGCCTGTCAATAGGCCTTGTTGAGTCTGAATCCGACAAGATCTAAATGCAACACAAATTGTTTTTTTTAAAGAAAAATCTGAATCCAATAAAAATTAGACTTTCACTAAGTAAATTTGGATCCAAACCCAAAAACTAAGATCCAATTTCATTTAACTTATAAAAAAAAACTAAGCATAGAAGCCCCAAAATTCATTACTTGAGATCTTAAAATTACATCGGAAGATACAAGACTCTTCAAAAATCCAAAAGTAATATCGTCAGATCGGGATCATAGACAGGTCATATTGGATGCTAGATTTTGGTAGCCAGCCCCAGTATTTTTTTTTTCACCAACGACAAAGCCCCTTGATCAGAGTATTGAAGGTTGCGGTATCTAGTTCGTAACCACGTTTCCACACTTTCTGAAGCGCAAAGAAACCCAAATTGACTCGATCCAAATGGAAAATTTCTTGTAATTTCTGCTAATTTCTTGTAATTTTGCAGGTGTAATACTCTCCTACCGTGAGCTATTGAATCAGTCCTTGCTCGGCCCTAAGGTCACCATAGCGTTTCTTCAAAGTTTGCTCGAGTATCTTCAGCTTGTGAACTTCTTCCCGTAGGTCGTTGATGCATGATTGTCCTCTTATGTGCTACTGCCGCTATCTGATTATTCCTTAACTTGGACACCGAATTGGTTGGTTCAAATCCGTAGGAATTTGAGGAACGAACATTACTCGTGGTTTCAAGAGATTGAGGACCATGTCCAGATCAAAAGACCTATGACGAACCAAGCCAATTCGTGAAACATGGTTTACCTACTGCCCAAAACAAATTCTACAATCTACCGCTCTCATGCACTCACTTATCGTTTGAGAAAATATAAAGGCAAGTATATGTTTAACTTTTAAATTCACTGAAAATCTCCAACTTTTTTCAAGCACAGCCATCATTCTCTTGCTTCGCGGGCGGGACACCCTTTGGTTCATTAAGGAAGGACAACTCTCTCTAAAGGATACTCCCTCCTTTCCAAATTGGATGTCAATTTTTGATATCTGTGGGCAATGCGAATTTGCCCGTTCTTCCCTTCCGGGGAAAGGATTCCGTTCCCTTCCCAAGAGAGGAAAAAGGCCGCCGGTTCGCGGGAGCGTTTTTTGAAGCTGGTCGACAAGCGCTCGCGAAGAATACAGAGTCGCCACTCGGGTTTGAAGGTTCGACACCCAAGGAACCGTATTTCGAAGCACTTGCCGCGCTGTTTGATTTGAAAAAGTTAAGGAACCAGTCCGTCATAACCATATCTGGGTTCGGGAGCCAGGTTACAAGAGGGGAAGGGTTTTATGGCACCCCTCTCGCCCAATCCGGAGATCGGTCTCTACTTAGGCATTTGCGAAAAGATATTTGTTTGCGATTCTGTTTGATTAATCATTTTTTAGCCAATTAGGGCGGGGAAACAGTTTAATGGGGATTAAAGCTGTAACAATTTGGCAAGATGAGATAAAGAGCATGGATGGATGAAATAAACGAGATAATACTGAACACTGATTTTTAGGATGTCGAAACAGTGCAGGGTATGAATTTATCGCGAACAGCGACTAACCTTGCATGCACAGAATGGGAACATGCAAGTCAAACCATCGCGCGACATACTCATACCCTCGCGCGAGTGTCAACATCCCTTTTACAGGTTCAATTTTATCTCCTTCTGGGCTCTGGAAGGACCAGTGCACACCCAGGTCAAGCCAAGCAGTTCATACGTACTAGAAGTAAATAATTATTATAATCTGACTGAATAGGAATAACACACAACCCTTAAACAGTGAGGGTGATAAAAACAGAGACCAAAGGTCTAGCTGCCCATGCAAGGGCAATTACTGGAAATGACCAAACCATCGCGCGATGGACTCACATCATCGCGCGACGGTTCTGACTGGACATCCAGGAATTGCTTTGCATGCCTGGGCTCTGAGACATATTCAGAAGCTACCCAGGGGCATTCCAACATGAAAAAGGAAAGCAAACTAAACTGAACTACTGTTTTTAGCATGCAAGACAGTGAGGTATATTAATTATGATTAAGCATGAGAACATGAAATCATATAAACTGGGTAAGAACAAGAGATCCATCCCCACGAGAACCATATCACGCGAGCTAGAAGCATCGCGCGATTGTATGGGTTCATCGCGCGTGGGTTCTCCATTCGCAGCAACTTGTAAATTTACTGGCTTTGGGGTCAGAAGCTGATATTGATTACCAGTCCTGACCCTGTCAGCCCCCCTCAGGGATCAAGACAGTAAAGGCTGAAAATTATACCTTTGCTTGGATGATTTGAAAATGGTTGAGTGAGATGGTATGCCTTTGACAAAGGAAAGTGGTAGTAGCTTTGATTGAGAGAGAAGATCAAGATTGTGACTCTTGTTCTTTTCTTTGGGATTTTTTTTTGGGTCACCCTTTGAAAGAGAACAAAGGGGGGGTTTTATAGGAAAAGAGGGAGCTCTTTGGTAGTGAACTTGGCTAGGCAGCCAGCCAACAATGCTGGCAGCACTCACTTGGTAGAGAAGTGAGGTGCTAAGTTGATGGGAGAGTGGGGGTCTAGGTGGTGCAAGGATGACCGAGCAAACGCCGTTCAGTTGATGGAACGGGGTCACATGGGTCTGCAGGCGCCTCATCATCACAAAATCCAGCTGGATACGACAGGTATCGACCATCGCGCGATGGAGTGGGACCGTCGCGCGAGGATTCTAACTTCCCCGCGATGGTCAATCAGTCAAAGTTTGACTTTGACCACCACCTGGCAAGTAGAGCATCGCGCGAGTGTCTCAATAAATCGCGCGAAGGTCAAACCCATAATCAAAGCTGGGCTCAATGGTTCTGGGGTTAAGGGAAGGGTTCCACATACACCAAACTCAAACCGTTTCAATCAAAACTGTTCTCGACCTGATTCATCATCGGGGGAACAGGAAACTGAAAAGGAATAAAACAAATTAAGGAAATCGGATTGGGGTGTCTACAATATCCGTGTCAATTTCAATTCGTTATATCTTTCAATATGGATCTCAAAACATATGCAATGTGGATTTTGTTTGATAGTTCTTGATTAGTTCTATTATCCAAAGTTTTCAAACTCATGAAAAACATTATGGATTGAAAGATATAAGCGATAAAAAATGACACAAGTTTCAAAAATCGTCATCCTTTTTGGGATGGAGGAAGTAGCTTTTTCTGTTAAGATGCTACAGTTCAATCTTTGTCCCTCTCCCTATTCGAGAAAGGAAGCTTAAATAAATCGCGGTGATTGAAATAGCTCTTTCTGTTATGTTTGTACTTCTGTTAACCCAAGAAATGGCAACTCATTTTGTCTACTCTCAATCCCCAAAAAAAAAATTGGCCACCAATCATATGCTACCCCGATCCGAGGAAGAAACCAAATGGTGTCAAGGGCAGCTTACAAATACCTCAATTAATTCTGAGAACCAATCTAACTATCCACTTGCGGGAAATGACTCCTTATGATTGATTAAATTTTCTTTTCTTTTTTTCACAAAGGGCATTCTTTTTAACACAGGGGCAACATTTTTAGGACGGAGCTAGGTAGATTTGTTAATTGGACAACAAATTTTCCAACATGTTATACTTATGAGGAAAGACTTGGAGTCAACAATTATGTCATCGAGTGGATTTGGACTTTTCTCGGTCAAAAGGTTGGAAATTCTAAAACCCAGAGAATATTTTGGGTGTCGAGCGTGTACCGTGATGTGGTACCCAAGTAGGTGCATCCAAACCGTCCATTTCGATTTTGAACGGGTCGGATTTGGCAATATAAGGATGGACTAAAGCTCTACAATTGCTTAGTAATAAAAGCGATTGTAACCTCAAGAAATTGTACGTGGAAAAGTTTGGAATGACAAAGACATCTCTCAATTTGCAAATCCATGGCTGTAACTCAAGTCAAGGTCACCTATGGCTATCATACAATCTTGTCTCATCACTAGTCACATTCTAGTCCATCTTTTTCAATATTTTGGAAAAACCAAAGTCGTGCTTACAATTGACTTAGCCCAAGACTAAAGTCCTTCAATTCCTTTTTTTTCCCGCGTATGTACCGGAGGGTTTAAAAAACCTTGCGAATTGACTTGGGTTACAGGCGTAGTTCTGGGTGTCTCGACCGCATCTTATGGCGTAACTGATTATTCCTTAACTTGGACACCGAATTGACTTGGGTTACAGGTGTGGTTTTGGGTGGCTTGACCGCATCTTGTGGCGTAACTGATTATTCGTTAACTTGGACACTGAATTGACTTGGGTTACAGGTGTGTTCTGGGTGTCTTGACTGCATCTTGTGGCATAACTGATTATTCCTTAACTTGGACACCGAATTGGTTGGTTCAATTCCGTAGGAATTTGAGGAACGAACAATACTTGTGATTTTCCCTCTCAGGAACAGTCTTCAATACACATCCTTTTAAGGTGTGTACCATATGCATCTATTGTGTGGTTCATACTGTGCCACCTCATAAAAAATTACTTATAGAACCGGTCATTCATAACATTTTGTTTCGTATCGTAACTTTTATACTAAAAATTCATAATTTTTCGTAACTTTTTAGCAATAGATTCATAACATTTTGGGAATCACAACATTTTGGAGTGTTTCAACGAGAGTGCATATTATACACATCCAAATAAGGTATGTGTATTGTAGCACTTCCTGTAATTTTAAGATGCTATAGTTACAGTCTTTGTCGCCTCCCCCTTTTTGAGAAAGAAAGCTTAAATAAATCGCATTGAACGAACATTACTTGTGATCAACTAAACAAATGACATTCAACATATATATTTTTTTATAATGGAAACAAGAAAACTCTATCATCGAAATGAGAATCAATTACGATGAAATGTAAAACGATGCCAAAGTTGCGACAAGTATGAAGTTCAGTCCCCCGCTGGGTATAGGTTTGCTAGATGTAAACCATACACCCTACGTAAATTAAAAGCAAACACAGTCGTTCTTCGTACCTCACTTAACTAGCAAGGAACAGCCTGCACACTGAAGTACAGTTACAAAGAGAGAACTTATTCCAATAACCTCTTTTTATAGTTATTGTTTCTTACACTACAAGAAATTTGGGATCTCCCAACAGTTTTTTTAGTAACGGTTCAAAAAACCGTCGGTATAGATGGTGTATAGCAATGGTTTGCAAAACCTTACTAGAAACAGGACTATAGCAACGGTTTTCATGCAACCGTTACTAGATTACAAGACTATAGCAACGGTTTTCCATAACCGTTGCTAAAAGCCGGACTATAGCGACGGTTTCCAATAAACCGTTACTATAAACCGGACTATAGCAACGGTTTCCATTAACCGTTACTATAAACCGGACGATCGAGACCATTACTTTTATTTTCCTTGTTGATTAAATCATTCTCATTAAAATTTGGCCTAATCGAGTTTAGAAAACTTCTTTATTGAGACAAAGAAAAAAAAATTATTTTCAGAAAATGTTTTAAAAAAATATTATTTTCAGGAAATGTTTTAAAAAAACTTTTTTAAAAAATATTAATTTTAGAAATTTCTTTGAAAATTTTTTTTAAATATATATTTTCAAAACTTTCTTATTTTTCAAAAATGTTTTGCAAAAATTTTTATAAAAAAAAACTATTTCAAAACTTTCATATTTTTCAAAAATATTTTTCAGAAATTATTTTTGTTAAAAAAATACAAAAAATGTTTTTTAAAACTTTCTTTTCTCAAAAAATGATTTCAAAAACTATTTTGTTTGAAAAATGTTTTCAAAAAACCTTTTTCTTCAAAAATAGTTTCAAAAAATAGTTTTTTTTTCTTTTAAAAAATTGATTTTCAACTTTTTTAAGAATTTTTTTTTTCAAAAATTAGTTCAAAAAAAATTTTCCCAAATTGTTTTGTAATAAAAATGTTTCACAAAATTATTTGTTTTAAAAATGTTTCTTTTTCAAAAGTTTCTTTTTTTAAAAAATAATCCAGGGACTATTAATCTCAAGACAACATTAATCCCATCATTTTCAATTCGCGAATCAAACGAGGCCTGACATAAGCGAGCCCAGCCGGTTTGCATAATATAAATATTATTAGGCCCTTAATATTACACAAGTGCTGGGCTAGCCCAGCTGGTTCGGACTCCCACGCGCATACGCGAGGTCCTGGGTTCGATTCCCAGGAGGAGCAAAGTTGTTGTGTTGCATTCCATGCGCCACGCGGGCGCCACCTGGAGGCCACGTCAGCCCCACGTGGAAACACGTGGCTGCCATGTCATATTTTACCCCAGATTTAAAAAAAAAAACTTGCTTTTACCAACGGTTACAACCGTTGCTAAAGAAACTGTTACTAAAAAAAAATCTATACCAACGCTTGGCAAAACCGTTGCTATACCTCTACACCAACGGATATCTCGCAACGGTTTGGCCAACGGTTGGTGAACCGTTGGTATTGCTTTTAGCAACGCTTTTTGTGTTTTTTAGCAATGCTTTTAACCGTTGTTATATCTCAATTTTCTTGTAGTGTTACTAAGCATTACCAAATCGAGTATTTTTTTTTTTGATAGGCAACAAAAGTTTTATTAAGAACACTTGACAAAGGGTACATCAAGTGAGGGAAAGGGAGAGGGGAATCCAACCAAGGGTTGGATGAAAAAAGAAAAAGATGGGTCAAAGCCCACCAACACCTTAGGGCCAAACCCCAAAAAATAAATCCAAAAAACCATATGGGCCTGGCCCAAATCAAGAACCAAAACAAACCCTAAGCCCAATCTAGTCCAAACTCCGGCACCAATCAAGCACCGCCGCCGTCAAACACACACCTGCCACCACCCACCCAAATCACACCCCACCACCTGCACCCAACTCCACCACCGAACCACAAGCCCAAACACCCACCTTCGCAACTGCAAAGCATTATCTCCAACACTTCACTAATGATAAAAACCGCATAAGAGGACCCTTCCAGACAGTATAACAGCTACACGAGCAACATGAGCAGTATCAGCCAGAGCAGACCAGCAGAGTAAGAGCAGACCAGATCCAAATATCAGCCAAAATATCATCTTAGTTCATGAGAATCCCAGTAGATATATTTCCAGCATAATGTATTAATCTATCAGCTCAACATTCAGCAGAAATCATCAAGCATTTGAGAAAAGAATACACCCAAAGCTTAAACATTCATCCATGAATACTAGCAGCAGGAATTGTTTGCTATATCTCCAAGATCTCTTAGCCCTCCCAAGGCATGGGAGTTGAAAAGAGACAGAACTCATCTACACCTTTCACCATCTTCATTTTGCACCAACATCAGGATTTGACAGAATAGCCTCAAGGCAAAATGCCCAACCTTGTGAAACAACTCTTAGCCCTCCAAAGACAGTAGAATTGAAGGAGTAATAGAAATCTAATTACAGTTTTCATGGTTGTTATCACAGCTTCAGCTCTCATACCTGGATTCCAAACTGTCAAAACTCCCCTGGAAAGTCCCATGGCCCCAGATTCAGCATTTTCCGCATCAGCAGAATCCCACATCAGCATTTTCCACATTCTATAAACATTAGACATCTCAACTCTCTCAACTTGGTTTCTTCCAAAATACAACATTTGGGTTTCTGTCCTTAATCAGCTAAGACCCAAATCTCTTTTTGGGTAAACGACCCAACCCCTTTATGTTTCAGGAAATAATTTTCATTGAAATCTTTGTTTTATTCTGGACAGTTGAAGAGATTAGTCCCTCATAAGAGGGGCATAGGTGTTGTTTTTTATCGATGCTTTGAGTGCTAATGCTTCGTTTTCAATCATCTTTTTCATTCTCAGAATACCAGAATTACGAACCTTGATGCCGAGAGTGTTACCTGCTAAAATAGTATGATGCAGCTCCTTTTCTATTGCATCCTGTTCCTGTTCTTGAGAGCCGATAATGTAGCCATCAATGTCATCCTCTTGAGTGCTCACAGATGCTTCAAACTGCTGACGTCTAATGTTTCTCCTTACAGCACTTGGATTTAGCTCAATGTGGAGATTGATGTCTGGTAACTGAGAGGCCCTGAGTGAAACATTGGATTCATATGCCCCTGAATTGTTGGCCTCATTTACCTCCTTTTCTTGATCGTAATTGGCTCCTGGATTGGATTCTGCGTTTTGTACTGGGATATTCTTAAGTACAGATTCAAAACATTCTTCGATCACTGGACTTTGAGAATCTTGAACAATAGAGTCTAGTCCAAGATCAGAATTAATGCTTTCCTCATTATTATTTTCACAGCTATCAGGCTTCTCAGTATATTTACCCTTTACACTTTTCCTTTGGGCAAGTGACTCTTCATGAAATGGTGCTTTCTCCAACCCAGCTTGGTGGTTTCCATTATTGTAGTTTGTCTCAACCTTTTCAGCTTCCTCTTCATTAGTCTTTGCCCTGTCATCCAACATTTCGTTACCTTGAGTTTCCATGTCATCCACTGAATTCTTGTTGGCATCCAACTCATCATCTACCTTGTCCACCTCATCATCTTCTTCCTCATTCTCAGAAGTTACTTCAAAATTAGGAACCAGGTTTGTTGACGATACCGTTCTAAAGGTGTCTTCTTCTTCCACTCGGACGTTGTACTTGTTGGGAAACTGAATCCCCAAGACCCAGTAATGACGCGTACAGATTAGACAACAAAAATAAAAACCCTACAAGGCGGAATTAGGGTTTTACCACAACTCCTGGCGACACGAACGCTGGTTGAACTTGTTATAGCACGTCTTGCTATAAACCACGAATACTGCTCGATCGTACCTTACGATCTTCTATCGTATTCCCTGCACGTCTAGAACGCGAACTGAGTGTGGATTCTTTCGCGATCTGTTTGCTCTCTCTAAGTCTGCCTCTATTTCGTGAATAATAGAAAAACGTTAATCTGACCTAGAGAGCATAACGTATATATATAGGGCTACGATAGGGACCTAAGGAGTAATAAGTCAGGGCTCCCAGTGTAAATAAGAAAACCTAATCCCACCAGGATTCTACTTCTTATTTCACTAATTATAATTCACCCCACTACAGAATTATAATTGCACTCCCATCATTATCTCTATTATATTACGAGCTCCATGATATTAAATACTTATTAATCTCCCCACGTTAAGATTGCAGATACCCGTTGATTAAAATAAATTACTAACAATCTCCCACTTAATCAACATCTTAACTTGAGACTATCCGCTTAACTTATTCGATATGTCGGATACAAAATCCACCTGCAGGGTTTGACATATTCGAAACTTATAAGCTTACTCAAGGGGTATCATCAATCCCTATCGGGACGTGGATTCCATTAATAATTAATAGTTGTCATATACATAATGTTGCCACCCAACTCACCGAGACTATTGACCGTATGAAGATCTCACTCTTTAATGAATCAAAGTCGACAACATTAAATATATACCTCTAATAATTGTCTTTGGATTAAGAGCATAAGCATTCATAATAACCATGAGGTTCCAATTGTCTTATAAAGTTAGTATAAAGACAATTACCTCAATGTGGTCCCAGTTCAATACACACAAAGTGTACTAGTACAATGAGTTAGAACTAGACCATTCCCTGTAGTCAAGATAGACCTACTAAACATTGTACTACAGTCCTACCGATGGTGTGTCCAGTTCCATCTAAGACTGTGAACCATATCTTATATTTCACAATAACTGATGATCTGATCTTCTGTGTGTAAGCCGAACTCTACACACCAGAACATCTACTTTGTAAAATAAAAGACACACATGCACAACATACAATAATATTATGCAAATATTGCCCATAAAAGTTTCTCATCAAAAATGGATAAAACTGATTAATAAATAACAATCAAATATTAATCCATTACACAAAAGCATAACTTTTAGTATAATTTTCTAACAAACTCCCACTAAGACTCAAAACCATGCTGCCACGCATCTCACTTCCATTCCCTCTACGTGACTATCAAAAGTCTTAGCTGGTAAGCTTTTCATAAAAGGATCTGCTAGGTTGTTTACCGATACGATCTTGGACATAGCAACATCACCTCTCTGTACGATCTCTCGAATCAGATGATACTTACGCTCAATGTGTTTGCCCTTCTTGTGAGTCCTTGGCTCCTTCGAATTAGCAACTGCACCGCTATTGTCACAATAGAGTGTAATGGCTAATTGCACTGAAGGGACCACTTCCAGATCCAACAAAAAGTTTCTAAGCCAAACAGCCTCCTTGGTAGCTTCAGAAGCTGCCACATACTCTGCCTCCATGGTAGAATCAGCAATGCAAGATTGTTTGATACTCCTCCAACTTATGGCTCTACCTCCCAAAGTAAACACATATCCAGAGGTAGACTTTCTGGAATCCCTATCTGACATAAAGTCTGAGTCTGTATACCCATGAGGTACCAGACTATCTGACTGGAACACCAACATATGATCTCTAGTCCTTTTCAGATACTTGAGTATATGTTTCACTGCAGTCCAATGTTCTTGCCCTGGATTAGACTGAAATCTGCTAACCATGCCCACGGCAAAACAAATATCAGGTCTAGTACACAACATAGCATACATAAGGCTTCCTACTGCCGAGGCATAAGGAACTGCCTTCATTTTCTCCATCTCCTCAGGTGTTTTAGGACACTGATCCTTGGATAGGTTGATTCCATGTCTAAAAGGGAGGAACCCTTTCTTGGAATCTTGCATGCTAAAACGGGCAAGAATTGCATCGATATAAGTAGCTTGTGATAAACCCAACATCCTATTCTTGCGATCTCGTATAAGCTTAATCCCTAGGATGTGACCGGCTTCTCCCAAGTCCTTCATTTCGAATTGGCCGGATAACCACACTTTCACTGAAGATAACACTCCTACATCATTTCCGATGAGCAGGATATCATCAACATATAGTACTAGAAACACTACCACTTTTCCGTTGCGCTTCTTGTACATACATGACTCATCCGGACATTGATCAAAATCAAAAGACTTGATTGCTTGATCAAAACGGATGTTCCAAGATCTAGATGCCTGCTTAAGCCCATAAATAGACTTCTTGAGCTTGCACAACATATGCTCTTGACCTTTTGCTATAAATCCATCTGGTTGCACCATATAGATGCACTCATCCAGATTTCCATTAAGGAACGCGGTCTTGACATCCATTTGCCAAATCTCGTAATCGAGATGAGCCGCAATGGACAAGAGAATTCGGATGGACTTAAGCATGGCTACTGGCGAAAAAGTTTCCTCATAGTCGATCCCTTCTTTCTGAGTATACCCTTTTGCAACAAGCCTAGCTTTAAAGGTATGCACCTTCCCGTCCGCCCCTCTCTTCTTCTTATAGATCCACTTACATCCAATGGGTTTAATCCCTTCAAGTGGTTGTACAAGATCCCAGACCTGATTAGAGTACATAGACTCCATCTCTGATTTCATAGCCTTTTGCCAAAGTTCCACATCTTTATCTTGAAGTGCCTCATTGTAGTTGCAGGGTTCGGCATGTTGATCATCAGAGATCATTTCAAAAGACTCTCCCAACAACGTATACCGACTGGGTGGAACAATAACCCTCCCACTACGACGAGGTACTGGTGTGTCAATAGGTGCCTCTACAGATATCTGTTATGGCGTTTCCTCCTGCACTATTGGTGGTAAAGAAGTATGTGCCGGTCTCTCTCCTCTTAATTCCTCTAGAACAATTTTACTTCTGGGCTTGTGGTCTATCACATAGTCCTCTTCTAAGAACCGGGCATTAGTGCTAACAATGACCTTCTTATCCGTAGGACTATAAAACAGTCCACCTTTCGTTCCTCTAGGGTACCCTACAAACAAGCAAACTTCTGTCCTTGATTCCAATTTATCTGCGTTCCCATTCAACACATGTGCTGGACTACCCCAAACCTGAACATGCTGAAGACTAGGTTTGCGCCCAGTCCATAGTTCTGTGGGTGTAGATGGTACTGACTTAGATGGTACCAAGTTAAGAATATACGCTGCTGTTTCTAGTGCATGTCCCCAAAAAGAAATTGGTAAATCTGAATAACTCATTATTGATCTTACCATATCCATAAGAGTCCTATTCCTCCTCTTTGCTACACCATTTTGTTGTGGCATACCTGGAGCTGACAACTGGGATGTAATCCCTTCAGCTAACAAGTAGTCTCTAAACTCTCCCAAGAGGTATTCACCACCACGATCAGATCGCAGTGTCTTGAGACATTTACCCAAACGTTTTTCCGTTTCCGCCCGATACTCCCTGAATTTCTCAAAGCATTCGGACTTACGGCGCATCAAGTAAATGTATCCATACCTTGAGTAATCGTCAATAAAAGTGACAAAGTACTCAAAACCACCTCTAGCTTGGATATTCATAGGCCCACACAAATCAGAGTGAACCAATTCCAACGGCTCTTTGGCTCTATATCCTTTTGCTGAAAAAGGCCTTTTTGTCATCCTACCTTCCAAACAGGATTCACAGACTGGAAGTTCCTCAACTTGTAATGAATCTAAAGGTCCATCTCTAACCAGTCTAGAAATCCTATTCAGATTAATATGACCAAGACGTAAGTGCCAAAGATACGTTTGATTCAATTTAGAAGGCTCTTTTCTCTTACGTGGTAAATTATTATTGTTATTCAATTCATGCAGTTGCACTGTAGGAAATATAGGATTAATAATGTAGAGATCATCCACCAATGAACCAGAGCAGATAAAACGTTTATTTAACTTAATAACTATAGAGTCACTAAAATAAACCAAATATTCATCCTTTATTAACTTAGAAACTGAAACCAAGTTTCTTCTAATAGTAGGAACATAAAGACAATCTCTCAAAATTAAAATCCTATTACTATTAAAATTTAAAAACACATTTCCTACTGCAACTGGTGCCACTCTCGTAGCATTTCCCATATGTAGATAAATCTCCCCATCACTAAGTCTTCTGGTTTCCTGGAACCCCTGCAATGAATTGCAAACATGATTAGTGGCTCCCGTATCTGCACACCAGGTACTGGTAGATAACACCGCTAAACATGATTCAACAACTAGTGAAAAAGATTTACCTTGTTTGTTCACTTTATTGAGAAAAGCCGGACATTCCTTCTTCCAGTGTCCTTTCTGCTTGCAGTGAAAACACTTACCCGCAGGCTTTTTCACTCCATCTTGAGGCGCATGAACTGTCTCCACAATCTTTTTCTGAGATTTGTTCCCCTTCTTCTGGCCTTTCGGCTTAGAAGTAGAAGCCTTCTCTGCCACTAACGCTGATGGTGGTTTCTTCACAACCAAAAGACCCTCAGCTGCTTGGAGTTCCTTAAGAAGTTCCGCCAAAGATAAATGCATTTTGTTCATAGAATAAGTCAGGCGAAACTGCTTAAAACTCTCAGACTGCAATGAGTTAAGAACGAAATCGATATGAATTTCCCCATCAATTTCAACTCCAACGATCTCTAGTTCATTAAGAAGAGCTATCATCTTCAGAACATGATCCTTAATCGGTGTCCTTTCAACATGGGTGACACTCACCAATTTTTTATGAAATTTTACTTTCTGTTCTGTGGCATTCTCATCAGGTCTAGTAGGGCATACCTCAGACAGCACAAAAATTGTGCCTTTCAGCAATTAACACAATATCTAAGTTCCTTTTTCAGTCAATATAATTCGATCCAATAAGTTTATTTTCTTTGAGAATAATTGCAAGTGGATTGAAAGAGTCCATTTTTGAATCTGAGAATCAAATAACATAACAATCAATTATGAAGGGCAATAAAAACTTTGAATTTCATTTTAATATTGGTTCCCTCTACCACATGTTAAAAGAAAAACATTGGCAACCCTACACACCGTAAAAAACATGCTTCGATGGGAAGTCTCTACTCTTTATCATTTGTGTAGATAGGCACAACCTTTTAATTTTACTATCTAGACACTATACCGTGCCAAGCAAAATTAAATAGCCAATATAGCTTCGGTCCTATAAATAATAATAGTGACTCAGATGGTGAGGATACTATTATTTACAGCTAAGTGTATACCATTACCTAGCCCCATGACCCATTGTTCCGTTATAAATTACCTCAGATGGTGAAGTAATTCATACAACAATTATCATAGACCTATCCTTTAAGGAAGTTTGTACCGATGAGGCTATAATTAATTTTGCCCGATGGGGGGGAAGGTTCTAAAACCATCACATAAAATTAATTACATCATCTACATACTAGTAATGGAGACCGTGGGATTTATATAAAAAATAAACTCCCTCTCCCACTTAGTTATTTTAAAAAAAAATTTGTGAGGGTTATCAAAATTTTCGAGTTTGCAAAAACCGTGATCTAGGTCAAAGCCAATTATCACCATGTTGTCCAATATGGTAAAACTATCACATATGCTATACTCATGGAAACATGCAAAAACATAAATAAGGAAACATAATAAGATATGCATCCCAATTATTATGGTCAATATCCTTGTTTCCAAAAAACAGCCAAGATTGCAGCCGTGTCTTGCCCACCAAGTCAGAGGTTGATGCAGGCACAGGGGGTCGAAGGGGGTCGAGCTGCAAACTATCCCGGGCGGCCTCGCGGGGTCCGGGAGGCCGCCCGGCGGGGTGCGGGGCAGCGCCCCGTCCCGCCAGAGCCGTTTCTTCATTAAAAAACGCATCTGCTCCATCAAAAAATTGAATTTCGACCTCCAAACAGCAACTTCGGCCATCATACAGAAACTACGATTTTATACATCAATCCTATGCCTCCTTTACAGAGTTCACATAAACTAGATCAAAAATACATACTGCATGACTTGTAATCTTACAACAGTTCTACATATCAAATAATGATACAACTGGAGAAATAAAGATTACACAAAAACCTTAAGCCTCGCACATGCCGGAGTTCACAAACTACTTTTAATATTACAATCACGAAAAATAATCGTGGCTCTCAAATATAAAAGCAGTAACCACGTATGCAAAAACGTGGGATCCAATCATACAAACATACATGCATGACCATAATAGTGGGATAAGATTTTCTGCAAAACAGACGTTAGTAAAACTGAACCCTGCAAAACCGGTTACCACAGTTTCATACTATGCGATCTACGGACAACATGGCCTGTTTAATCCATACGCGCGATTACAGCCGGCTCTGATACCACTGTTGGGAAACTGAATCCCCAAGACCCAGTAATGACGCGTACAGATTAGACAACAAAAATAAAAATCCTACAAGGCGGAATTAGGGTTTTACCACAACTCCCGGCGACACGAACGCTGGTTGAACTTGTTATAGCACGTCTTGCTATAAACCACGAATACTGCTCGATCGTACCTTACGATCTTCTATCGTATTCCCTGCACGTCTAGAACGCGAACTGAGTGTGGACTCTTTCGCGATCTGTTTGCTCTCTCTAAGTCTGCCTCTATTTCGTGAATAATAGAAAAACGTTAATCTGACCTAGAGAGCATAACGTATATATATAGGGCTACGATAGGGACCTAAGGAGTAATAAGTCAGGGCTCCCAGTGTAAATAAGAAAACCTAATCCCACCAGGATTCTACTTCTTATTTCACTAATTATAATTCACCCCACTACAGAATTATAATTGCACTCCCATCATTATCTCTATTATATTTCGAGCTCCATGATATTAAATACTTATTAATCTCCGCACGTTAAGATTACAGATACCCGTTGATTAAAATAAATTACTAACAGTACTTTCTACCATTAACAACCAGTTGAACTTCCCCTTCTATTTTGTTGGGATTCTCTGTTGCAATAAGAATCCTACCTTTTGTAAACGAAACTTCCCTCAGAGTGTCACTATCTACTTCGATAAAGTAGCCCCATGAACTTCCAATTGCTCTGAAAGATGGAATGTTCCATGCATTGAGAGGCATTCCATAACATGCAATCCAAACAAATCTCTCATCCTTCGCTGCTTCTCCGTTCCAAGGTTTAACCTCCTCAAACCACAAGTCAAGCCATTTCTCTTTCAAAACCTCGTTTCTTCGATCTTCACTTGGAAATGTTATAACCATATATCTTCCTCCCATTGGTTTGATCTGTATTTTCCCCATCTTTTCTTTTTTAAACAGAGATTCCAAATCCTTAGCCGAAGTCAGTCGTCTCACCTTCCCAACTACACTCCGAGTTAGCCAACCATTACCAACTGCTTGAACATTTATGGTTTTCCTTCCTTCTTTAACCTCATCGTCTTGTTTTCTCAATCTTCCATCACCTCCCTGTTTGCTGGATTCTGGAACCCCTTTCCTTCTCCACACTTCGTTGCCCCTTTTTTCGAAACCCTTCAGAGTCGGGTTACTCCGTTGGGTCCGATCACTCTGTTGATAGATCACTATCTCCTTCCCATTTCCAAATGCATTGCCATTGTTTGTTTGTGGGTTAGATTTTGGGTGTTGATTGTTGTAACCCCGCTGATATCTGGAGCCATCTTCAGCTGCAAGGTTTTTCTGTTTGTGCTGATCGTAAATCTGAGTTGGGATCCCACCTTGCTTCTTCGCAAATTTTGCCACGTTTACGATCAGTTCTCGACCCCAGATCCAAGCTCTATTTGTAGATTCCACCGCTTGAATCGCACTTCTAATGGATTCAAACCTAATGAAACCGAAGTTCTGTCCCGACCTCTTGCTTTTCTTATCAGGGATGTAGCAATCCCCAATCTTTCCAAATCTAGAAAATAAGTTGTATGCGAAACCTTTGCGAATTCCATTTGGGAGATTATCTACGAAAATTGTAGATTTCCTCAGCTCAAACGCATCGCCCCCCTTTCCCACTCTCCCTATCTCTTTCAAACGATTCATATTCCCCCCAAATTGAGTACTTGATCTCCTTATTTGACCATTCCCATTCACTCATTAACCCCCAAGTTCCTTGCTGATTATCGATCACTATATCCATTTCTACACCACATTTTTGCTGATTTTATTTTACATGTGTCCTGTTAGTGCTCCAATTTTATTTTTTTAGTTGATTATATTTTATTTTGGTCAACTTTGGCAAAATGGTAAGAAAAAAAGTAGGAAAAGCATCAGTGAATTTCGTATTTGGAATGTTAGCGTACCATTGTCGGGATGTGCGTTCCAATTCATAGTTCCTTAGGATGGTACCGAATTGTGGGAACAGGGGACTGAACCAAGCAGCAAAAACCAAAAATTAAGGAGCTGTAAAAAGAGATATAAAAAAAGAACACACTGGCCATAATAAATCTACAGAACTGCCAAGCAACGATAATTAGAGATGGCTATGGTTTCTGGAGTCGTCAACAAAAGCAAACATTAATAGGGTAAGAAGAATAATCTGTGGTGCGTGTAGCGACCATTCTTCTATCCCTTGCTAAGACTATCAACAAAATCAATAAAGGCTTATGCTGCTTGTTAGATTTCTTGGAGGGTTCCAATCTAAAATCAATTGGTAATAGGTTGAGTAGCCTCTAGATTTTATTAATCAAGTTTGGGTGGCTTAGATAAGCGATGTGGGACAAGTCTAATACTCCCCCTCACGTGTAGCCCGGATGCAAGTGAAAGTACGAATTGAGAAAATTAGGAGATTTGACTCTGGCGACCCCTCACATGCAGCCCGGATGCACGTGAAGGTATGAATTGATGAGTTGACTCGGTGACAGAGACTTGACCACACGATTTGAGACCATCCAAGACTTAGCTCTGATATCATGTTAGATTTCTTGGAGGGTTCCAACCTAAAACCAATTGGCAATAGGTGGAGTAGCCTCTAGATTTTATTAACCTTGTTTGGGTGGCTTAGATAAGCAATGTGGGACAAGTTTAACACTCCTCCTCACGTGCAGCTCGGATGCACGTGGAGATACGAATTGAGAAAACCAGGAGATTTGACTCAGTTGACCCCTCACGTGCAGCCCGGATGCACGTGGATGTATGAATTGATGGAGACTTGACCACATGATGTGAGGCCACCCAAGACCTAACTCTGATACCATGTTAGATTTCTTGGAGGGTTCCAACCTAAAACCAATTGGCAATAGATGGAGTAGTCTCTAGAATTTATTAATCAAGTTTAGGTGGCTTAGATGAGTGATGTGTCGCTGAACAACATAGCAGGAGAACCGGAGAGGCTAGGTCCTATAAAATGTAGTCAATTTAGATATCCCCTTGGAAAGGTGCAGGAACCAAACATTATCTGCACCAAATCAAAGCAATCCTTATCAATTATCTGTATTTTTCGATATGCCAAAACTATCCACAATTCACAATTTACATAGTACAAAATAGAAGACTAAGTGCTCCCAGACACATGATTTAATTGCAATGACACATAAACTCGTTTCTAGGAGCTTCTGCAAAAAATGAAAGCAAATACAGAAAAATGGATATATGATCAATGAACGGATTAGCCAAAAAAGAAAAGGAAAAACTAGGGTAGTAGTTGGATATATGATCCCACTAATTACCCAATTAAATTGCAAATCTTGAAACTTATGCTAACTTTGGGATCTTGTTGTAGAGACCCATAAATTTCTTTATTAAATTTTAATTTTTTATAAGTAGACAAATAATGGTTTAATGTGGAAATTATAGTTGTGGGTTAATGTGCAAGGATTTGGTAATTGTGGGTGTTAGTGCAATATGGTGTATATATATGTGTGGTGTGAATGGCAGGGAATTTATTTTCCCAAAATCCATCTCTCTCGGCTCTCTTTCTTCTCTCGGCTCTCTCTATCTCTCACACTCCCTCACCCAAAAACTCATCACCAAATTCAAAGCCCACAACAAACCTCCATTCCATCTTCTACTTGCGTATTGGAGTTCGTATCTCATTGGATAGAGCTCGGATCGGAGTATTATGTTCGGTTTGCATTCCGGAAGTTAGGGTTTGCTCAATCTCTTCAGTTTCGGCTTGGATACTCAAGGTAGGGAATTCAACCTCTCTTTATATGTTTTATGAGTGATTCGGTGCCTGAAATCGGGCTTGTAATGTCGTGTTTAAGCTTGGACCGAAATTCTGCTGCTGTTGTAAGAATCGGCCATTTTTTCCCGTATTCCTACCAGTAGGCCCGTCCTTCCTACTGGTAGAACGTTGTTGCTTTGCCAGAAAATTAGTTTCCTACCAGTAGGAACTTTATCCCTACCAGGAGGACGAGTGAGAAATTCTTCGTAACCAACTCAAACGTACTGCAACAGCTCAAAAGCTGCTTGAGAAACTGCTCAACCTACCGGTAGGCATAATCCTTCTACCGGTAGGACAAGTATCAGATTTTCACATTGGCTCTTCTGTTTGTAGTTTCTACCGGTAGGACTTTTTTACCTACTGGTAGGTCAAGTACCGAATTCTTGTCCTCTATCGGTAGGATTCAGTCACCTACTGGTAGGAGGTTGAGCTGCTATAGTGTCTTTCAGCAGCTTTTCATACGTTCTTTCAAACCACTTTTTTGAGCCTTTCATCGACTCGATTGGGTTCATTTACACATTATTTCTAGTGTTTGAAGAATAATACCTATTCCTTACATAAAATCGCGTCCGATGGACTTGAACGAACTTATTGAGTTAATTATCATGAAAACTAGGATCAACAGATTGACGTTAATGGATTACGGATATAAGGTGATATGTTACCGCCTAAATTGAACTAAAAACCGCAGTGAGCATTTGATGCGTGGAGTATGGGTTTAACTTGAAGTGAAAGGTTAGTAGACTACCTAAAGGGAAATTAATGACAGTTTAAGAACAGGTGAAGAATATAATGATATAAAGGGTAGCTATTCGATGTAACGTGAAGCACGCATTGTAAAGGTTGATATCTTTTGAACCCGAAAGTGGGAACCAAACGGAGAATCGGATATAAGGAGTTCCGAGAACCCGGAAGGAGAATCGGATATATATGGTCCTAAGAACCTGGAATGAGAATCAGATATATATACGGGGTCCCGAGAACCCGGAATGAAAATTGGATGTACGGGGTCATGATCACCCAGAATGTAAACTGGGTATACGGGGTCCTAATGCTCGGAATGTCTTCAGATTGATTTCGTGATGTGACGATGTGAAGGATTTCTTGTGTGCCCATCAAGGACCCATAGGGAACATATGAGATACTAAGCGGTTGGAATGTAACCATATGTGATGAATGTGTGAAGATCGAAAGATGAGTAAAAATGAATTCAAAGGACAATGATAGGTTAATTGACAAGAGTGAAGTGTTCGTTTTAAGTTCTTAATTTCTACTATAGTGCTTGTGTCTTATCCATACTTCTTTGTTATCCAAAAGTTTATGTTTCATCGGCATCTTTCATCTCATTTGCATATAGAGTTTAGGTAGACTTTTCTACTGGGCTAGTGTAGCTCAAACCTTATATTATTTTTAGGTGCTAACCCGGATCAATAGCTTGTATGACTGGAATGCTTGGAGTGTGAACATACCCTCTTTGAAAGCTAACCGAAGGAGTTACCTATTCATCTTTGAAAAGTTATTTTGAAAAATGTATTAGTAACTTAAGTTGTGATTCTTTTGATTAAGGAATATTTGTAAACTCTTAACTCTCTTGACACTTGATACTTACGTTAATTTGGGCCGTTGAGCCAAAGATGTAATATTCGGAAATCTCAAGGATTTGGAAGTATTATGTTGGGAATAGAATTTCTGTAATCTTTTGGGTATCGTACAGATTAATGTGAAGGTTTTCATTATGAAAATCATTATATTTATGTTGAAAATCAAGGGCGTAAGACTTGTAATCAAATAATGACAGCTAACATATGGGGGATACCAAGCCGTTTCGTAGTTAAAAACTAGGGTCGTAGAATAAGTTACCATAGCAATTTCAGGACCAAAGAGTCTTATTCTACAACATGACCTGCACATACATTGTGGTTAGTGGATATGCTGATATAGTTCGAAAATATGAGCAATATTTGTGATTGACTCCTAAATAGGATTTAAAAGAAGTTTTTCACGCCTATATTCTTGTCACACCCCAAAATGGTAAGTGACCGGCCGTGAACCATGAGACAAATTCATGGAACACATAGCCTAAAAAGAAATTTAATTAAATTTCAAAGCAAAGAACTACTAAGCAGCCAACCACTTTTTTTTATTAAAAACAACTCCAACCATTTAAGTTCAACAAAAAGCATGGGGCACAAACATCTCACGAACCAAATAATACCAAGTGATCCACCAATAATAAAAAGAATTCAATAACTGACAAATGTCTCAAATGCGGAAGCGATTAATAAAATAAAAATATGATGAGGCACCCTAAGGAGGTCAACCAAACTAAATCCACGAGATGCCACCAGAGTCCTCCTAATTGCCCAACTTGCCTGAAAAAGAAGTTGGAATAAATTCGTTAGCTGACGAGTTCAGTGAATGGCGAAGCATGTATACTAGAATAAGGTTCTGAAATAGGGATCAAAATAATTTACCATGTCAATATAATTTGGCATATGCGGTGAACAACAAAATAATTCATTAATCCAATTAACGATTCATCCGATAAGTCTTAATGGTGTTCTCAATCCAATCTCCAACAACAATGGGGAACCACAACCAAAATCAATAGTACCAAGTGCCAGTGAATAAATATCTCAAAATTGGATCCAATATCAAAACTTAGAGTCCCACGAGTAAGCAGCCCGTGGAACTTTTCCCTAAGATTGATCCGGTCAATAACAACCGTTGAGCATTAGGGTCACCGGCTTAATCCGATTTCTTCCCTAATGGCCAGAGTCACCCGCACACAGAGGATTAATTTTCCTGGACTTCCAAAATAAATGTTCCCATCAATATCCCCAAAGTTCTCGCCAAAAGATTATTCAATCAACATATGGTTTCACCAATCCGCATGCCAATTTCAAAAACCAAATAAAACAAATATATGTTCCCAATTGCAATCATTAATTTTCTAAAATAATAATTTAAGGGATACGAGAAAGTTCGCAAATACGTAACATGCATAACCACTCACCTGAGTCCAAACGTAATGCAATCGAACACGCAAAAAAGAGGCTAACCTGAACAGAAGAACAATACAAAATGACTAACTAATCTAGATATGACATAATCTTACAGAAAAGACTAAACCTAAGTAACTACCAGACCCTCTAAAACCCAAGACTTCGACAACTGATAAAACCCAAATCCAAAATCATCATGCCACTATATGACAATACCCATTCTCCCAAATTTCCTACAGCCTCTCAACTTCAAGCCGGCCACCACCCAACAAAATTAACAATAAACTAAGATAAGTAATAACTAAGAAAAGAACATTGTTCGCACGAGCAATTCCAATCACCTGAACCACCACCCACACGACACAACACCATCGCCCCATATTTGGCCAATATTCTTCACGCCACACACCGCCACAAACACCGAACCCTCCCTCCCTCTGTCTCTCCCACGCACAAACACGAGCTGCCACCCACCATATCAACATAAAATAATATCCATCTTATTAAATCTGCCCCTTTATGAATGGTACTGATCCCAAGTAAGTAAACAACCAAGAATTTTACTGAAACTTACCATGTCGGAAGACGAGTACGAAGACGACTCTGATACTCTTATGCGGCCACTGCTTTCTCTCTCTCTCTCTCTCCAGCCTCTTATCTCCAATGTTAACCCTAATGAATTTGTGATTACCTAACCAAGTAAAACCCGTTTAAACTACCCACTGATAACCACGCACACCCTCAAATATAGTTAATTAGTTAATTAGAATTTAGATAGAACATAACGTACACAAATTTATAAAATTACCATCCTGTACCACTACTTTACCCAAAATCAATCTTATACTCCAAAGATTACAATCGTGTCAATATTATCCATAGAGCGCGCAATTTAATTAATTAATTAGGACCCAACCATAACACTCCAATAATAAATGGCAACGTAATTAAATAAATAAATAAATAAAACACTAGGCCGTAACTATTGTGATCAACCAAAAAATTAAGGGAAGTCAAAATTTTGAAAATTATACTCATCTTTAGGATCTAAAGCCTCCTTTGTACTCTAGCCCAGTTCAATGCAATGGTCACATAGATCCAATCCATTATGTGGTTCAGGAACATAAAAAATGCATGTCGAGACCGACTATTGAAAAGTATAGTGCCAAAAACTCCCCAAAATCCGAAGAAGAAATCAAGCCCCATGCTAACATAAAATCCTTGAGTAATGGACCTATCCTCATCTTCTTGAATGCTTTTGTCTTTGGGTTGGAGAGTAATTGGAGGATCTCCAAGGCATTTGTTGGGAAGTGGAAGCCCACAAAGGTTAGGATTCCCAGAATATGCAGAAGCATTAAAGCTTTAGAGTTGTGTGCTTAATGGGATTTCACCAGACAAGTTGTTACTTGACAGGTTCAAAACACTCAAAAAATTTAGATGAGCAAGAGTTCCAGGACTTTCACCAGAAAGTTTGTTTGCAGACAAGTCAAGAGATTCCAATATTTTCATCAGACCGATCTCTTGGATGATTTTTCCTGTCAAAGTGTTTCTTGAGAGGTTCAAGGAATGCAACCCTACAAAGACTCCCTACTTGTTCAGGAATATTTCCGGATAATACATTGCTAGAAAGATCAATGATCTTTAGTAGTCCTAGGTTTTTGCCGTACTCACGGTCTAGTCCTTTCCATTACACGAATGCATTAGCTGCATATGTAGCTTCAATATACATGAAACCATCACCCCCATCATCGACATACGGTTCGTAATTATAATTACTTTCCACCAAAGAAGTAAAATTGGAAAAGCACGGTGGTATATTTCCTGACAAATGATTCTGGGATAAGTCCAAGATTTGAATGCGGTTAAGCGGACATAACTGTCGAGGTATGCTTCTGTTGAGCTCGTTGGATCGAAGAATAAGGACAATCAAACTTGTCAGGTTTGTCCCCAACCATGCTGGCACTTCCCCGGATAATTTGTTATTGCGCAAGTTCAATATTTGAACTTCACTTAGTGAGCCGATAGAGATCGGAATTTCACCGTACAAATTGTTGTATGCCAAACTAATGATGGATAGTTCTTTGAAATGGGACAAACAATATGGAATCTCTCCCGATAGTAGGTTATTTGAAAGGTCAAGATAGTCGAGCGACCCGCTAGTATTTGCACATAAGAAATAAAGTGACCCTCTAAACTTATTCTTGGAGAGCTTCAAAAAAGTTAGAGTACAAGGAATTGGTGGTACTGGACCTGTAAGAAGATTATAACTTAAATCTATCCAACAAAGAGTACCCTGAACCTTCAAAGATAGATCAGGCAACAAGCCATTGATCTAGTTGTGAGAGAGATTTAAATATCTAAATCCTGGGGATAGATCCCAGAACCAGCTGGGAAAATTACACGCAATTCCATTACTAGACATATCAAGCACAGACAATTTGTTTTTGAGTTCGAAGCCATTTTGGGAAACGAGGACCCAACTTGCAAGGTGAAATCTTCATAACATCAAGTTGGAAAGGGGGAACCCAATCGAAACAGAAGTTAAAAGTTAGTACATTATAAGAGAAGTCCAAATACCACAAACTTGAGAGATTGGAGAAGTGTGCTTCAGATATTGTGCCATTTAATAAGTTGAAAGATAGCTGAAAACCCTAAGCTTGTGAAGCTGTCAAATACTTCTGTCTATAGTCCCATACAACTGATTGTTTTCCAAATCTAAGGTTTGCAATGATGGAAACACTAAAAGATCGGGGAATGACCCTGTAATTTGATTTCCTGACAAAGATAGATAAACGAGACTCGGAAAGCTTCCAATATCTTTCGAGAAGGACCCACTCAATGAGTTATTATCGAGGTACAATGCCCTTAAGAGATCGAGAAAATCTAGTGAAATCAGGCAATGGACCTTTAAGCCGGTTGGAAGATAAATTAATCCAAACTCTCTAATGAATTCTTTGCCCCTGACATTTTTTGCAAAAACTCGTGAAGCTCTTTCGTTAGATTATTATAGAATAGATCCAAAGACTGCAAATGACTTGAATTCGCAGAGGATTTCGAAAGGCCACCTTCAAGTTGATTCCAAGAGAGACTGAGGGTTGTGAGGGAAAGCATGTCTCCAAAGTCATCTGGAATCGAACCTTTTGACTCGTTATATCCGAGGTCAACATAAGCAAGGCTGCTTCTAAAGTTGAACAACCAAATGTATATTGAAGAAGATAGACTGATGAAAGAAAGATCAACGAAGGACAGGGACATGGAAGAATTAGAACTGAGCGAGGATGAAGGAGTGATATCAAGTAGGGAACAACGGGATAAGTGCAACTCTTTGAGGAGAGGGAGATTACTGATAGATTGAACCCAAGCAGTTGCTTTGCTGAGTTCAACCAAAGAGAGGTCAAGGTGACCTAGTAAAGAAAGATGAGAAAGCCACTCAAGGTTTTCGATATTCAGCATAAATTTCCGCGGAGATTAAGATGCCTCAAGTTGGAAAGGTTGCTGAATTGCTGAGGAATTGGGCCATATAAATCATCATTGAAACTAAGGTCCAAGTACCTCAAATGGTGTAATTCATGCAATGATCGAAGGGCTAATCTTACCTCCCAGAGGCTGATAAAGAAGATAATCATCCGTTGTATGAAGAAAAGCTGTGGCTTGTCGATAGTAACTAGATTTTGGAGAGCTGTTGTAGTAAAAACTACTATTTTACCTAGCCTCGGTTGAGGCTATTAGAGCACATATTTTTTGTATTTTGACTGAGCAAAGTACTGTATTAAAATTTGGCTTTTACCTAGTCTATCAACATGCCTTAGAAGTTAACAGTCCCTATGAGCATATGCAATAGGTTTGGAACTAGAAAATAAAAATGTATTTAAATTTAAAGTCTATTCAAAATGGAGCATTTTATTTGTTGTTTGGTTCTTCAAACGGCATCATCTTTAGGTACCACTTTAATATCCTTAATGGATCCATGAACTGAAGCCGGATCAATCTCTGTGTTATGATCATCACCATTTGTGATAGCCCTTTGATACATGTCCAGCTTAGACAAGTCCAGCTTAGACAAATCTTCATGATCTTTGCCCTTACCCCATGTTACAAGATACAAGCCTATCACTATCACTGTCACTATTGCTCCAAGAAGCCTAGAAATATAAATTCAACAACTTCGATCACCTCAGTTAGTCTAACAAAATGAGAATGAGAAATGATGTTCAAACAAGCAATTATATGAACATATCATCGAACGAATGGCACCCATTTTATAGGGATATCTACCACAAACTTTTGCAAAGATATAATGGGGAAAGACTTGGAGTTTTCAACAATGATGTCATGTCAGTGAGTGGTGGTGTTGTATCATTCAAGATCTAATCATCGATGCATTAACACGCCCATCACGTTTACATCCAATTGATCCAAAGCTAGCCTTGGAAAAGAAAGCAGGAGAGAGATGCTCTGTTTCTACATCAATCATGGATACACCACAAGTTTTCCAAGATGTTAAGAGGAAAGACAGTCAACAATGATGTCTATGAGTGCATTCAATTAACAAAGCGAGCATTCATTTTAGGACGGAAATAGAGTTTTTTAATAGCACAAAAATTTCCAACACATTGTGTGGAAAGACCTGGAGTCCAACAACAGCAGCGTCCAAGATTTCTGTTCAGCGGTGACAAAATCGTGCAAAAAAAATTGCATTGCAAAACTCTATCTTAAATGCAGATTTCTATTTGATTAAAAATAAATTGATTTGATTAAAAAGTAAATGAGTCTGATTAATTTTGTGTTGTCATATACTATCAATTTACTCAAAGAATTTTTTTGGTTAAATATTTACTCACAGATTTTGTTCTCTCTTATATTGGCTATGCACGAATGACCCAGTGCAACAATAACAAAAAAAATTTATATTATATTACAAAAAACAAATTTTTAGTGTATTTTTTTAACGCAATGATTTTGCTTGAAAATCAGTGCATTTTTTGAACCCAAAGTGTTCGTTGGGCTGCTAGTGTAGCCGCCCGTGTTCAAGAATGATGTCTATGAGTGTTGGTGCATCTTTCACCTTTGCTATTGGACAATCTTGTTTACAATTGACTGACCAAGTGCAAAACTTACTTTTTGCTATGAGTGTTGGTCCAAATTTTCCTTTTTGAAAAGTGAAGTCGTTGTTTACAATTGACTGACCAAGAGCAAAACTTACTTTTTGCTACTTTTGGACAAAGTCGTAGGGGTAGTAGCAGACGGTATGAGTGGGGCAATGGATGGTGTCATTGATGGATCATCCATTGCCCTGTAGGGGTGCGAATTAGAATCCCCTGTTGTTAACAAGAAAGGAGATAAGGGCGCGTGGAAGGGTAATTGGAAAATAGGTGTATCGATTTCAATAAGATGTCCTTTAAGGTAATTGCTCGTGAATGTATATTGGTACATGACTAAAGCTATGAAAAAAAATTGGGGTGCGAGCACAATCTCCCGTTGTTAATGGGAAAGGAGATAAGGCGAGTATGAAGAGATAATATCACCCTCAGTTCCTCAAAAAGTCATGTTCAACCAAGTCTATTGTCTATCTATGAGCTAATGATTAAATAAATGTTAGTACAAGGTTCATCAAGGACTCTATATCAAATATTGTGTATATATGATATACTCCCTCCGTCCCATTTTCTTTGTTCTTTTTTGATATTCGTGTCAGTTTTCAATCGTTTAGAGCAATGGCACCAGATTCTGTATATCTTACTTTTTAGGTAAAATAGAGAACCAAGTGTTGAAAACACTTCTACAGCAGGAAGCAGCCTAGGGATCAGCTTAGGTATTATACATTTACCAAAAAACCACGGCACTTTTAGCGAACCAATGTTGCGAAGGTAAAGAATAAAGAATTATTTCTTTAGGCTCTTGCAGTACTTTATCCCCTCTCTATGAGCATGTATTAAAAGATTGACAACGAAAACAATAACTTAAAACTAAAAGATGCATGAATGGATGATAAAAACTTAAGGAATCTATCTCCAACTATTCTAGGACTTTGCCCCTACTATAGTCATACTCTTCAACAGGGGTGTTCAAGAAAATCGTCCGAACCGTAAAACCGGTCCAATCCGGACCGAACCGTCCTATTTGGTAAGGTTCTGCGGTTCTATGGTCAGGTTATGGTTCCAAAAAAATAAGAACCGTTAATGTTGGTTCGGTTACTGGTTCTCAATTAATAAACCGTGGTTAGAACCGAATCGGACCGTTTAAAACTAAGATAAATATAAAAATACATATGTGTGTGTAATTAAATATGTATTTGAATTTGGTAGGTTTATCTTTTTCATGCTAAACTTAAGTTATTTAGAGATGAAATCTCATTTGTTAGGAAAGTTTTTATTTTCTTCATTCCTTTCCTATTCCAGCAGATTATCTTTCTATTTCTTTAATTTTACGAGTTCATGTTTTATGAATAAGTGTTTGGATGCTTATTGGATAGAACCGGAACAGAACCAAAATCGGACCAGTCTTGCGGTTTGGTTCTGGTTAGGTTCCATGCATATATTGGTTAGGTTCTGGTTCCCAATTTTCTAGAACCGTTTGAAATGATCCAGTATTTGGTTTTCTAGAGAACCGGACCAATCCGGACCGCGTACACCCCTACTCTTCAAGAGCGGAAGGTGGGATTGAGTATGCAGAAGTTAATAGAGGTGTGCGTAACTTGGTCCGGACTCCTTAAGTTATAAAATAGCACAATTCTTTTTCATTATTGAACCTATACTTAAATTAGATTGGACACACTTTATTTTGGTTAGCTCGTTAATATGGGTTACAATTACGTAGTCATAATTAAGCTCTTGGATTTTGGTGGGAATTCTGTAGGAAGCTTCTCCCACGGCTATAAAAGGACCCTAAGCTTTAGGTTTCCACACAACTCATAAATTAACTTACCAAGAGTTCCCAAAACCAAAATCAAATTCCCAAAAAACGAAAACTATTTTGTCTTTGAAGTCTTGTTCTAGCCTTTCCATTCTCCAAAAACAAAAATCCAATCCATATAAATAGACTAGAAAAATCCAAAAAAACCATTGCTTAAATCCACTTTCCATATTCCGAAACATACCGAAAAACCTTTCTTTGTAATCCAAGTCGTCGAAGCATTAGTCGAGGAAAGTTCTTTTACAACAGAATCGTGCTTATCCGCCAAGTTTGTGCTTTGAAGGAAATATCCGGGGTTGATCAAAGAAGTTAAATCCTTCGTCTAATTTACAATTTTCGGTAATATTTCTCTTCTTTAAATGCCTTATGCACTTTTTAATTTTTATCTCTTATTTACTTATTTCTCGTTCCATTTGTTTAATTAAATCATCTTAAAATTTTCAAAATTTCATATTCTTGAAATTGTTCAAATCTCCTCTTAGGTCCCGTTCAGTTGCCAGGAAAGTACAGGAAATGATGGAAAAATTAACTTTCCTATAACTTTCGTAGTGTTCAGATTAGTTGGCAGAAAAGTAGTAGGAAATATGTTTTTAAGTTTTCCTGTAAGATTTACTTTCGTGCAAAAGCGATCGGTCAAAAGCATAGGATTTTGCGTCATCGAAAAAGTTTTCTCCATTGTAAGGCCAAAATAACTGGCGGGTAAGAAAAAAAGTGAATGACGCCAATACAAAAAAAAATACAAATTAAGTTCTTAGAAAGGCACTCTGAGATTTAAGTAAGTAACAATAATTTCGACTACTATGGTGTTTTCTTAGATAATTGTTGTGGAAAAAGATTGGTAGTTTATTTATTTTTTGGAAGTATTTATTTATCTTGTTATTAGTCTTCAATTTTATTTTGTACTAACTAATTATCAATGAGTTTTTGTATCGAAAATTAATAAAGCACGGTTGTTTAATATTTGTTTATTTAGTTATCATCTACTTATTTTTTAAACTTCATTTGTACGGTTGATTATTAGAGGATGTCATTTTAAATAGGGGATTTACTTGATCATTCAGAAGATAGCAAATTGAATAGGGAATTGGAAGTCAATTTTTTCATTTCATGTTAAGGCTTTGCATTAGATAAAATACATTTTTCGTATGTGTTAATTTTTAAATATGATAGCCTATTATTTAGCTCTCAAAGTTACTTTTATATAAAATTAGCCATGGGAATAAAAATAAAGAAATTTCTCATACGTGTCTTTTTTCTTGCAAATGAACCAATAAACTTTAATTTTCCTGCAAAAAAAGAGGAAAATGATATTGTCACACCATTTTTTGATAATGCCACACCCTGCAAATGTATTTTTGCACCAAAAAATATACTTGCAGGGTGTGGCAAAATCACTACTAAAAAAAAATGTCAAATAAACACTCATAGGAAGATAGATTTCTTTTTCCTTTACTTCACTTTACTTAACTTTTCCTGAAAATAACTTTTCGGTATAACATTTCTAACAACTGAACGAAGCCTTAGTGAAGAAAGAGCTTAATTTATGATCAGAAGGAAGCAATTTAGGGTATCTCTGATGTCATAATCAAAATTGGATAGTCAAAACATGCCATCTTATTTTTCTGTTATCCATTATAATCAAAAACTCACTTTTAGTAGAGAGAAATAAAGAGAGATGCAAGTAAATGTAAGTGTATGGGTGCATTGATATTGATGGGTGAAGAGAGAAAGAGAAAGAAACGAAATAGTGAAGCAAGTTCAATCAGCAGCCCGGCTCTGATTTATTAAGCCTCCTTCTCCTGGATGGCTAGATAGGACTCCCGAAATTAATTGGCGTGTAGAATATATTAATAAAAACACCCTTAGAATAATTGAGATATCCAAAAAAAAAAAAACTCTGCAAAATAATCGGAGCTGATTTTTGTTTCTCATTTTTTGTTTAGGCCATAATGGAGGATTTGGTCAAGACCGCTAGACTCTACTATAGTAAAAGCTCACCAGAGGTCAAACGAGCAGCAGAAAAATATTTCAATTCGCTGGACGACAACAAAGACGGGAAGGTGAGTTTCAATGAATTTCTAAGGTTAATGCGGCAGGAAGGCCACACGAAAATGAGCAATCGCCATTTCTTCAAAGAAATGGACAAAGACGGGAGTGGAACCCTAGAATTCATGGAAGTTATGGCACTTTACTACGTAATCAAAAGTGGGAGGCCATTTTGCAGTTGGTGCGATGAGTTTATTCCTGGAATGTATTTTACTTGCACGAAATGCTTCGAAAATGACAACAACTCGTTTTTTGTTTGTCCGAAGTGTTTCGAAGAGACTGGAAGCGATCGCTTTGACCATGAGCATGATCAGTTCTTGGATAACTATGCTTTGTTGGAAACCATGAGATTGCAACGGATTGCTAATCATTCGAATCAGCACAAGGTAATTGAAGCAAGGAATTAAAGGTTAATTATTCAATAGTACTGCCCCATCGAGTATCCTGTGGCAATGTTGTTTACATGTTACTACCAGCAAATCACGTAACGAACATTTGTAGGCGAGAAACAATTAATAAGCCTTACGTGATGTAAGTAGAAGCATGGGCAGAGCCAGAATTTATGAAAACTTATGGACAATGGGATCAACAAACTGCTTGTAACCGGAGTCATGACACGTATGGTCGAGTTTGATATAGATAAGAAAACTGCTAGAGACACATCAATGTGTCACACCTCGTAATTTTGATGGGTTCTTAAGAGAAATTTTAGATATTTTATGTGGTTAACTATGTCAAAAATCAATACTCCCTCCATCCTATTTTCATTGTCAATTATTCTATTTGTCTCCTTTATATTTTTTGTCTATATCTTTTAGTGTGGATCTTGAAAAATATACAATATGTATCTTGTTTAATAGATCTCGACGAGTTTATATAATACAAAGTTTTCAAAATTATGAAAAATATAAATAATAAAAAATAACACGCAATTCAAAACTGAACGATGAAAAAAGGATGGAGGGGGTAATATCTATGGACATTTTAAGCAATTTTTCAATTTAGTAGTGTTAAGAAATTGAGGGTAGCTAGTCAGTGAGGTGTTCTTATATATCCAATCTTGGTTGGATATTGCTTTGTAGTTTCATGTAATAGTAGTTGTCTTTGATCGATGTACCCCGTCAAATTTAATAAAAGTTCCGTTTGCTGAGGAAAAAAAAAAGACTCAAGTGGCCCACTTTAGGGTACCTACTGCCTGTTACCCTTCCGTGAAAGAAAAAGGGTGCTTCCAGGGGCGGCTCTGGACTCAAAAAATACACTATATAAAATTTGGTAGTATGTTTTTTTACATACAAAAATCATGGTGATTCACATTTTGCATGCTATGGTTTTTCATCTATCGGGGGCTACCACAAATATAGTAGTAGTAGTATTTCTGGACAACTCAAATAACTTTCCAGAAATTAAAACACATATCGAATGCTCCATTCAGAAAGTCGAAATTTCTTCTCTCTTTTTTTTTTTTTTCCGTAATGTCTTGTTATTTTTCTAATGGTTTTCTCATTATTGGAGCCAAATAATGTTTTTGTAGATCTATTAAATTTTGTATTTCATTATGTCAATGTATCTGTGTATATATAGCTTTGTTCAGGGATGTTGGCCTTTACAGTGGTTGTTTGATTGTGTTTTGTTGCAGCCAAGCTCATCTGTTACCATTACTGAACTTTATCCAACATCCACAACAAATGCTATTGTTCGTTATGAACAACCCAAACCGGTGAGTACCCTTTTGCCAGCTTGGAGTGTTTTTCCTCTTGGGCTTGTTAATTTGGCTTAGGCCCTAAACATTACATTGTACCAATGTTCAGAATAAGTACCGTACTAGTAAAAGTACCGTTTTTCTTTTATTGGTACAGTACGCATCGGTACCGGGATAATCCCGGGTACCGTTTCTGATCTTGTGTTTTAAGCATGAGTGTTATACTAGTAGAAACCTTACGCGTCTCTGATTTTATAACAATTTTATATCACCTTATCTACTGACGAATGGTATTAGAACACTACCCCATTCTCAAAATATTATACACAACACTCTAAATTTCAAGATGTCTTGAGTACTATTTTCACAATAACTTCTTCTTTTTTAAATCTAAATTCTACAATAACTTTGACAATACTCTTTTTTTCTCAGTATATAATGCGTTTAGGAGTAGAATTTCGATTATTGAAGTTGGTGCTACTTGAATGTAACGATAATGCCAACTCTAGCTTGTGGGTTAAGAGAAATTGCTTTGATAATTGAACAATAGAGAGCGAAAATCTGAAGAGTGCAATGGTCTTGATGAATTTGATCTCAGTTTCTTTCTTGTTCTTATTGCTGCCATCGGGTATTCTGCTTAGGATGTGATTTCCTGATGATCGGGCTGGATGTGGCAGATGGTGTCTGTACATTTTAAGCTTTGTTTCCTTACTGTTTTTCCTGTGGTTAAAAATGTGCTTACCATTGCATATTGAGTGTTTATATTGCTTATGTGTGTATGTTTTTCAGAGACCGTGGGATCGTAGGTTGAGAATACTTGACTCAGCAATCGTCGGAGCTGTTGGAAACTTATGCACCATTCTGTGAGGAGTAATATTGCTCAGAAGTCATTCGGGTACTAATGTGTTTAAGAGTCTCATGATTCACACGGCCAGATCCCGTGAATATACCTTGAAAGTTGAAACTTATTAGAAAATAAGTAATTTGTAATTGTGTGTTGAATAATGTGCCACTGAATGGCAGAGATCTGTCTAAGGGAAATAATGTGCAGTATGGTGCACCATGTGTGTAATAATTAACTAAGGAGCATGGCTCCCATGTATGGCTTTTATTATTCTGTAATGTGTAAGCCTTGCATAAAACACACTTTTACGCCTGTTATGTAGGTGAAGAAAAATCCAAAAACAGAGTAAAACAATCCATTCCTTTTAGACTTTTAGTCTCCCCTTGGCCTCATACACCAGTCGGTGTATCATGCACCCAAAATTCACCTTGTCCTTCACCAAAAATCCACCTAAATATTTTGCACCCATTAAAACTCAATTTTATAGATTTCTTTTCGAACCCATATGTATTTAGATCTCTGTTCGAAGCATTATTTTTCATACGAGCCCTCTATCTACTACAAGCGATTCATTCAGTCAGTAAGTGCCAAAGTTTGTTGCCCTGAACCTAGCTAACTATATATGTTTGGATTTCGCAATTGTTTTGGTTATCAGTCGGTACTATATTTTGTATCACTCTGAATACATAATCAAATTTCTTCACTGCTAGCTAATTCTTGCAATGGCGTATGCCCAGGTGTGTTAATTTGATGTGCAAACTAAGGTCTTAGTAACAATAATAGCAAATATGAAACTAAAATTGGATGTCCAGTGTAAGAAAAAGTGAATTGCCAAAAACCTTACTTTGTTGATGTGTGCAATTAAAATTTAAAACATAGCCATAGTATGATTTTGTATAGCTCTACTAGATTTTGTAACCAAGAAACCTAAACAATTTACCAAAACATGCATTACAAGAAAATATAGGCTAACTAGGAAACATGAATAATACCCTATACTAAACAAAGAACACAGAAATCCAAGGGAACCCTAGAAAACTTGGTAACGTAATATTCCCTAATATGATCTAACATGCCGTCTATGCTTTTGGATTTCGAGCCATGGAAATTCGTAAACCAAAAAAAAAATCTCGTAATTGAACGCAAAAATATTGCAACTTGAACGGTGGCAGCAACTACAACATTTGGGAACCATATTGGTCACGAACCCCGAATTTGGCAAACGACCAAAAGTTCGTTCTCCTCCCCTTCGAAAGCAATCGCCGTCAATTTAATTGCTCATCTCTATTGATAGGAATAAAATGACCTCCCAAGGCAACCCAAACCAAGGAGTCCAGCACAACATTGAGCTCAGTCCAAAGGGTGAGCTCTGTAAATGTGACAATTAAGCTAGCAACTAGGAACCAATTATTATAAAATGCTCTAAGTTCGTATGATCTAGAAGACTTAGAGAACAGCCAGAATCTTATCTCATCCTAAGGGATGATGTCGCGAATCCTAAGGGATAGCCATCGAGAATCCATGCACCATAAGGGATAGAGTCCTAAGGAAAGGCGGACACTCCAGCACATATCTAAACCCGTTACAAACAGACGAGACCCAAGAGTCCCAAAGGGACTCCTCCCAAGATTCATATATAAAGATCTCATCTCATCTCTACACAACTCATACTCAATCCATACTCTCTTCCAAAGCAAATCAACTGACTTAGGCATCGGAGGGGTGATGGCGACAGCCACACCGATGCCCATAGCTTTCCTATTCTGTTTTGCAGGTCTTTGATTGAGCACGCCGGAAGCTGCTTCATTAGTTGGAGGATCTGATGGACGGTTGAGGAACTCCACCTCCGGAGGTGACCAAAAACTGCTTCATCATATCATCTATGAATGACTATCTTCCTCAGAAATGTTGTGCTTCGAGAACAGAGTTGTTGAAAGTGATCTGGTCCTCAATTACTTGGGAGGAACACATGGACCAAAGTTAACATGAAACTAATATGATTTCGATCACGAATGTCCAAAGAAGAGATCGAGCGCGTGGGGATCATCGGAATCTGTCTGCGAAAGATTATCGTTCACCTTCAACTTCCCCTTATATCAACCTTCAACTTCGTGCATTTATGTACACTCCGTTTGGAAGTTGTGGAAGAGAAAATTATTAAGAATGAAAGTGAGGAGAAAATTTTGCCGTGCTCAAAGCTTGATTTTACTACCCTCTCTTCACTTAATCTCTCAAACCAAACAATGGAGATAAATTTTTATCTTTAATTTTCCCTTCTCTTCTCTTCTTTTCTACAAGCTCCAATCAAAACGTTAGTTTCTCCTTGGATTTCCTCCACCTCCTTCTTCTTGAGTAATTAAGTATTGTTAGGCCGGGAGCACCACCACGCAATGCTCCGGACCATTACATCCTCTCTTTATCTTCAGTTCTTTGATTGGAAACGAAATCAATCAATGAACCCAACCAAGTGATTCTTCTTGACACGTGAAAGAAAGAAAGAAAGGAACGAATGGGATTCCATCGCCGATAGAAAGTAGCTAGACTATGGAAAGTACAAACTTCACGAATGGTCTTGGGTCTTGGCCACTCGACTATAGCCTGAACTAACTCTTGATCGACTTTAATTGTTTCTAGCATTGTGAAGTTTGTGTTATATTGTGTATTTGTATGTGTCATTCCCTCCATCACTAGGAATCCAGATATTTAGGAAATGTTTAGAGCCAACCGAAGCAGGCGGATCTCACGAATGCACAATGAAACTCATATGCATTAGACAACGTCAAATTCATCAGTATGCTATTAGACAATGACTCCAAGGCCGAAGCCATTTACTCAGTGGCCAGTGCCGAAGTTTATTGCCTGGAACCTAGATAATTTGAGCTTCCAAGACTTTTTGGATTTTGGAACTGTTTTGGTTTATATATATAAATCTGTACTAATTAACATTTCATCACTCTCATTGTATTTTTGCGGTCAATTCATTTTCTAAGACTAGCTAGTCATTATTTATAATAATTCTATCGTTTGAGCCACATTTCTTCCAATTGCGGAGCTTTGCAGGGGCCTGCCCCTGAAAGTAATTTTTATTTTTTATAGATAATTAGAGGCTAGTCCCATTTTTTAGGTTCGGTTTGATTACAACCTTAAATATTATTCTTGAACCTATATAGGCTTGGTTATGCTGTATAATTCCTTGTTTGCCTGTCCAACCCAGATCTCTTCTCTTTCTCTTCTCCTCACTTTCTCTTTCTGCAACCATACTCCATTACTTGCACTCTCTCTGCTTATATCTATTTGCTTTGTAACAAGATCTACAATTCCATGTGAGAGATTCACCGGAAAGTCACCGCACGCTCCGATTTTCTCACGAGCTCCGGTCATCATCAATAATGACGGCGACCAAGCTCTCTTCACCGACGCGTCCTCAACGAAGCTATCGAGGGCTCAGCCCGTTGAGGCAGAGCCGGTTGCCGGCGACGTTCTTAGTTTTTCCCAGACGGGGATGGAGAGGAAGACTGGTGGTGGAGTTGCCGATTGGTTTATGCGCCAACGCTGGTGGAAGTCGGTGTCGGCAGAGTGCTCCGGCGAATATATACAGTGGTGGAAATGGTGTAAGCAGAGAGGAGGAAGAGAGGAGAAGGGTTTTGGTTTTTTGGGAACGTTGGGCATGGGGCGGAGGAGAAGAGAAGGGTATAATGGAAAGATTAGGTGTATTTAATGGATTATATGGAGAAAATTTGTATTTTAAAATATTGGGGAAGTGTTAAGTGAAGAAAATGGGCTAATGGCCGAAGAAAATAAAAGGATACGAATAGCCGCCCCTTTCTAGATGGTTTTACTTTTAGAGCCCTTTGAAAAGTACTTCCAAAGACATTTGAGTTCCATTCCTTACCAAAAGTCTCTACAATTGCTTGGTGGGGCTAAACATACTTTTTAGCGCCCATGACATTCGACGAAGCTTGGCATCTGGTGGGGAGTTTCGTGCCAATGTTTTTGTCATGCGATTCCATATTTCTAGATGGTTTTTATTTTTACATGAAAGTTACAGGAAAGTTACAGGATGCTCTTCAGTTTAAAGGGATCAGACGGTCATATTCGAGACATTTTTTGGCCCTTTTCGGGTCCATTTTGATGATCAAGATCGTTGGATTTTTAGACCTCATCGAGAACATTAGACACGTGAAAATTCATGTTAACCGGATATCGGTTAATATATTTTTGAAATAAGTTTATCTCGCCGAAAATTTGTTTCATTCCGTTGTTGCATTATTTTCTAAACCTATTTTCCATGAAATAAATGTGTTCCGAAACTGTATTAAACGATATCCGGTTAGCATTAATTTTTATGTGCCTAATGAGCTACAAAATACTGATGGTCCAAATCATAAAAGGACCCGGAAAGGGCCCAGAAATGACACAAGTAGAACCATCCTGTTCCTACATCAAAATCCCAGATTTCCAGATTTCTACATCAAAATCCAAATATCCTTCCAATTTTTCCTTCTTATTTTTCTACGTACTTTTTGGGAGGGGGAGTTTTTTTTATTTGAAACCATCTCGATTAAAATCTTAATCAGAGAGTGATGGGGGCGATACATACGTGGGGCGGCGAAGGCGCACAACGCAAACCTCTCGGAATCCGAAAAACAAGAGGTTTGAAACGGGTGCACAAAGATACAAATAAATAAATTAATGTGCTTTTCAAAAAAAAAAATTTAATTAATGTGCCGCCATACATTATAATAATGCAATATTTTGATGGAGATTTTAAAGAATAAAGAGTGGAGAGAAATAGATAGAAAAAATTTATTAAAATTATGCGCAAGGATTTTGAGTATTACCCGATACGAACAAGCTAGTATATCGCCTTTTATTACAAATTCTCTCACCAAAAGCAATCAAAAACTCTTAACCAAAACTCTCTCTTATCAAGTCTCGCAAAATACTGAATTCCACCAAAAGAGATGACTTCTCCGATCCAAATGGAAGATTCTTCAAACAAACAAACAAAGGAAGAGGTGCAGATCATGAGTTTTTCAATATTGGATTTGAGTAAAAAAATCCACACAGAGACCTCCTCAAAATACGAGAATGACTTTTTGCGGGGATATATATGCTCATTTAATGTGTCATTGAGATATTTCGTTTGTTTATTTAGAAGACTTTTTTATTTTTGGTAAATCTGAAATATTACTTAGAAGACTTTGAGGAGTGAAGACCTCTGCAGCTAGAGAATCACAACGTATGAGGCCTTTAATTTCCGACGTACCCAAAAAAAAAGGCAACGTATGAGGCCCTTGTTTGGAACCAAATAAAGTGGGAAAAGAATTTCATTTTGATTCCCACTTTCCACAATGGGTTGATAGTCTCACATTAGACGCCAAACAATCAGTCTGGTTCTTAGGGAATTTGGATTGAAAAGTTAATTAATGAAAACAAAAAGGGTGACCAAGACTTTTGAATAGTACCCACACGTACTTGTCAATAGCACCTTCCAATCTGGTTCTTGGGGGGATTTGGATAGAAAAGTTAAATAATAACTTAATTTTTGTTTTTATTTGCATTTATTAATTTTGCGTCAAACTTTTTTGTTTTATTGATTTGTCTCGGCGAGAGGAAACGGAAAAGTATAAAATTTTCATCGGAACTCATAATTTTTTAAAAAAAGACAAAAAAAAAAGTATAAGAAAAAGTTATCTTTTTTTACTTATTTTTGTCTTTATTCAAAAAATTCTGAGTTCAGATCGAAATTTTTACTTCTCCGATTCCTCTCATCAAACCGAATAAATAAGTCACAAAAATTTGACGCAAAATAAACAAATGCAAAAAAAAATTTAAATAAAGACAAAAAAAAAAAGTTATTTAACTTTTCAATCCAAATCCACCCCTAATTCTCGATTTGAGTAATCTATCCCCAACTAATTAAAAGTGACACCGTGACACCGACATGTGATTAAGTGAGGAATCTATACCCGCATAATCATTTCCAATGAACCTATATTTGAATCAGATTGGCCACTCTTAAGGGTTGTTTAGCAAAACAAGCCAAATGGCCCTTTTTTTTTTTGCATTTAGTAGTTTTTTGTCAAAATTTTAAGGATTATTGCTTCTTCATACCGAGAAGAATCTAAAAAGTCAAAATTACTATCGAAATCTAATTTTTTTAATAAAGACGAAAAAATTGACTTGTTGGCTTATTTTTGTCTTCATTCAAAAAAAAGGGTCTTGAGCGTAATTTCTGACATTTTAGATTCCTCTCATCATGAAAAACAATAATTCTCAAAAAAATTAACGAAAAGTTAACAAATGCAAATTTTTTTGAATAATGGCAAAAAAACAAGCCATACAAGCCATTTGTCTTATTTTCCCAAACCAGCCCTCAATCTTGGTTAGCTCATTGGTCTTGGTTGTATAGTCATAGTTATTGATTTGATCAGATTCAACCAAAAGACATACTCCCTCTGTTCCATATTTATGGTCCGGTTCGGTCTCCAAGGTAAAATTTAAATTGTTAATATCTTTCAATCTACAATGTCTTTAAAGATTTTAAAAACTTTGTATAATAAAACTAATTGAGATCTATCATATAAATTTCATATTGCACATAAAAATCATTATAGATTGAAAGATATTAATAATTTAAATTTTGCATTGAAGACCGAATTGGACCTTTAATTTGGAACTGAGGGAGTAATAAAAAATAAGAAAATAATAAAATTGCTAGAAATTTGTCTCTTAATTTGAGGCCCGTTCCACTTTCTAAAAAAAGAACTCTAAGAAAAAAAAAGATAATTTCAAGGTTAAAAAGTGTGTTGGATGACCGGATGTGCTGCTCGGCACCCAAAAATTTCTCCCTAATACGTCAAACAAGGAGGCTTGTACGAACGAGCATGACGTGTAGTTCTTGGGTAACGAAATCTTCCAATAGTACCACGCGATCTCCTTCATAATTCTCATCCACATATATTCTCAGTTGAATTCTCGATCCCATGAATTTTGTAAGTTGGTTGTGACCAAGGACGAAGTCGCGCTGGTAAAGGTAAAGGCAAGAGATATATGGCGAAAATTCTGGGAACAAACTACCCAAAAACATCAAAACACCCACACCTCCAACACGAGGAAATGCTACAACTAAAGCGTCCTGACCAAAATGTGCATGGAACAATTATTCGATGATTAGCGCTACTATATGAATGGATCTGATCATTGAGGAGGATTCAGGCGTACAGAAATTTCACACTGCACTTCCATTTGAAATTGCAGAGAAGCTAAGTCCATTTTAAAGAGTTATATTCAATCAAGCCTATTGCATGTCTATCTATGAGCTAATGATTAAATAAATATTACTACAAGGTTCATCAAGGACTCTACACCAATATCATATAGTAACCATTTAAATTTTGAGCATATATTCTTGGTTACGTCATTTTGATTACTATCATTTTTAGCATTCATATTGGACCAACACTTGTATTAATTAACGTTTATGTGTTGGGAATTTCTAGCTGTGTAACATTTAATGAATCCTATCATGAATTCAATACATGGCCGCTGCAGTCACTTTAAGTGTTCTGGCACCAAAAATAATTTCAAAAAAATTCACAACCGCTATAATCAATGCACGCTACATATCATTCGATACTCTAGCTATCGGTGCACAGTCCGCTACCACAACTTAACACATTAAGACTCCCTCACATGACTTGGGAGAGCAATACGCGTGGACAAAGTCAACACCCTCAGCTCTACTTTAGATTACATTTACGTATATAGGCTTGCCATGTTAAAATGCGTGCAAAAATTATGCAAGGATATGCCCGGTACTGTCCCTAAATAAAAAAGACAAATACTTGTAGTTGTAGAGTACTTGGATTACATCAGCAGTCAAGGCTACGAACACGTGCCATCGAACCTGTTCGAACTTCTCGACGAAAACAACCGTGGATATCTTGATTTTGAGGAATGTGTTACTCTCTTCTTCTTAATCACGTGCAATCGGTCTGTGTTCTGTGGCGGATACAAGTGTAATTCCTACTTGTTGGGCCTTCATTTCGTATTCGTCGAATGCTGCAGGGTTGGTAAGGGAACCTTCAGCCTGTGTTCTTCTTGTTATGGCAATACCAACTTCGACCACGAACACTCCACCTTCCTGGACAACTATGATCTCCTCCACTCCAAAGCATGGCAGGTATTGGTTTTTTTATTGGCAAAAGAAAATTTTATATATATATATATATATATATATATATATATATATTGATAACTCGACAAGGTGTATATATGTATTATTCATTTAAGTATTTCGTGATCTAGAACAAACTTTTAGCTGTAAACGATTTGAAACCAAGCGATCAGGGTGTTGTTCTAATATGATAGGAGTAGTAGAAAAGATTGTGAACTTCGAAATGAGTTTAGGGGTTGGTTTTGGTTAGTGTTGATAGAGTCAGCCATGAGCCTATTGAGCTCGCCAGATTTCTAATCTCTCCGCTAACTTAGCCGAGGTTAGAAATTTGGCGAGCTTCAAAACATACTCTTAGTTTGATTTTTCGTATTGAGTTGGCCACTCTCAAACGATCTCAAATGAGTTTGGAAAAGGTTTCTTAGGTTGGTTTGGGTTTTTTGTGATGTTGTTAGTGGTTTGTTTGATTTTTGGGTTCTGGTGGTGTTTGGGAGTTCCTGGTGATGATGCTTTTTTTTTTGGTTTTTTTTTTTTAATTTTTTATGGGGATGGTGTTTGAGGTTGGTTTTTTTGGGTTCAATAATTCTATGTACCTATGTACCCAACTTACCCTGTTATTATCCCGAAAAAGGGAATAGACGGTCCAAATCCACTATCTAAAATCCAAACCCACTTTGAAGTGAATCTGAACTATTGATTTTCTTTTTTGGGGAAAATTTTCTAAAGACGCGGCATTGCTTTTCAGTTTTGTGGTTGGTTTCTTAACATGGTATGAAGTGTTATACAACAAAATGGGTGCATAGCGCACATATCACGATTACAGTCTCTGTATTGTGTGCATCTGTTTTCGTACATATATACACACACTTGCACTTTCAATCATGTACATTTCTTAACACTAATACTTATATTCTCTCCTTCCGTACTTATATCTTCGTCCTCGTTAAAAATAGCATTTTCTCTCACCGAGCTTGCCCTCACATAGCATATTGTCTCTCACCACCTGGAGAGCTTCCAGGTGGTGCTTTGGTTGTTTGTTTGGTCTCGGCAGAGCAGTGGTGATGGCGAGCAGATCCGATCTATCTTTTGTGGTCGGCGGCTAGGGTTTTTGTTTACACCCGTTTTTTGCACCAAATTTTGGGCTAGGGCTGGAGGGCCATTTAATTGAAATTCAATTAAATCGGGCTGATTTTAATGAGCTTCTCGGGTTAAAAATTAATGGGCCACATTAATTTCGATATTGGAGCAAGGCCCAATTAATCAAAACCCAAGTGAAATCCAATACACTGAATAATTTTTCCACTTGGATTATCCCCGAAGGAAGTCAAGCCCACATCTGTTTTGGAACACGTGGAATTGGGTTGGTCAGTGGCTAATTGATCCTATTTTTTAGGAGTTAATTAGTTGCATGATAAAAAACGTGAGTGTGTTCGGTGCAAGAGAATTTCTAACTGCCCATTATCAGAATCCATAAGCCACTTCCCCATTTGTTTATTTATTTTTGCGTCACACGTTCGAAAGATGCTAGAGAAATGGCCTGACTTCGTGGGAATTTTGGGACACAGAGCAGCCCCATGGGTAGACATTAACCCATGATCTTTTAAACTGCTACAAACTGCCATGCATGGCAACGTGGGACACATGGCATCACGAGAAAAAGCCAACACATCCCCTTGCATGCAGAAAATCGAAGACTCTTGGCCTATAAATACTAGAAGACGAGAAGAAAAAAGGGTCCTGATAAGTGTCAAAATATACATATTTTGGCCCTCCAAACTACATTTGTTATTCATCTATTTTTGTTAATTGATACTTATTTTGTTCTTTTATTGTTTATAGGTTGTTCGTGCTCGTTGTTTGAGATTTTGGATTAAAGCGGAAATACAAGAAACTTGGGGTCTAAATGCAAAGCGTTTAAAGATGGATTATTGATTTATTATTTCATGAAGTCCAAGGGTCTTTGTGTGATTAAACCTTTCACACCCTATATAAATAACTTATTGCCTACTGACTCTCGGCAGCTCTTGGGGGAAAAGAAAACTGGGGAAAATAGGTTGTTTCGGACGGGAGAAAAGAAAAAAAATTGGGCATCTCTTGATGGCATCACTGTTTCCCACGGACGACAGTGGACAAAAGGAGCGAGAGCTGCGCACATCATCAGGATCCGTTTCGAAACATTAGAAGCAGTTTTTTCTTACTTACGTTTATTTTTCTTTCAGAGCTTTTTCATTGAAGTTTTGGAGTTTTGGAGTTTTGTTCAAGTACTTGCACTCCGGTAACTAGTTTTAATTTCTATTTTTAATTAAAGTCGTTCGTTGATATTTAATTAGTTAAATATTTTTCGTTTATTTTCTTTCTCCAGTACTAGAAGCATGAATCAAATTAGGATTTCTTTTATTTCTTGCATAATGATTAGTGAGTAGTCGTCTGGGTAGGGTCGCAGGGTGATTAGCACACCGTGGCTGGTTCGGATGTGTTCTGCTTCTCTTTTGAAATAAAAAATGTAAGGAAAATAATTTTAGATTGGTAAAATACTTCCAGTGGACGAATCTAGGCATTGTCGGAGCTCATGTGAACTGGGGAATGGGGGTCCAAAACCCATTCTTTGCTGCGCATGGGTAAACGGCGACCATCAGGGTTCCCATCTTTTGGGGTATCTTTTTTAGTCTAAAATCAAACGTTTTAAAGAACACCTATTTGAGCAAATGAGTCCGAGCCAGTTGCGAGTTCTATGAACCCTACGATCGTACCTTTCTCTTAATTATTTGAAAGTACAATTAATTTCTTGGTTTTAGTTAATCTCCTCAATCAAACGACAATGGATGGCTACTTAAGAGCCCATTTAAATTATAACAATCCGAATTTTTAGTCAGCACACATCACCGTCTCTGTGGATTCGACTCCGGACTTACCGGATATTGAGCTACGTCGGTCTCAGCCCTACGCTTGGGGCAACCCATTATTTTACGCTTGGGGCAACCCACTACTTTAGGATTAGGAAATCGTCAAGCAGGTCCACACACCAATCAAGCTCAACGCTTAAAAACCAAAGCCTTCCCAATGAAGCAATTATCTCACTTTTCTCACCTTCACTCAATTACTTCTCCAAGTAGTTTGAGTTTTCTATCTCTCTTGTACCCCAACTTTATTGCTACGACGTAATACAGTTATTCATATCTCTCTTGTATCCCCAACTTTGTTATTACGATATATCAAAATTATTTTACGTTGCTACTTCTTTTCCTACACGGTTAGGAAATTATTAAGTCCTCGCTCGTAGAGGTAAAATCACGAACCAACACTGCAATCTTGCTCTTAGGTTTGCAGCACTTTCGCCCTCACGGTTAAGAAGTCAGAAAAGGGGCACTTAGTCCTTTACGTTGGACGTGACAAGTCCTGGCACGCTCGCTCAGTCCTTGAGCCATTTTGGAGCCGAACATCTTTTTGGCACGCCCGGTGGGACCCTAATCGTCTAAGGGTTTTATCATGGTCAAGAAGTCGCAACAACAGCAACAACAGCAACAACCGGATCCACCCATCCCGGATCCACCACAGAGTCCTGAGGGAGTGGCAGTCGACGTGCCATTACTCGAGAAAGCTGATCCTCAGATCAGCGCTCAAGATCTTAGCGACGCTATTGACAGCGTCAAAAATTATATGTTTATAGCAGGACGTGAGATCTCTCACAACGTTACGCAGTCAATCTCGCAATCGTTCACTCGGTTCTTGGAACCTCTGACCATAGCAGTCAACAAAATGGTTGCTACGCTTACGGAGAGGCTACCGCTCGCTCTTCAGCAGCAGGGCTTTCCATAGTTTGGTGTCTTTGGCAACGGTCAAGACCAAGCTGGCTTATTAGGGGTTCCTCCCCCTTCTTAAACATTTTACCATGCCACTTCGTCTAATAGCCATGCACTCGGGGGGCAAAAAGAGAAGGGAGTCGTGATTGGAGGAGCTTCGACGCCTCCAAATAACGAGCAAAGGTTTATTTTGGTTGAGGACCAGAACAAGCCTGACAAATCTGACAAGACAGACAGAAGGCCTTTGCAAGGAGGCCAGGGCTCTGGAAAAGACAAAAGAGTCGCACATACTCCTCAAAGCACTGATACTCGGGGGGCAAGTCCAGCTTGAACCAGCAGGCACAAGAAGCGCACCCACAGCCACCTCTTGAGCCAGACTTAGTCATGGGAAGGGATCAAGTCTTGAACCTGCTCTAGGAGCAGTTAGGACCTGGTTTCAGACCTTTGGGAAGGCCAATGTATAGGAAGCCTCATACCGAGGAGGTGGACAATACACATTTCCCAAAGGGTTATAGAGTCCCAGAGACCTTCAATGGTGAGAGCATGCAGTCGACAGTGGAGCACATTGCCAGATTTCAAGTTCAATGTGGAGAGGCTGGAACCATTGATGCGCTGAAGTTGAGGCTTTTCCCCAATTCTCTTACTGGGACAGCCTTCACTTGGTACATCAACTTGCCACCTAACTCGGTGCAGACCCGGGCACAGTTAGAGGAGATGTTCCACCAGCAGTTCTACAGGGTAGAACCAGAAGTGACGCTGGCGGACCTCTCATGTTATCGTCAAACCCATCTAGAGTCTATGGAGTCCTACCTCTTACGTTTCAAGACTGCTCGATTCAAATGCAAGATAGTCCTTCCTGAGGCCGAATACGTGCGTATAGCATTAAACGGCATGAGCTTTGAAATGAAGAAGAAGTTTTATGGAACGGAGTTCAGAGACCTGTTTGAATTATCCTCTAAGGCTTCTCATTATGAAAAGTTCTTGGCAGAAGAGCAGGACAGGAAGACAGCATCCAAGGGGACGTATTACCGCGACCCTAATTACGAGGTTGCTGCAGTGGAAGCAGAGGCAGACCCAGACGTGGCAGTGGCTGAAATCATCAACAAAAGGCCATACGTTTGTAAGGCCTTTGTCAAGATGGAGCCCACAAAGCAGCCAGTCCAGAGTTCTTTTAACAAGTCAACTCGGACCTATACTTTTGACGTGGGTAGGGCTGAAGCTATCTTCGATCAACTCCTTGCTGACAAGCTGCTCAAACTGCCCTTCGGCCACAAGATTCCAACTCTGGAAGAACTGAAGGGCAAAGAGTATTGTAAGTATCACAATTCTTGGAGTCATACTACTAATAACTGCATAGTATTTAGAAATGATATCCAGGATAAAATTGAGCGAGGAGAGTTCAAATTCCCTGAGAAAGACAAGCAGCCCATGGGGGTGGATAGCAATCCCTTTCCTTCGAGGCTGAGTACGAACATGGTTTCTGTCACCATGAGGGACATGCCTAGGACTGTTCCTAGGCAGAAGATAAGTCTGGGAGCCCCTTTCAGAGCAGTCTACAAGTCCAGCCCAGGCAGGTATTGGGATCCTTATTATGATGAGCGTGATGTCAGGACTGAGCGGGTTAGAAGGTTCGAGAAGCAGAACTCTTGGTGGTCCAGACCTTCAGGAATGAAGAAGCCAGAGAAACCAACTTGTTCCATGGTGTGCACTGAGTGTGGACATCACGTCAGTCCAAGCAAGCCGGTCCTGAAGAGCATTATCTTGGGAAGGGCTGAACCAAGTCCTATGGAGCCTCACAGGTCTAAAGGGAGAAGGGTTGTACACGAATCTGTGTTCAACCGAATTCAGCCAGGGTTGGTTGAAATTGAAGAGGAGCTCGTCAACTTGAGGATATCTGCTCCTTCCATGGACAAGCCAAGAGCTGTGAGACCTCCAGTCACTCCTCCGGATGAGTGGCACAGGATTGAACATCCCAAATTTCCATCCGAACCTCCACCGTTGTCCAGCTCTCAAAAGAGGCACCGCCAATGATTCAGGCAGACAGCTAGAAGGGCTGAAGAAGAGTCAGGTCCATTGGACGACCCAATGATTGAGGATGACCCTAAAGAAGAAATGAAGGTGGAAGTCCCAGTAGAAGAGCCTATGGTTGAAAAACCTAAGGCTAAAAGAGTATACAAACCTTTGGAAAAGACTGGGGAAGAGGCTATCATCGAGCCTCCTTCAAGGATTTTACCGAAGAAGCAACTCCCTGCGGGGAAAACGTACAAAGAGGCTGTTACCCAATTACCTACAAAGCAAGCTGTTGTATCCAAGAAGCAACCTCTCTTGGAAAGAACGCTTAAGGAAGCTAAGATTCAGCCTTCACCGAGGCAAGTCACTGCGCTCCAGAAGACAGCCCTTGAACCAAGGAAGCCAGACTCGGGGGGCAAGTTGAAGTTGAATCCACAGGCTAAGGTGTTTGTGCCTGGACAGGGTTCTAACATGCAATGCAATATGGTTGTGTTCTTACCAGCAGATCTGGAAGCCAAATACAACACTCCAACAGCCATGGAGGGAGGTGTTGTAGAGATGCGGCAGACAGCGGAGATTTTAAACGAGTCATTCTCTGTAGGACTGAACGGGCCTTCAGTGATCGTGCTGAAGGATGAGACCGAACTGAAGACTGAAGATCGTGCAGCGAGCGTGATCTTTGAGAGGCCAAGTCCCACGATGAACAAACACGTTAAGCTCTTGTATATTGCTGGTTGCTTGGATAGTTAACCGTATCTTGGTAGACAATGGGTCAGTAGCCAATCTCATCCTTAAGTCCATGATGCAGAAGCTTATCAAGACTGATCAAGACCTAGTCTCATGCAATGCCACCTTGACTGATTTCACTGGGAAGGAGACAGCATGCCAAGGTATTTTGATTATGAACTTAACGATAGGATCCAAGACCTTAACAACACTTTTCTTTGTTGTTAATTCACACTCTTCCTTCAACTTTCTACTGGGAAGAGATTGGATTCACTCCTGTCTAGCGGTGCCCTCAACCCTTCATCAATGTCTTATTTTCTGGAATCAAGACGACGTGGAGGTGATATGGGCTGACCGTAGACCATTCCATGCCTCTACTAACCATGCCGAGGCCCACCTATATGATGAAGGGGTTGGTCTAATGAAGGTGGCAGGCCTTGACAAGTATGGCCGTCACAGAATAGCCCCCATTCATAACAATAAGTCAGCTGAAGAAGTGAAGGCACTTTTTCAAGAATTAATCGGTCCAATGATTACGGAGTCAAGCAAGCCGATTATAGCTTCATCCAAACGCTCTTCTCAATGTCAGTAAGCCCTTCAGAAGCAGAGAAGCATGTCGCCCTTCAGACCACATTGTCAAAGTTTGAGGCCTATTTACTAGAGAAGAGGCTGATGGGAAGTCAAAAGTCAGAGGAAGATTTTTTGGCCTGTGCGGCAGAAGTAATCAACGAGGACAAAAACCTAGTTGAAGAGCTGGATGAAATCCGCTTAGAAGACCTGGAAGCAGCCCCAGCAAAATTGGATGATTTAAAGGCTGACGTGCAAGATCCTTTGGAAGAAGTTAATTTGGGAGATTCAAAGAAACCCAAACCTGTATATATTAGTCAACTTCTGCCAGAGGACATGAAGGAAAAGTTCATCCAGCTCTTAAGGGAATTCAAGTCCTGTTTTGCTTGGACTTACGAAGAGCTTCCAGGTCTGTCCAGAGATCTAGTGGAGCACAAGCTGCCTATTCAACCAGAATTCAGACCTTTCAAACAACCGCCAAGGAGGATGTCCAATGAGGTCTATTTACAGGTCAAAGATGAGATCGAAAGCCTTTTCAATGTTGGGTTCATACGCACCGCCAGGTATGCTACCTGGCTCTCTAACATTGTTCCAGTCCTTAAGAAGAACAACAAGGTCAGAGTGTGTGTAGACTTCAGAAACTTGAACTTGGCATCCCCAAAGGACGAGTATCCAATGCCAGTCATGGATCAGTTGGTAGATGGAGCTTCTAGCCACAAGGTCTTGTCCTTCATGGATGGACATTCTGGCTACAATCAGATCTTTATCAACGAAGCCGATACGGCTAAGACCGCTTTTAGGCGTCCTGGAGCCATAGGAACCTTTGAGTGGGTCGTAATGCCTTTCGGCCTAAAGAATGTAGGTGCTTCGTTCCAGCGAGCAATGAACGCTATATTTCATGATTTCATTGGCTATTTCATGGAGATGTACATTGATGATATCGTGGTCAAGTCTCAGTCCTATGATGACCATTTGGAACATTTGAGGAGGTCGTTTTTGAGAATGCAACAGTTTGATTTGAAAGTAAACCCCTTGAAGTGTGCTTTTGGAGTCTCCGCGGGCAAATTCCTTGGATTTCTGGTCCACAATAGAGGGATTGAGGTTGACAAGAACAAGGCCAAGGCAATCATGGAAGCAAAGCCACCTACCATCAAGAAGGAGTTGCAGAAGCTCTGGGGTTCATTTTACTTCTTGAGAAGGTTCATCTCAAACCTAGCTGGAAGAGTTCAGGTCTTTTCTCCTCTCTTGAAGCTGAAGGACCATGACGCTTTTGTTTGGGAGGCAAACCATCAAAAGGCCTTTGATGAGATCAAAGGCTATTTAGCAACAGCTCCAGTCCTTATGCCTTCCATTAAGAATAAGCCGTTGAAACTCTACATCGCAGCAGCTGAAGGCTTTATTGGAGGCCTTTTAGCTCAAGATAACACTCAAGGAAAGGAACAGGCGGTTTATTATTTAAGTAAGTTGTTGACTCCTTGTGAAGGGAGATACACTCTTATTGAAAAGATTTATCTTGCCTTGTACTTTTCAGCAATAAAATTGAGGCACTACATGCTTCCAGTTTTGGTTTCCATTATGAGTAAAACAGACCTAGTTAAATACTTGCTTTCTCGGCCAATCATAAGAGGCCGAATTGGCAAATGGTCTTTAGCTCTAATGGAATTCAGTTTTTAATACATTCCTCAAAAAGCTATAAAGGGCCAGGCCTTAGCAGACTTTCTTACTGATCATCCATTTGTGGATATCGGCGATGAGTCTGAGATAGGACTAAATGCTCTTGAAATATCACTCACTCCTTGGATATTGCTTTTTGATGGATCAAGGACTCAGCAGGTCTCAGGCTGTGGAGTAATTATTATTTATCCCTAAGGCCTGAGGACTAAATTGTCCTTTCAGTTCGATTTCCCGTGTACAAATAACCAAGCTGAATACGAAGCAGTTGTTATAGGCCTTGAGATCCTTAAGGATCTAGAGGCTAGAGAAGTAAGGATTATTGGGGATTCAAACCTTATAATCAATCACTTGGCAGGAACATTCAAATGCTATAGTGAGGACTTGGCTCCTTATTATATGGCAGCAGTGCAATTAATTCAAGATTTTGATAACGTAACTGTCAAACACGTATCAAGGAGTATGAACACTGAGGCCAACAGCCTGGCTCAGGCCTCAACAGGTCTGAAGTTAGCTCCAGAGACAATTCACAAGATCATCACAGTCCAAAAGAGATTGCTACCTTCTGTAAAGAGAAGGGGTCTAGGATTGGAGATATTTACTTCTAACTTCACTGGTGAAGAATCAAATGATGAACCCGAGAATGATTGGCGGACACCTATTTTCTCTTTCCTAAAGAGGCCTCATCACAGGGTCTTTAGAAAGGTAAGGAGGAGAGCCATCAATTACATTCTTGTGGGGGATGAATTATACAAGAAGAGGCCCCAAGGACGACTTACTTTTAAGGTGCTTAGGACACCCTGAGGCCTTGAGGGTCATGAGCGAGGTTCATGAAGGAATCTATGGAGCCCATTAATCAGGGATAAAGATGAGATGGCTAATCAGAAGGTATGGATACTATTGGCCAACTATTTTAGAGAATTGTATTCGTTTTTCCAAAGGATGTCAACCCTGTCAAGCCCATGGCCCAATTCAGCATGTCCCTGCAGCTGATTATCATGCTGTAGTCAAACCTTAGCCATTTAGGGGCTGGGCCCTTGACGTGATTGAAAAACTTTATCCTCCTTCGTCTGGAAATCATACTTACATCTTAGTAGCCACAGATTACTTCACTAAATGGGCAGAAGCCGTGCCATTAAAATCTGTGGATCAACAAGAGGTAATCAAAGTGATCAAAGAGAGAATCATCCATAGGTTTGGACTGCCTGAACACTTAGTTGCAGATAGAGGCACAATATTCATGGGAGAGCAAATGATTAATTTTGCTGCTTAACAAAATATCATTGTCTCCAATTCTACGCCTTATTATGCACAAGGGAATGGTCAGGCTGAATCCACCAATACGATTTTGGTCAACATTATAGAGAAAATGGTGGAAGATAACCCAAGGGCCAGACATGAGTTACTTTCTGAGGTCTTGTGGGCCTACAGAACCTCAAAGAAGGAAGCCACCAATATAACTCCTTATATGTTGGTATATGGGCATGATCCAGTCCTACCAATGGAGGTAGCAGTAAAGTCAGCAAGGATAGCATATCAACATGGCCTCACTCCTGCAGATTACACTCAGGTCATACTGATGGAACTTGAGGACTTAGACAAGCTTAGGCTTGCAGCCCTTGATCATATGTTGGTTCAGAAAAGAGGAGTTGCTAGATCTTATGACAAATGCGCAAGAAAGAAGAGCTTTTCGGAAGGTGACCTGGTTTGGAAGGCTGTCTTTCCCTTGGGGGAAAAGAATTGAAGGTATGGCAAGTGGTCTCCAACATGGGTAGGACCGTACCAGATTTCCCGAGTCCTTAGAGGTAACGTGTATCTTCTAATGGACTTGGATGATGGTTTACATAACCATTTGACAAATGGAAAATACCTCAAACATCATTATCCTACTATGTGGGAAATGAATGATTTTTGGGAAAACCTACCAAGGAAGCCATAGAAGATTGGACAGAAAAGGACTGAATTGAGGCCATACTATTCATTCATACATAAAGGCCTCAAGTTTATGCCACCATTAACAAAGTTCTTAGGCTAAGATAGAGCCTAACAACTTTTTGAAGGTTTGATAAAGATCAAAGGACTCGCTTGGTTTGCCAAAAACAGTACTCTGTCCTAATCAACAGGCCTAGACCTTGAACAAGATCAAGGCCTGGGGGGCATTGTTTACACCCCTTTTTGGCACCAAACCTTAGATTAGCGCTGGAAGGCCATTTAATTATTATTTGATTAAATTGGGCCAAAAAACATAGATGTATTGGGTTAAAATTAATGGGCCAAGACAATATTTATTGGGCCCGATTAATTTTAGCTTGATCCGATCACGGAAAATGAGTATTTAATGCTTAATTGGCTAAGTGAAATATAAAGCCCATAGTTGGAAGTGTTTATCTGGGACGTTCCGAATAATACCCATGCAAATAGGAAGTGGGCCCATGAAGTTTGTATATTTGTTGGCCATTTGATTTAGTCAAATGGCTATTAATTCTCTTATGCCCATGAAATGAAGGAGCGAGTTAGTGGGAGCAATTGCCACATGGCCATTTGACTTAGTCAAATGGTCCATTACTCTTTGGTTCCCACAAAAAGAGGAAAGAGGGTGGCCCATTACTTTTTTTAACTTTCTGTAACTTTCCATGGTAAAAGAAAACATGTGGGTTTTCTTTTAAACCTTCAATAACCACCCATGATCCCACTAAATATGTAGTGGGTAGTTATTTTGGACACTTGGCAACATCTGGAGCCAACTCAGGACACATGTTAGCTTGTGGTGAAGGCAGAAAATTTGGCTCAGATCTGGACCAGTGCAGTATTTACCCATAATCTTTTATAACTTCCAATAACTACCCATTATCCCACGATCTCATGAATTGGAAGTTACAAGGGACACATGGTATCACGAGAGGAGGCCAACACATCCGTTTCCATGCAGAAAATTCAAAGACCCTTGACTTATAAATATTGGAAGACAAGAAGAAAAAAGGGTCCACACACCAATCAAGCTCAACGCTTAAAAAACCAAAGCCTTCCCAATGAAGCAACTATCTCACTTCTCTCCCATTTACTCAAATACTTCGGAATTCGGGTTTTCTATCTCTCTTGTACCCCAACTTTATTATTACGACATAATAAAGTTATTCGTATCGCTCTTGTATCCCCAACTTTATTATTACGATATAATAAAGTTATTCTTACGTTGTTACTTCTTTTCCTACACGGTTAGGAAATTATTAAGTCCTCGCTCATAGAGGCAAAATCACGAACCAATACTGCAATCCAGCCCTTAGGTTTGCAGCACTTTCGCCCTCACGGTTAAGAAGTCAGAAAATGGGCACTCAGTCCTTTACGTTGGACGCGACAAGTCCTGGCATGCCCGCTCAGTCCTTGATTTTCGGAGCCGAACAGTTTCTATTTTTGTTTTTTTAGGTTTGGGCAGGCCCATTAGATTTATGGGCTTGTCCCAATGGTTGTTATGAGCTTTGCTCTTTAGGTGTATAAGCTTTGTTTCAATAGGTGTGGACTTTGTTTTATTGGATATCCTTGATTGATTTCTTGCCAATCGAGAATTTGAATTTCGGACAGGATACAAGATTATTCTTAGCTTAGGAATATGATGCCGTTTTACATATTCCTATTAGTTTTTCTAACCATTTCAGAGATTAATAAAAAAAAATTTCCTTTCAAAAGAAAGCTTGCACTCACATACATCAAGGAGTTCACCGTTTTAGTGGTTTTGGACACACGTTAATTTGACCTCACATTTTTCTCAACACATTTATATTGAGCCCACAACTAAGGAACTAATCTACTGGGTGCTCACGGGCATTGTTACTCTTCTTCACCGCACAGTTATGTTGGGACCATAACTAAACATACGGATCCACAAAAGTGTGCGGTGGATAAATATATTGGGACACCGCCACTGGGTGAGGCTTGGACCACTTGATAATCTCCAATTAAGGTGCGTAAGAATTTCACATGAATTTGTAGTCGTGAAGGTGTGATTGGGGTAATGGTGCCTTAATATCGAATTATAAATTTCCTCCAGCGATTGTACAGTTCTTCGTTACATTCCTTTCATATTGTCAAGAAGATTTAATTTCCGCTACAAATTCCGATGGCAGGGTAACAAACTTTCATCAGTCACTTCGGGAGTGGTTCGTAGTCTCGATAAAAGACATGTTTTTATGCCACGATAAGTACTAGATGTACTATTCTTTTCTCGCGAAAGTGAACGTGAATTATTGTATATACTCCCTCCGTTCCATATTGAGAGTCCCACTTTCTCTCTCTTACCATTTTTCAAATCCAAAAATCAACTATTTTGGTGCATTATTTTTCAATTTTTTTCGCACCGTATTAAAGATCTCGATTTGTACTTTAATTTGGTGAGAAAAATTTCAAAAAATTATACACCGAAGTAGTTGATTTTTTGATTTAAAAAACGGCACGACTTTTTATGGTGAACTCTCAATATGGAACGGAGAGAGTACATGATATACTCCATCCGTTCCATTTTCTTGGTTCTTTTTTGATATTCGTGTCAATTTGTAATCGTTTAGGGCAACACCACCAGATTTTGTATATCTTGTTTTTTAGGTAAAAATAGAGAACCAAGTGTTGAAAACACCTCTACAGCAGCCTAGGGATCAGCTTAGATATTATACATTTACTAAAAAACCTCGGTACTTTTAGCGAGCCACTGTTACGAAGGTAAAGAATAAAGAATTATTTCTTTAACCTCTTGCAGTACTTTATCCTCTCTCTTAAGAGCATGTACTAAAAGATTGACAGCGAAAACAATAACTTAAATCTAAAAGATGCATGCATGGATGATCTAGTAAATAAGTGACACGAGATTAGAAAAACTTAAGGAATCTATCTCCAACTATTCTTAGGACTTTGCTCCTACTATAATCATACTCTTCGAAAGTGGAAGGTGGGATTGAGTATGCAAAATTTAATAAAGGTGTGCATATAGTCCGGACTCCCTAAGTTATAAAATAGCACAATTTTTCATTATTGAACCTATACTTAAATCAGATTGGACACTTAATTTTGGTTAGCTCGTTAATATAGGTTACAATCACATAGTCATAATAAAGCTACTTTGGTGGGAATTCTGTAGGAAGCTTCTCCCACGGCTATAAAAGGACCCTAAGCTTTAGGTTTCCACACAACTCATAAATTAACTATTTTCTCTTTGAAGTCTTCTTCCAGCCTTTCCATTCTACAAAAACAAAAATCCAATCCATATAAATAGACTAGAAAAATTCAAAAAAAATCCATTGCTTTAATCCACTTTCCATATTCCAAAACATACTGAAAAACCCTTTCTTTGTAATCCAGGTCGTCAAAGCATTAGTCGAGGAAAGTTCTTTTACGGCGGAATCGTGCTTATCCGTCAAGTTTGTACTTTGAAGGAAATATCCGGGGTTGATCAAAGAAGTTAAATCCTTCGTCTAATTTACAATGTTCGGTAATATTTCTCTTCTTTAAATGCCTTATGCACTTTTAATTTTTATCTCTTATTTACTTATTTCCCGTTCCATTTGTTTAATTAAATCATCTTCAAGATTTCAAAATCTGATATTCTTGAAATGGTTCAAATCTCCTCTTAAGTGAAGAAAGAGCTTAATTTATGATCAGAAGGAAGCAATTTAGGGTATGTCCGACATCATAATCAAAACATGTCATATCATTTTTTGGTTATCCATCATAGGGCTTGCTAATATTAACAATGCGAAGTCTCACAATGGTGCATAATCAAAAATTCATTTTTATTAGAGAGAAATAAAGAGAGATGCAAGTAAATGTAAGTGCATGGGTGCATTGATATTGATGGGAGAAGAGAGAGAGAGAAAGAATTAAAGGAAATAAAGAGAGTGTGGTTTTCATAAAATTTGATTATCTGAAGAGAAAAAGTTTCTAGTTTTAGTTATTCAAAGGGCAAAATTTGATTATTAGTTAAGGAGTTTGCTAAGTTTTGTTATGTCATTGTGAGTATTTTTTTAAAAAACATTGCTAATTTTAGAAATATTTTTATATTGATTATGCTATTGTGGATACTCTTACTGATAAAGCACTTCATGTCATATCGGTCAAACTGTTTCTTCTTATAACTAATTCTATTTTCTAAGAGGCCTTTAGTTCAATAGCGCCCGTGGTTCTATTTCTCTAAGGTGTTAATCTAACTATTCTAACAATGCTGACTTTAGTTGAGTAAAAAAAAAAATCATTTCAGTTACATCTTTAAAGCCATTTTTTGGCCTTTGCTTTGGGCTTCCATCTAAATTTGGCCCTAAGTTAATTTTATTAGAAATTTTACTACTAATTTTATGCATATACGTACTATAAGGGCATCAACTATTTGGGAGCCTCACAAATTAGATAAAATTTGAAGCTCGATGCGGCCGCATCTTCGGTCTATGCCTAAAGCTAGCCCTAAGTACTATGTACCAACTACCGCATCATATTCTACCACCCGTCACTTGTAAGTACTCATATTCTAGAAGTTCACGTTGAAATATCACATAGGACTGGTCGGGTAGCGTTGAATATAATAATAATCAACCATTGATGCGTCATGTGCTTACATCAGTTACATGAGGCATTGATTCGTAATCTATACTACTTTCTTTTAAATGTACGAAAGTGTTTCCTACTTTTTGTCTTCCAAAAATACCCTTTCAAAACATCTTGAATAACTAACCCGGCCAAAGTCCAATGTCCATACATACAACTTCAACTGTTGCAATGTTCCCAAACGACACCAAAATGACAAACGAAGCAACTCCCATCCCATCTTTCGCACAGTCGCGCCTCCAAATCCCAAACCCGGTGCACAACTGTAAGTTAGCATCAGACGCCAAATGCAACATCAAATGCACTGGCTGCTCCAGAGGACTTCTACGGATGACACGCACAACGGCAGCACACAACGCAACATGGCTCCTTCGGTGCCCGCAATCTCTTCCAGCCAGTGTTCTACCGATTTGAAATGGTAACCATTCCTAAAACTTGTTAATCTAATGCTGGGTTTGGATATTGTTGGTGCCAAATAGTTATTGCACTTAAAATGTTTGACGAATTGCTTCTATGACCATTGATTATAATCCAAACAAGTTTTGCAGACAACATTCAAGATAACACTGCCAAGAAAAACCAAACAAAGAGAAAGAGGACATAATAGTAGATGTTATAGGCGCTTAATTTGTTTCGGTGGACACCAAGTCATCTACCTGAATTTGCAAATCCACCGAAGAATATGTGTGCCCACGTAAGTCTTGTTTGCCTTTTGAGTTGGGAGCTTCATTGAGTAACCAATTTGACTTGTTAGATTTAATTGGATTATAAACCTTTAATTTGTAGGCGAACATAAGAAATTTTGTGTTTTGCTTTGCTTGCGTTTTTCCATTGAATTCTACACTTGAAGTTTCCTAAAGGTTCGTAGCATTTTTGGGCACTAAAATCCACAGTGATTGTTTTGAATCGAATGAAAATTGAAGTCGAACAACTCTAACGTTTATTTTTGAGTTCTTATGCAAATTTCATAGCATCACTATAATTATGCGTATGTTGTCTTTTAAGTCAAAAATTTACCTTTTTAACTTGAATAGGATTAGATACATTTAACCCGTTTGTTGAGGGCGTAGTTATTCTCATTGTCCTCTTAATGATGGTAACTTATTATACACTGGTTGGTAAAGGTCAACACTACCAATGTACCAAAGTCAACACACTGTAATGTGTAATTTAAATTTCCAAGGTTACTATTTTGTTTTCAAGTACAGATTTTTTTGAGTGGAAAGATTGTTAAGGCTTAATTCTTCCGTCATTGGAGATGGTTGATGTAATTTCTGTTTTGGGGGTCTTATACTGGTTTACATGATTTACCCATCAGTTATGCCGGTTGTGTTAGTGTTTAACCCAATTTTCCCTTGACTCGATGGATGATCTGATGCATTTTAATCTTAGGAGTAAGTTATCATGCTTGTAAGAGGGATTGTCAATAGTCACAATGCAGCTACCTCTGAAGTACGTACACGTTTTGTGCTAGAAGTTGGTGGAAAAAAAAAACGAGTTTGGAATGGCTTAGAGCAGATGAAATTGTTAAGCGAGACATTTGCAAAGGAAACAATATGCCATGTTTACTACTGAACAGAGAGTAGATATACTTAAAACACCTTTGCTAAATAGGAAGTGGAAACGCAACATCCATGACACATCTCAAAACATCAGTCATGGTTGGGATTTCTCTGTTGGACAAACACAAATGACATCGCCAAATTGCCCTCTGGAAGACCACCAAACTAAGTCACAACCCATTGGTAAGTACAGTAAAAGGTGTCATTGATCGAGATTGTTACTAATAGGTACAGAAAATAAAAAGTATTTTCCATTACGGTAGGATAAAATACTTAATTACCACTAGGTCCACTTTTTACAAAATACATTTACCATTAATAGAAGTGCCACCCTTGGACACCCTAGGGTTTTAGGGTACCCTAAAGTTTTAGAGTACCCTAGGATATTAAGGTTTAGGATACCCTAAGGTTTAGGGTACTCTACGATTTAAGTTTATGCGCTTTCATAGAGCCCTAAGATTTAGGTTTAGGCACTTTCATAGGGGTTTTAGGGTGCACTTTCCTATCATAGGGTTTTAGCGATTTAGGCACTTTCATAGGGTACCCTAGGGTTTAAGCACTCTCATAGGATACCTTATGATTTAGGCATTTTTATAGAGTGCCCTAGGGTTTGGGCACTTTCATAGGGTATCCTAGGGTTTAGATACTTTCAGAGTTTAGGGTCTTAGGTACTTTCATAGAGTTTTGGTGTTTCATTAATTGGAATTGACCTGGTGGAAAATACTTTTTATTTTCTGTACATAGTGGTAATTATTGATTATAGATTCTACTATGTATATACTTTCAAAAAATTTCTTACATTTCACTTGTATTACTGCAAAGCCCCTCTGTTCCACCAAGCCCACGGAATATTTTAGAACTGCCGAGGGTTTGGAATTCTACAAACATATATGCACTTACACATGTTGCTCTCATGCGGATATTAAGATATGTCAAGTCTACTAATGCCGAAACTTCAGTAATGTTTCAAATTTGCTTTATTTTTTTTAGAATAATTTTTGTAGTGGGGACTTCAAAAAATAGCAGTTGTCTTTTCTTGGATGGACTCTACCTTAGGGAAATTCTTATGTCGATAGGTGTAATTTAAAATTGTTCTACCACTTCACATATTGTGGAGTTAATGAAAATGTTTACCACTTGGCTTTGCTAATAAATAGATTACAGCTCCACCCACTAGCTACAGATACATACATGTAAGCAAGTCTAACTAAGATGCTTTAAGACCCCAGGTAAATTCCAAGCTGATATGGACACAGACTTGAATATTCACGCAGACTCAGATACAGGACACGGCAATTTTGAATAAATGGGGACACAGAAACGACAGGAAACACAACAAACAGTATTTATGTAGAAGGATGGATATTTAGGTATTAGTGATATGTACATTCCATTTGGAAATAACCAAAACTAATAGTATTTTACAGCTCTTATTGTTTCCAATTTAAATATTCTCAAGTTGAACAATGGTTTTATTTGATCTTAATTTATCTATTCATGCTTTTTTCCTCATATTTTTGGAATCTTATACTCCCAAAATAAGCTTTCAATGTCATATATTGATTCCTCTCATGTTGCGGTCCATACCGAAATTGTGACATAGGTGTCTCCGGCTGAAAAATAATTAAACTTATTGGACGCTGCACTTAGAGTGTCCCATACATGTCCTCTCGTGTCCACGGTGTGTCATGTGTCCTTAGAGTGTTTGACATGGATTCAGCGAGCAGCTAGGAGTATCAGTGCTTTATAGCTTTGAAGCAATGTTTGGAATGCAAAAAGGCTTGTGCCTCTCCAAGCCTCTTTATAACCCAGAGGTCCCAAACATCACCAACTTCTTGAATTGTCATTGCTGATCCATGACTTCCTGTTTCCATGCACCTCATTTTTCTTTCAATTTAAACGCTCTCATTGCAGGTACTATTCTATTCTAAGTATTTCGTGTATATGGTGAAGGACCGGTACCAAACTATCCCCACTCTCTCTGGCAAGGTGGCATTTGGAATCCAAAAAAATGCTTGCCTGCTTGAAAATCCAAACTATCCCCTCTTTCTCTGCATGTGCATCCCTTTTATGTTGTTGTCCTCCAAATTACTTTGTATGTTTTGTCCCTATAGATTTCACAATGACTCAATAAGTTATCTCATTCTCATCATGATATCTGTTTCCTACATAAATTTATGTGAAGTTTTGCTTCATGTGATTTTGCTTTTGTTTTCCTTTCCTTTTCTTTTACTTTTCCTTTTTTTCCTTCCTTGTTTTTTTTGGTTGTGGGGGGATCTAACTAATTTCAATGACAGAGGATGGAATGAAGTCGGGATTGAGGTTTGAGGGAAGAAAACTGAAGGAAAACAAGAAATAGCGAAGTAGGGTTTCAAGAAATTAATGCTGTCATGTAATTTTTCCCCTAGAACATTTTTGCTATGAGTTTTTTCCGTTGGAACAATATTGGTTTTTTGCTACGGAACTACATTTGGCGTCAATTCTAGGGGACTAATGTGGTATCATTTTCAGTCATGACACTGTTGTGGTATCAATTCTGCATTTTCAATTATGAAATAGTTCTTCATTTGATGAATTTGTTTTCTGCAACTGCTAGGAACTGCCACTACATTATTTAAATTGCTGAATCTACAACTTCTATGATCTTTACTTTCCGATAGTGGTAGTTCATTGCTGGAACTTTTTTTTTAGGAAGTGTTGAAACCATTTTTTGCAAGTGTTAGAGGTACGCTGCTCCAAACAAAATTCAACAGAAGGCTATAAGAACATATCACGTGCAACGCACGTGGCAAAACCACTAGTCGTATCGAAATAGCTTACGAACCCACCTCTGTTATAAGGCCCCGATGTGACACATTTGCCTCGGTTTGGCAACACAATTCACACCTAGATGAGTTTTGGCCAAGTCACTGTTGGGAGTATTATATATGGAAACCCGATCGAGCTTCGTGGTGTCCATATATTATTTCCCGGATGAGGCCCAAATAATACTCCCTTCCAGCCTCCATTATAGCTACAAAATAACTTTATCTTTTCATTTTATTCTTCATCTAAACAAAGTACCAGTATTATTATTATTATGCTTATCCAAAAAAAAGAAAGTACCAGTATTATTTTATCACTTTTTTTTAAAACTTCATTTGGACCAACTAATTTTTTATTTACCTTTCATAAAAATCACATCAATATATGAGCTCACCCTTTATAACTAATACTCATACTATCTTATCCTCCCTACATAAATAATATCGAGTAACATCTAAAACTCATCCTGCGTCCAATAATCGGGCCCCCAGTGTAATGGCGGAGGAGCCTGTCATGGCCATGTGACTATGCGGGCCGCTGAAAAGTCTCCCTATCCTCATCCTCGGAAACCAATAATCGGGCCCCCAGTGTAATGGCGGAGGAGCCTGTCATGGCCATGTGATTATGCGGGGCGCTGAAAAGTCTCCCTAGCCTCATCCTGGGAAAAACTATTCGGTGCTCCAGATGCAAATTTTGAACAATCACTACGATAAACCAGCTGTATGGAATCAATTTCTTGAATAATCAGTACAAAATTAACTGAAGGGTTAACCTGGTGATCAAAGTCTGTGACTTTAGAAATTTGATCGTACTAGACTATTTTCATCAATATATTACGTGCACCGATTAATTTCTGGAGTTCTATCCAGCAATCTAGTAGAAGGAGAAGGGGTGAGCACGGGTCGAGGCGGGTTGGGTTAGGTCCCGACCTGCCACCCGACCACTCGGGTTGACAATTTTTGGAACCGAAACCGAACCATGTAACTGAAAGAATCGTTCGGGAAACCAATTCTTTTCATTGGGGCTGGTTGGTCAGGTTGGTGGGGTTGGCCAATAAAGGCAGAAGTCGCACAACGAAATGCAGATCAGAGGAGATTGAGGAGTAAAGCCAAGAAAATGCAGAAAATTTACCGATTTGCAAATTGGTGGAGTCATGGACGCCTGGAGTTTGGACGCCGGGTGTAGAGACCTGTAATTTTTATCTTTTTTTAAGAAATATCACAATTGTTGGTAAAGGCAAAAATAGTGGAATATGAGAAATGACGTGGTTATTTAATTTGGGGTTAATGTGATAGATTCATTGGTAGAGGATTGCAAGTGTTAAATGTTTGGTATATGTTGATATGTGTGTGCGGGTGGGGAGTACGTAGGGAATAATTTTTCCCCTCCCATATGTTTCTTTCTCCCACGCCACACGGACACACCACACCACACCACACCCTTTTTTTTTTTTTTCCCTCACTTTTCCAACCCCGAAAACTCTCCCTCACCTTCTCTCCTTGATTTCATCTGCTTGGGGCGTGATTTCGGACAAAGCCCAAGAATTAAAGTTGTTCTACGGAGCGAGGGCTTTCAATCCATCAAAGAAAAATTACGATCGGATCACGTGGGAGCTCAGTTGACTTGGTCAAAGGGTCGGGTTTTGTTCAAAACCCATGAGGTATGGATTTCTTACTTTTGTTATGCGTTTATACGGTGTTTATGTAGCTAGATCGTGCCTTGTTTTGTTGTTTGAGATTGTTCCTTTCATTTTCGAAATTCTGCAGGTCACTGTTTATAGGGCTTTTCGTCATCTTATACTTAGAATTGAATTTTGGTTCCTTCATATGAAATAGAGTAGACTTAAAGCCCGTTCTAATGCCGCTGGAATCACCCTAAACCGTTGAGAGTTGAATTAATGGTGGATTTTAGAAATCAGGTCACGAATCTGTCACGTTGTTGTTTGACAGATTCGTAGTGCTTCAGTAAATGCCTGTTTAGCGATATTTTGAGTGCGAATCTGACTAGGGTTCCTTCGTATCTTTTGTACTTCGTTCAATTGCGCAACTATCGGGACTGGAATCAATAGTATTAGATGTTCGGTGGTGCACCTATTGCACACATTGTGTGAGTGTTTGAGTGACGAGATGCTGTTAGGTTGTAATGTTGTCGAAATAGAGGAATATTTGATGATACGTGTATTTGATATGTGATTTAAGATTGTGACCATAAGAAATTCGTGACTTGATTAGACTAAATAAATGAGTATTTTAGATTGATATGAATGTGATTATTGTTGGGCTTCCTAGAGCCATAATTATGAAGTGATGGATATATTGTGAGTACATGGATATTTGGTGAGTCCGTTGAATATTGAGTGAATCTGTTAATGCATGGGTATGTTCGATGCTGCGTAAGCTGTTAAATTGTACCGTTGGTTTGTTGATATAGTTCGTATATGAAATGTGCTGTTTAGCTTTAACCTACATGTTTGATTTGTTATGTAATCTCACTGCGTGACATTTGCTTTTAGTGTACAATGTAGAATAAACGGTGATGCGTATGTGGGTATTTGCTACAAGGAGTTATTGTTGTAGTTGTAATCTGGTGTATGTCTATCTGGAGTAGCAACAGTGACATATGAAGAACTGGGTTTAAGGAAAATAATGGATCGGTAGTTTACCAGAATGGTTTTAATGTTGTGTTGTGAAGAGTTACGTAGAAATGACACGTTACAATAGAACTGAGTTTGGGTTTCCGAAAATAGAAACCTGTAGTGATTCAGAACGGGCTAGGGAATGTGAAGTAGTGTTGGGCTCTTAGTTGTGTTTGAATCTTTGATAGACTAAAAAATATATAGTTGAGGTTTAGCCAGACTTGGCAAAAGAGTTATCTGGGTAACTAGAGGTGTGAGTCGGAGATTGTAGCTAGTGGTTTGGTTTTGTGTGTATTTAGTGGTGTTGTCAATTATTAGCAGAATCAATAAAATTGAATCAATTGTGAGGAGAGGGTAAGGGTCATTGTGCGGTCTAGACGTTGGACTTTGAGTTTCGTGGTTTTATTACGGTAGAGATTACTTGGGTTCTCTAGTTGAATTCATTGGTTGACGTTAAAAAAAAAAGATGAGAATTGGAATATTAGAATTGGAGTTTTATAAGCAATTCAATATGTTCTTCTAGGACGTTCGAAAGATATTTATTCGAATGAGACGCAAAGAATGAGAATGTTGGATTCCTGAGTTTGGAGAATGTGGGGTTGTTTGTTAGATCTCGGTGTGATTGTCATGTAGATATGTGGGGAAAAGGATTTTTGTACAAAGGTTAGGACTTGAGAATTTGATAAAGATGATAGAGGTGTGTAACTGAGTGTCGGGTGGTAGGACCATACCACTAGTGAGGATTTTGAGGAGCAATCTGAATATAAAAAAAAATAAAAAAATCTACCTAGGGATGGGAGGATGAGGCCTTAGTTATGGAATTGTGTTATAAGTAGGGGTGAGCAAAATATCCGTCAAACCGTGAATCCAGTCCAAACCAATCCAAACCGAAAGATTTGGTTTGGTTTTTTAGTAGTATGGTTTGGTCATGATTTAAAAAAATTAGAAACCGCATTATATGGTTTGGTTTGTGGATTCATGTCCACGGTTATGGTTCCAAACCGATCCGATCCGAACCGTATAATATATATATATATATAAAATATGTATAGTTATATATATTTTAATTATGATTCACCAAATAAATATGGGAGCTTACTTTCCTAATTTATTGATCCTATTATATCCACCAATATTTAGTTTTCCAATTCCTATTCCTATAATTCTTCTACTACCATTACCAAGACTAAGAGCATCTGCAATGGGAATAATCAAAACCAATAACCAAAATGTGCCACATCAGCATTTGATTATCCATTTAGTTCATAATCAAACTTAACAACTTCTACCTCCACATTGGTTATTTTTATATCCCGAACAAAACAAACCCCCATAATAAACAATGCACATATGTCTAATTGCAAACGATTTCCAATCACGCACCTGACCACACCAAATTATTCGTCTTGATGAGACGATTCCAATGTGTGGTGTTTTTGAATTATTAAGTTTTGAGTTTAGTTATTGAGTTTGGTTATTGAGTTTTGATTATTGGTAAAAGTTGTTAAGTTTGATTATGGAATGAGTGAAATTTGGTTATTTACTAAAAGACTTGTAACTTTGCTTATTACAATGTGGGGTATTTTTTGAGCATTATTGTTAAGTTTGCTTATTCACAATCATTTGCTTATTACAATGAGGATGCTCTAATTACCCTAACTTTCTATATAAGAAAACATATCCCTATACTATATAAACCTAATGTACTAACGTAGCATCCATCTCTTTGCCCTTTTATTTGGTTAAACTATTTTAAGATGTTTAATAAGTGGTATTCTTAGTTGGTTCATTTTAGTTACTTACCGGTATTTCGTTTTATTTGTTTGAGGCAATTATTGGTATTCTACTCTTAAATTAGTTGGTTGATGTTAGTTTGTTTTAAGAATTTGAATGAAATTGATTTTAATATAAGTTTTTTTTTTAATTTAACGTCGTAATTTTAAGTACTTCAAATATTTTTTTTGGAGATGATAGCTTAGTTTAAAGCAAACCGTGGTTAAAACCGAAACCGAACCGTAATCTAATGGATTGGATTGGTTTGGTTCTATGCGTTTTGTGGGTTGGTTTGGTTCTCGAAATTTATAATCCGTAGGTATTGGTTTGGTTCTTGGTTTATTATAAAACCGAACCAAACCGGACCATGCTCACCCCTAGTTATAAGGATTGGTGTTGCAATTGATGACTCGGTTGGAATTGCTTTAGCAAATTTCGAGGACAAAATTTCTTTAAGGAGAGTAGATTGTAGAGACCTGTAATTATTATTTTTTTTTAAGAAATATCACAATTGTTGGTGAACGCGAAAATAGTGGAATACGAGAAATGACGTGGTTATTTAATTTGGGGTTAATGCAATAGATTCATCGGTAGAGGGTTGCAAGTGTTAAAATGTATTGGCATATGTTGATATGCGTGTGCGGGTGGGGAGTAGGGAATAATTTTTCCCCTCCCATATGTTTCTTTCTCCCACGCCACACACACACCCACCACACCACACCTTTTTTCTCTCCCTTTTCCACCTCCGAAAACTCTCCCTCACCTTCTCTCCTCGATTTCATCTACTTGGGGCGTGATTCCGGACAAAGTCCAAGGATTAAAGTTGTTCTACTGAGCGAGGACTTTCAATCCATCCAAGAAAAATTACGATCGGATCACGTGGGAGCTCAGTTGACTTGGTCAAAGGGTCGGGTTTTGCTCAAAACCCATGAGGTATGCGTTTATACGGTGTTTATGTAGCTAGATCGTGCCTTGCTTTATTGTTTAAGGTTGTTCTTTTCATTTTCGAAATTCTGCAGAACAGGTCACTGTTTATAGGGCTTTTTCGTCATCTTAAACTTGGGATTGAATTTTGGTTCCTTCATATAAAATAGAGTAGACTTAGAGCCCATTCTAATGCCACTGGAATCACCCTAAACCGTTGAGAATTGAATTAATGGTGGATTTTAGAAATCAGGTCATGAATTTGTCACGTTGTTGTTCGACAGATTCATATTGCTTCAGTAAATGCCTATTTAGCCATATTTTGATTGCGAATCTGACTAGGGTTCCTTCGTATCTTTTGTTCTTCATTCAATCGCACAACTATCAAGACTAGAATTACTCAAAAATATTAAGGACTCGATTTATAGTAATTTTTAGAAGATTGAACTAAAATCTGGAAATCTGGGCAGCGTACAGAGCTGCCTTTTTCATTGTTTGCTATGGTTAAACGACCCTATTGGTTATGGGTCTTTATGGGTTTTAAAGATTGGTAAGTTGATGATATTTTGACGTTGAAATCATTGAAAAATATTGAGTATGCAATTTTTAATGAATATTCAAACACAGACTGCTTTGTTGGAAATAAGGATTTGCTAATGTGTCGATTTTAGATGATTACGGTGCCCGTTCGTTGTCTAGGTATTTGGGGTGATTATGTTGGCATTGTGGCATGTTGTGGTGAATGTTATGAACTTGTTACGTGTTGAGTATGATGTTATTAAGTAATGTGAGGGTAAAACAAAATTGAGACGATAGAACGAACACGAAGAAAGGCATGGATCCACCGTAAAGTGATGCCGGAAATGGGACGCACGGGGTCCTAAATGCCCGGAATTGAATGAAAGGATTTTGGGGGACGCACGGGTTCCCAAATGCCCGGAATTAAATGAAAGGATTTTGGTGGACACACGGGGTCCTGAATGCCCGGAATTGAATGAAAAAGGAAAATGGCTAATACTTAAGAAATACAAGACAAATCGATTATGTTCAACAAGAAAATCCAATGATATGTTTGTGTTGTTCTGTTGATAGATATACTCATTGTCATTGGCATCTTGGGGTCCGTTGTATATATATAATGTTGCTCACATATTACTGTTAGTACGTGATCATCACATATACGTATAGATCGAGGTAGAATCAAGTAATTGCATAGCGATGGACAAATGACGGTTGATGACAAGTTGTGGTCTAATTAGAATAATTCGAGTTGGTTTTTACTTCTAGTTTGACGTGTGTGCTATTGGGGTTATCTTTATGAAATCATGATTCCCTGGTTGTAGTATGCTCGTTCGTGGTGGAAAACCTATGTTTCTTTGTGGTATCTCGTCGTATTCGCTCACTAGGTGCATGATTTATCGCATTTTCATATAGTTTGTGTATGGATTTTTCTACTGGGCTAGTGTAGCTCATCCTATTATTTTCAGGTATGATTCAAAGAAGTTGGCATGACGTACATATAGTGCTTGTTGATCATGTCTTTCAAAGGTATGAAAGAGGCGATTATTTGCATTTGAATCGAAGAAATATTTTGAAAAGACTTTTGTTACAACTGTAATATTATTTTCTTCGGATGTTGGCATAACGATAACTTGGGGACATTGAGCCAAAATTGTAATATTTGAATCTTATTTGAGAACAGGGAAAAGGAAGATCTTTTTGGTATTAATTGTATTATTGAGAGGACCTTATTTATCAAAAGAGTATTCATTATTCATGTTGAAAATCGAGGGCGTGACACTGGAGATTTGGACGCCGGACGGTGTTCATCTATGCAAGAGACTGAGAGGGAGACGGTGGACTGGACAGCTCACGGCAGCAGCATCAAATCTGGAGTGGAGGAGCGTGGGGGTGTACTGAGACTTGTGGGCTAGCTTAGGCGTTTTTCGTTTGGGAAAGTGAAAATGGGAGACCGACAGTGACAAGGGTTTAGGGTTATAATGTATACATGTATATATGTATTATAATGTAGTATATATATTATATGGTCGGGTTGGGTTCGACGGTTTACTAGGCGCCGACCCGGATCCCGAACCGAAAATCGAAAATTCGGCACATCTCAAACCGTAACCGACGGAATCACTGGTTCGGAGCCGTTTGAGACCCCTTGGGTCGGGTCAGACCCGCGAACCCGCGGGTAATTTGCACACCCCTAGTCCGAGGCTTAATAAATCAAAGCCGGGCCCAAATAAATTGGCCTATAGGAGCTGACAAAACATGAAGTTTTGAATCTAAGACTCTAGACCATGGATAACAAATATGACATGGCATGCCAAGTGAAAGCATTGGGATGTGAAACAAGTTCAATCAAAATGTCAAATGTTTGATGTATTATGTCAAATTTGACGTTGATGTCAAAATATATCTTTGATTACTTTACTCTCTAAAACTTCCTGAAATAATAAATTTGACATTTTGGTTAAAGTCAGCATCTTGAAGATGCCAAATTCAACATGTCAAATTGTCACAAAACCTTCAAAAAATATTGACATCCTCAAATTTGAAGCTAAGGTTGGAGATGCTCTGAAATCTTAGATACAAAACTTATCTTGTTCTATCAGCTTCTATAGGGCTAATTTATTCGGGCCCGGCTCTGATTAATTAAGCCGCCTCCTCGTGGATAGCTGGATAGGACTCCCAAAATTAATTGGCGCGTGGAATATATTGATCAAAACAGCCTTAGAATAATTGAGATATCCAAAAAAAAAGAAAAAACTCTGCAAAAATAATCGGAACTGAATTTTGTTTCTCGTTTTTTGTTTAGGCCATAATGGAGGATTTGGTCCAGACTGCTAGACTCTACTACAGTAAAAGCTCACCAGGCATCAAAGAAGCAGCACACGAATTTTTCAATTCGCTCGACAACGACAACGACGGGAAGGTGAGTCTCCATGAATTTCTAGGGTTTATGCAGCAGGAAGGCCACATAAAAATGAGCAATCGCCATTTCTTTGAAGAACTGGACAAAGACGGGAGTGGAACCCTAGAATTCATGGAAGTTATGGCTCTTTACTACGTAATCAAAAGTGGGAGGCCATTTTGTAGTGGGTGCGATGAGTTTATTCTGGGAATGTATTTTACTTGCTCAAAATGCTTCGAAAATGGCGACAACTCGTTTTGCGTTTGTCCAAAGTGTTTCGAAGATGATCATTTTGTTCATGAGCATGACCAGTTCTTGGATAACTATGCTTTGTTGGAAGCCAAGAGATTGGAAGGGATTGCTAAACATTCGAACCATCACAAGGTAATTGAAGCAAGGAATTAAAGGTTAATTATTCAATAGTACTGTCCCATCTAGTATCCTGTGGCAATGTTCACATGTTACTACCAGCAAATCACGTAACGAACATTTGTAGGCGAGAATTTATGATGAAAGTAGAAGCATGGGCAGAGCCAGAATTTATGAAAACTTATGGGCAATGGGATCAACAAACTGCTTGTAATCGGAGTCCGTGACGCGTATGGTCGAGTTTGATATAGATAAGAGAAATGCTAGAGACACATCAATGTGTCACACCTCATAATTTTGATGGGTTCTTAAGAGAAATTTCAGATATTTTATGTGGTTAACTATGTCAAAAATCAATACTCCCTCCGTCCTATTTTCATTGTCAATTATTCTGTTCGTCTCTTTTGTCTATATCTTTTAGTTTGAATCTTGAAAAATATGCAATATGGATCTTATTTAATAGATCTTGATAAGTTTATATAATACAAAGTTTTGAAAATTATAAAAAATATTATAGATTAAAAGATATAAATAATAAAAAAATGACGCGTAATTTAAAAATGAACAATGAAAATGAGACGGAGGGGGTAAAATCTATGGACATTTTAAGCAATTTTTCAATTTAGTAGGATCAAAGACTCAAGTGGCCCACTTTAGAGTACCTACTCCCTGTTCCCTTCCGTGAAAGAAAAGGGGTGATTCCAGGGGCGGCTCTGGACTCAAAAAATACACTAAAAATTTGGTAGTATATTTTTTTTTTAAATACAAAAATCATGGTGATTCACATTTTGCATGCTATGGTTTTTCATCTATCGGGGGTACCACAAATATAGATATAGTAGTAGTACTTCTGGACTACTCAAATAACTTTCCAGAAATTAAAACACATATCTAAGGGCATCTCCAGTAGCCTCAAGGAAATTCTAGCCAAAATGCTTAGGAGAAGTCCCATTAGCTAGCCATTTAATATATGGGTACCCAGTAGCCTAGGCTTTTGAACTTATCCAAGCTCCACCTGTACCAGATTTCAAGCCATCTCTCTCTCTCTCTGAAATTTTCTGCAAACCCAGAACCTAGAAACCAAACGCACAAATACAAAATCCATCTCTATCGCTCTGAAATCTGCAAACCCACCCGATCTCCACCACCTTCTCGCCCTCCTCCTCCACTCCGTTCATGCCGGATCTTCGCCAGCTTCATCCTCAAGTAGTCGATTCCAAAATGGTAGCTCCACCACTGCTTAATCCACGACGACAGCAGCCGGCTTCCATGAAGATGACGGCATATTTTGCTTTGGTATGGCTTTTTTCCCTTTTGGATCTGAGAATGAATGGTGTGCAAGAGCCAGGAGATGGGAAAGCAGGAGAGAGAGAGCGAGATGAAGTCAGAGGAAGTCAGAGCAAGCGAGCTCTGAAACCTCGCTGGAACGAGCGAGCTACAGTAGCTCCCCTTCAGAGTGGCGAGGTTGGAGCGAGCTTCCTGGGTCTGGGATTTCAAGGATTTCTCGCCATTTTTGTCCAATTTTTCTCTGGAGCGAGGCTCCTGGAGATGCTCTAATGCTCCATTTAGAAAGTTGAAATTTATTTATTTTCGTATTGTCTTCTTATTTTTCTAATGGTTTTCTCATTATTGGAGCCAAATAATGAATTTGTAGATCTATTAAATTTTGTATTTCATTATGTCAATGTATCTGTGTATTGTTCAGGGTTGTTGGCGTTCATAGTGGTTGTTTGATTGCTGTAAATGGATAAAAATGAATGGTGCTTGTGATAGCATACAAAATGTAACGGCTACTCATGCCTCTTGACCGGGTACCCTTGCATGTCTTCGGAACCCTAAATCTACAAAACAGATAAGGGGTGAGCGTATCTTTGCCTCTCGTGGCAAAGGCCTTCCGATGCCTAAGTATCACTTACTAATGAAAACCCTAATTATCAGTAGGAAAGTAGAATGAATGCAATGTATTGCGTACCTTTTGCCTTTAGGCTAACCTCATTTATATAGATGTACGTATGCTTGCTGCTTAAGCCTCCTTGTTGCCCTAAGTTTCTTATCTCTTATAGGAAATTTAGCTCTCCAGGGATGATCCCTCTTTCTCAATAAGCCAAGATCCTGTTCACGCAGGGATTCCTCTCTATATGGGATTCACCTATTCACGCAGGGATTCCTCTCTATATGGGATTCGCTTCATACTAGGACTCTTTCCTTGCTTATCAGGAAAGAATATTCGGTTTCTTTACTTGTAAGATCTTATTCTCTTCTAGAATACTCTTACCACCTTATCACTTAAGGCTGTCTTTCCAAGGGATCTTCCTCTGTTCAACCATCTCATTGTTGAACAAACTGCTCCCTCTAATGACCTTTTATGTCATTTGTCGTCGTGCCGACCACCGTCCTCATCAACGGTACGACCTAGTTTATCTACCACGTGGTCCCACGTATCACATGTTCGGGCACCTACTAAGTCTGTTCGGAAATACCTCCCTACAATTGCTCCCGAGCTTTGCCCACTGTCACTGTTCGGGTACTGCGAGTAAAGCTTCAAATGAACCTTGAGCCTAACTCTTTGGCTCTCGTGCAGTCATGATGTCTGCATTCATTAATACTTTTGGCGTCTCTATCATCATGCCTTCTCAAGGCAAAATATCCACATGGTGCGTCTCGTACACTTTGTATTTAATTCAAATTGACGTCCTAGCTAAATGGCGTTAGAACGGCGTTTTTGCTTATTCCTCTTTCCATTAGCATCTCCTGTAACGGCATGAGGGGTGTTGCTTTGCTTACATCCCCCATTTATACCCCTAAGGGTTCATTAAGGTTTTCATCTCCCCTTTTTCAAATCCTTTTGCTCTCTCTCATCGAACCTAGGTGAGCTTCTCTTGCTACCGCTGCATCAACTTCATAAGCATCTTATTCTCTCAATTCTTTTCGTTTCTTTCTGAGATCTCGGTCTCAGATTTGCCCACCTAGGGTTTCGATCACATCCTCTTTCCGATTTCATTCCGTCTTGCTACTCTTTCGTCTCCCATGGCCAATGAGGATGAAGAAGCCCTTAAGCTTGAAAAATTTAGGAAATTCTGTGAAACCTCTGAAGGCATGGCAGCATTCAGGTTCGAATATGGTATACTTGACAATGTAGGGCTCGAACTCGCCCCCTTAGGTGCTGACAGGGAGATTGGCTCGTGGGATAGAATGCTTATCCCTATTGTTGCCATTGTAGAGGGCGGGGTTCGATTCCCCCTTCATCCACTGCTTCGCCATGTCTTAAATTGGTACCGACTTACACCCATGCAAGTTTCCATTGACGTGTGTAGGCTGGTAATGTGGGTCTTAGCTTTGAATGGAATTTTAGGAATTCAATTAGGAATTTGGGATATTCATTGGTGGTATAGCATCGTGCTAAACCTTGAATACAACACTTATTACTTCAAGGTTAGGAAAACAGATAAGCGTTTCGTGCTAAACTTGTCAGATTCTGCTCATGGTCATAAAATTGACTTCCTCTACGTCACCGGAGGCTTCGAGTCATTGGGGGAAGACGGCCAAGTGGTGGGCTTTCATTGCCCTCACATATGAGGTTACCCACGTATGCTCCTAATTTACTCATAGCTTTGTTTCTAATTCGCGTTGTGTTCTTATATGCCGCAGCGAACGCTAACAAAAGCCTCAAAGGGAACCTAACTACGTCCGATCAACGGATATCACGAAGGTTCTCTCGAACACAGGAGAGCCGGGCACTACAACAACCGGCCGGGGTCGTAACGTAGACGTTTTGTTGCGTTATAATCTCACCTACAAAGGCTTTATTGATAGGAGACTCAGTAACCCAAGCACTAGTACTGCTTCAACATCAACTGCTCCCCAGTCAAGAAGTCTGAGATCCCGTGTTGGAGTGATGATAGTTGGGCAACCATGTGAAGTACCTATTTCTGAAGGCATTCCACTTCCTCACTTGATTATGAAAAGGGCTCCTTAACGACAAGCCGAACAGTCGCTCCTTGATCGTGATACTAGCCAATCATCTTCATTAGGGTATTCTCCTTCACCCCCAAGTTCAGGTACGATGTCTCGACAACCACTGAACCTGAGTTCCCTCCTCACCGTCTCTGCTCGGGGACGTGGAGCTATGGGCTCGACAGCGTCTACCGGGCATGCCCCTCCGCCACCTCGTCGTACCAAAGGGGGTCCATCCGGACTACTTCGTCCCCTCCTGGGTTCGACTCCACTCTTGAAGACGGCGATGCCCATCGGGACAAACATCCTAGGAATGAAGACTTGACGGATGCTGCTGTGCAGGCTACAACGTCAATTCAATAGCCCCATTCGCCAGTCACCCAAGTTCTTCCTCAAACCTGGGCGCCCCAGCTCATCAGGGGTGATTGGCCCGTTCACGTTAGGGATAGTGCAAGTTCCTCAAAAATTGCACTAGCGCCTGCCCAAGGCCTACTTTTTCCTTCAGACATACAAAAGGAGTTTGGGCCTACGCTTGATCGGCTGGTGCCCACCAGTTTAGTCAGTGGTATTAACGTAACCTTTCTTTTCTCTTAGATCAATTTCCATTTCTTAATTATTTCCCCTGATCCTAACCTTCTATACACTGAGCTCTTGCCAATTTATTCAGAAGATGGTGGTACTAGGTCAAAAACTACAAGAGATAGAATTTGAGCGCAACAGACTTCTGAGAGATAATACTAGGTAGCTGCAAACAATTGCCAAACTTGAGAGAGAAAGAGATAAGGCTAAGTCAGAAGTGGATGGAATGAAGGCCCGAGAAGTAGCACGGATGGCCCTTAGCAATATAGCATCCTCCCCCTTTGCAAGGAAGCTGCAGGAAGCAAGGTTGCCGAGCAGGATAAAGCATGGCACGTTCATCCCTTACGAGACAAGTGCAGATCCCGTGGAGCACATATAACATTACCAGCAGGCTATGTTCATGCACGATGGGGATGATGCAATTATGAGCAAGATGTTCCCATCGAGTTTGGGAAAGGTAGCTTTGTCGTGGTTCCATAAGCTAGGTCTGCACTCCATACGTGGATGGAGGCAACTAGTCGAGGAATTCACTGCTCGATTTTTGAAGGGTAGAAGGGCCCCAAAAAATTTTGACAGCCTCTCCGCTATGAAGCAAGGAGAGAACGAACCAATCAGAGATTATGCACAGAAGTATTGGGAGACTTTCAATGAGATTGAAAATTGTAACGAGGAATATGCAATAGCCACATTCAAAACTGGGTTGCCAGTCTGAGGGGAGCTACGCCGATCATTGAACATGAGTACAGTAGGTATGTTGGCAAAATTAATGGAGCGGATTGAGCAACATGCCAGAATGGAGGATGACAAACTCCGGGAGGATGGCAAAGTTGTTGTTGAGCAAGCCAAGGGGCCCGCGAAGAAAGTAGACAAACCAGAGCTTAAGACTTACTGGGAAAGAAAGGATTATGGGCAGGCTAAGAGGGAGCTGTATAGGGAGAGGCAAGCTGCAGATCCCAAGTCTTTCTTTTCGGTAACCACGGTCTGGAAAGAACCAATTTACAAGATTCTTTATCGAATAAAAAATTGCCCCTACTTCAAGTGGCCCCTGAGATTAGAGAGAGACAAGGATGCAAAGTGAGATACGAGCCAACATTGTAGCTACCATAAAGACTGGGGTCACATGACAAAGGATTTTGAGATGTTCAATAAGCACCTTGATGATCTAGTGGCTCAGGGATACAAGAGGGATCCAAAGAGAATAGGAGAGCAATGGAGTTGGATTACGAACAAAATCCAAGACGTGTAATCCATATGATACATGGATTGGCCACACCTTAAACGAGAAATGAGGTGAGGTTGCTCCAAAGGCAAGTCAAGTATGACCAACATGTCATGCACCTAGGAAAGAAAAGAGGGCGTGAAGGTGAATTATGCGACGAGGGTATAAACTTCACGGATGAGGAACTGGGAGGAGTCCAGGTGCCGCACAACGATGCTTTGGTCATAACCCTACGAATTGGGGAGTACAATATTGAGATAATCTTGGTGGACTCAGGAAGTTGCACAGAGGTGCTATACTATGACGCGTTCAAAAAGTTAGGACTGACCCAAGCGGATTTGGTATAGTCAATAACACCGTTGGTTGGATTCAGTGTAGGGGCAATGTGGCCATTCGAAAAGGTAATGCTGCCTGTTTGGGCAGGAATAGTGGTGCTACAAAATGACTTTTTGGTAGTGGATGTACCTTCCTTCTACAATGCAATTATAGGGAGGACATGGTTGCACAAAATGAGGGCCGTATCCTCAACCTACAACCAAATGGTTAAGTTCTCGGGATCAAATGGAATTGAAAAGATCAGCTAACAATAAGATTACATTTTAGGATTAAAATAAAACAAATATTAATCATATGTCGAACGATCATGGGCCAGTCTCAGGACTGGGCAAAGAGGGGTGCCTAACACCTTCCCCTTATTGTACTCTTAGCTTCCATACCCAGAATCTCTACTTGTTTTTCCTAGTTTTCATAAACTAGGTGGTGACTCTGTTTTGATGATAACCACTATCGTGTGGCGATGTTCCTAGCCATGGGAATATCCACAATCTTGGTTTATGAAGCAATCAATCAAACAAGCATAATCAATCTGTATGGCGATGCCCCGTTTGAGAGGTGTCTACACTAATCCCCTCATTATAACCTTGCTAATACGCAGACTTGGCTTCACTCTTGCTTGACTCAAGTTTTGTGAGGGTCTGGTTAAGGCTGTCCTCGGCACCGTCCACCTTTAACTCCTCCACCGTACCACGTGCCTGGTCTCTCTCTCTTTCGAGCCTGGCAATAGTGCGCAACATCTTGGCATTCTCAATGCAAGCTTGGCTCACTGGGGCTCCACTTGGCCGAGTTTTTGGGCCATTGCCACCATTTTTTGCATTGACTGACCAAGCATACAGGAATTAATATAAGGTATTGGATTCTAAGAAAAGAACAACAGAGTAGTATGCTTGCCCTGTCTCAGGCCAGGTAGAATGAAGGCTTGAGACAGGGCAAGAGCAGTATCCTCGGAGTCCGCACTATCCCGTACTGTCGGTCAACCAATTAATGTGCGTTGTGAAGTACTGGCATTACAAAGAGACAATCGAGTTCTAGCTATACTTAGAGGTTGATTGTCTTCATATCATCGTCTAATGATAGGAATGAAAGTATTTGACATGGGAGCTCCTCTATATACTGAGCAGCAGATAGAAGAGGCTATTGAAAAAGAAATGAAAATGACAATAGTACAGCTTAAACCCCCTTATTTCGGTTTCGATGGCAACGTATTCATCAACCCGTCGTCGTGTGTAGTGAATAAGGCAATAAGGTTTCTGTTAGTGCTATACTCTGTCGTTCATAGTAAGGTTTAGAAGATAATCCGAATTGAATAATGCAAAAAAATCTTATAATAATATTGTATAATTTATACAATATTATTTATTGTACAAACATTCTATTCTCTTCATTTTGTCTTAATTCTATAGGGTTCAATAATCGATTAAATACATTATTCTAAATAAATACATATTTGTAAAAAAAGGGGTTTATGGTAAAAAATTCATTTATTTCCGTTATTTCGCAAAAAGAAAATGAAGAAAACCAGGGATCTGTTGAATTTCAAGTATTCCGTTTTACCAATAAGATGTTGCTGAGGTTGATCGGTTGGTTCATTTCTTGTTTTGAGATTGGAGGGAAGGAGAATAACCTCTAGAAGATGAGGTGGAAACTTCTTCGGCCAGGCGAATAGGCTCGTTAGGAATTGGAGGGGTGAGAGATAAACTCCTTCTTTCTTGAACGGGACTTGAGGAGGAAGGAGCTAGGAGCTCTGGATTGTCTGTTGCACGGGTACAACGGTCAATGAATCTGCCGTACAAGGCCCTGTAGCTTAGGAGCACTTGAGCTGCCCTTGCTCATCCCGCAAGATGAGTACCTTGTCTATTGAAAGCCAATGCTCGGTTGATGTCTGTCACATGGACTTGTGGGGTGATAATGTCATGGCCCTAATTGACATTCGTGGCTGCAAAGAGGCGTGCAAGAGAATAGTTAGCAAAGCATGAGAACAATTTGAACAAAAAGTACTAAACAGGTGAAAAAAACTAATGTGGATGCCCAAATCAATGAGGGACATGGAAACCTATCACCTGGCTATCCTCGTCTCTGGGCTTGAAGTTCCCCGTGATGATAAGGAATCGTCGTCATCCCCTTGAGCAGAGTCAGGAAGCTCAAGGACAAGTTTTTTTCTAGAGTCTCTACTCTTCAGGTAATATTTGAGAGCGTTCTTGGTTCTGGAAATACTATATAAATGATGGATATTGTGCAAACCTAGGGATGCACCTAGCATCTGATTAATGGCATTTATGCCCATAAAAACCCTAAAGAAATTAGCTGAAACCTGCATTAGGGAAAGCCTGTAATGGGCCAAGACTCGGTGGAGCAAAGGAGCCAGAGGAAACCTAACCCCGCCTTCTACGATGGCAACGACAGGGATATGGAGGGTATCGTTATTAGGACACTCACGAATGGCGTCCTCAGGGGCCAGTGTAGTGGCTACGTTATCATGGATCTCATGACGAGATCTAAAATTGGCCATGGCTTAAGGAGTATTGTAGTGCCGTCTAAACCTCCCTATTGTTGGAAGGTAAGGTTTTTTAGATAAGAACGATGGGGGGCGAGGAAACCCTAGAAGAAAGAAATACTCTAAATTGAAGAGAACAATAGGGCAGAATGAGGAGCGGTGACTTACGGTATAACGATTGGAGTTCCTAAAATGTGGAAAGGAAGGGGCCTCGAGATGGTGAGCAGTGCTCCAATGGCAGGTGTATACAAACCTTCTTTCTGCAGATGGAGTCTAGAGAGAGAGAGAGAGTGGGGTTTCAAATGGGACAAAAACCCAAATATACCCTAATGAGTGGGGTGGCGTATGTGAAATTTCACCCTAAACGCCGTTTGGGTGTCCCGTTTCACGAAGGACGTCCATTAGTATTTAATATGGGTAGTACGGAGCACGCCACATGTAAAGGTATGAGCAGGAAAAAGCTTGTCTAGTCCAAGCGACGGGACGTTTGGTTGGCTTAACGATAGAAGTTACACTAATTCTGTAAGACATGATGAAGGAGCAATATGACTTTGCTCGGTAAAAAGGAGCTTTGCTCGTCATTTGAGTTAAAATAACAAGTAAAGCTTGGAAGCAATTGTAGGGAGGTATTCCTGAACAAGCTCAAATAGTAGGCCAAACAGGTTGTACGTGGGACCACGGAATAAATGAGACAACATGAGTCGCCGTGGAAGGTGGTGATCGACAATAAAGACCGATGACATGAGGAGTCATTGGTCCAAGCAGTCAAGGAGAATCGATAACATGAAAAGTCATTGGTCCAGGCACTTTGTTAGGCAATGAGATGGCCGAACAAGAGCAAGAACTTTGAGAAAAGTAGCCTTGAGTGTTAAAGCGGTAGGAACATTCTAGAAGGTACCAGTACAGTGGCATTTCGTAAGGAATGAGATCCCGAGAATAAAGGATCTCAACAAGAGACCCAACGGAAATGGGATGTTTGGCCAACCATGGGAAGGAGTTCTAAAAGGACTAAGGGGGTTAATTGATAAGGGAACGAGAATCCAAGAATATCTTGGTTTCCTATGCGAGAAAGGAAACCTAGGGCAAGGAGGGTGCTTAGGAAACAAGCATGCATACGCCTATATAAACAAGGTTAGCCCGGAGGTAAAAGGAATGCAATACGTTGCATTGATATTATTTACCTACTGATAATTAGGGTTTATACCAGTACGTGATATTAACTTAGGCATCGGAGGGCCTGTGCCATGAGAGGCAAAGGTACACTTACCCCTTGTTTGTTTTGCAGATTAGAGTTCCGACGACGAATTAGGGTTCCGGTCAAGAGGCACGAGAAGCCGTTATAATCTTGTGCTGTTCTAAGCACCATTCGTTTTTGTCCACTTACATTGACTTAGTTCCACTGACCAAGTCGTGATTCGTTCCGAGAAATCTGCCTTTCATAGCAGTGACTTCAATAGAAATTCCATGTAACACACAATCTTGTGGCTCTAGAAATAGTGTGGCAACTTCCTTGCCGCTGTCTTTAATGTCAAGACCAGTTTCTCAAGGGGCAGATATCTCGTTTATGTGTCCAGCAATGTCTTGCTCACGTAATATATAGAGATTTGCTCGGATCCCTTACTCCTTAATAACACTTCACTTACAGCATGTTCAGAAATCGCTTAATATAAAATTAAAAACTCACCCGGATCTGAAGTTGACAAGAGTGGGGCTGCTGCCAAGTACTTCTTTAGGTCTTGGAAAGCCTGCTCGCATTCTGCTCCCCATTCATATTCCTCCCTCTTCTTCAGTAACTGAAAGAAAGGTCTGCACTTGTCACTTGACCGGCTGATGAATCTGTTGAAGGCCGCGGACGTCCTGGTTAGCCTTTGGACCTCTTTCGTCGTCCTCAAACTTTTTAGCCTTTGCAAGGCCGTTATCTGATCGGGACTTGCCTCTATCCCCCTTATGGTCACAAGGTGGCCTAGGAATTTCCCTGAATTAATTCTGAACGCACACTTCGACGCGTTGAGTTTTAGTTTGTACCTTTGTAGGATTTCGAACGCCTCCTTCAAATCAGCTATGTGGTCTCGTTTTGACGCGTTGAGTTTCAGTTTTAATAAGTAGAAGACATACGATCTCTGTTGTTCATGTTATCATAATAACAACTTCAACCATGTCGACTCTTACTTCTTGGACAATTTTGCTCTCCTCCGAATTGAACTATCGAAGGTACTAATACGTACATATATATGTTATTATGTATGCATTTATACATGTGACATTTCTCCAACAATTATGCAATTCAATTTGTTGCATTATTAATTTTTCTGTTGTCAAGAAGAGTTAATTACGTTCAACTACACTTGGTGTTTGCAGGGTAACACTTCGGCAGGGGTTGGAAGAAACAACTATAAACGTGTAAGTTCTATTGGATAATAGATTTATGCTACAATGACTATATAGACTTTCTTTTTTGTTCCGCGAATTAAGATATACTATTAAAACTCGACTTGGGAATATTGACAAGGTTGAGGTTGCATCATTACTGTACGACATACATCTCAACTAGCTAGGTTAGTGTTGGCGATTTTAAACGTTAGGAGGTGTCTGTGAGAAACACATATAGATGAGGGGATCTCTGTGTAATTTTTCTGAAGAAAATTTAATAGAGTATAAAAATGTGAATCAACGTTGGAAAAAATTTAGACAAGACGACAGTAAAAATAATCTTTTTAATGTTTCTCGTTCTTCGTGAATTGTACTGTACGATATACATCTCAACTAGCTAGGTCAGTGTGGGAGATTTTAAACATTAGGGGTGTCTGTGAGAAATATGTATAGATGAGGGGGTCTCTATGTAATTTTCTTAGTGAATTGTTTTTTTCCTTTTGAACGTGAGTTTTTACATTTTGAAATTGTTCTCATCTAGATAAATAATTAATTCAAAAAAATTGGCGTTGATCTAACAAAAATATAAATAAATAAATAAAATAAATCAAAACATTGAGAGAGTAATTATGCCAAAGTGCCCCGTAATCGGGAAAAAAATTGAAATTACATAGTCCACGCCACATAATTACGTCTGGTTTACCTTGGATATATTCAAACTCATTTTTATATGCTTAAACCTGTCAATTGTAAGCCATTCAATTATGTTTATTAAGACTAATCCTTAGAGTCGTTGTTTGACCGGATTTGAGTATCGGATGAGGCTATTTTTTAATTAATTAGAAGTCACATAAGAAGTTTTCTTCCCCAAAGAAACGAAAGAAGTTTGCTTCCTCCTCAGGTTTAAATTTGAAATCTCAGAAGTGCTATTAATTCTTGTGAATCAATGTTGACTTTGTCCGCAAGTTAATTGGGCCCCTAGCGAATGACCTATAAGATAGATCCACCAACAATCAATGGAAGTCTGCATAAGCTAGCCGAAACACGTTGAAGTTGTTTATGCGCATTGTGCTTTTTATTACTCATTGATCATCTTTCAACTGTGTTTGGGTTTTGATGGTTATAGTAATAGAACAAAGCTGCTGAAGCCTTTGAGACTGGTGCGAGTGTTGCTGACGCCGCTAACAATGTTTATGACCTCGGATCCACCATTGCGTCCGCGGCCGGCTTTTGTACTATCATGTAATAATGCTCGGAGCAACGAGTAATTCTTTAATGGTCTTAGAACACTATCATGTGCTGTTTCAATACTTTCATCCACCACATGCACATTTTCATAGGGTTCATACACCTAATACTGAGCCTGGCCTACAAAAGCGCGTAGTGGATAAGGATGTCAGGGCAACGTGGTGCCCCAAGACCACCAAATAATTTTCCAGAGCAACTTGGTTATTTATTTAAAGCCGAAATATTTATCAATTGTGGCTTGGAAATTCAAGATTAATCCCACTTGCATAAATGTATGTTTCATTGTCCATCAGTATTTCAATATGCGGGGCTCTATATATAGCGAGAGCTTGTAACCTAAGCAAGGGCATTAAAGTGGTTGAATAAGTTGTCTCCCACGATGGTTACCTGTGACATCTGGCATCCATAATCATAACACAGTATTTCAATATAAAAATAAAAATAAAGTATCCGGGCGGACACAAAAGGCCCGAAATTCAACAAAAAAATCACGTTGAAAATGTGCCGAGTTTCATCTTGATAGTGGATAGATCAGTAAAACTATTATTATTTTTATATGTTTACGGATGATTGCCGTTATGACATGAGAATTATTTTGGAGATTAACCTTAAAGCACGTATGCCTACTCGAATTTTAAATATACTATTCACCAGGTTCTGCACGAAAGGGAGGCCCTTTTCTGATGAACAAGTTAGAGGAATAGAAATGTACTTAGCCAATTTCAAGTGTCCGATAATTAGCAATTGAGGCTAATATTGGTTATATATCCTTAAAGCAATTTCATCCCTAAAATTGGTGCTCTTGGAATACTCGAACGATTGCCTCCCGGGGTTACTAAATTATCAACAATCAGAAGTAGCACACCAATCTATCCGAGCGTTTTTACTGTCAAGAATCCGAAATGTGGTATGCGGTTGTGAGGAAAAGGAAAAATGTGAATGAAAAGGTAAGGCAGAGCCTTTTTATAGTTAAGAAAGTGACCATACATAAGGAAGCAACTGTACGGAACGGCCCAAAGGTTAATGGCGAACTGATGCCTTTGAAGCAGACACAACTAATTGCATAACATCTTTACCGTTAGAAACAAAATGAAATTAAACATAACAGGTCCAAACCTTGTTCTTTGTTCCTTTTCCCATAGTATCTCCGATGAGGTGTGTCCTTTTGGAAGCCAGGGGATCCGTTGGAGTCGTTGTATTGTGTCGTTTGGGGAAGAGGGGTGGGGTGGGATAGGAATTAATTGAAAGTGCTAGGGGTATTTGTGGAAAGCAAAAAGTAGGAAACATCTACATACATTTAAAAGAAGAAAAAATGCTCAGACTAAGGGATACTTATCGGGAAAGATCAGTAGTCATCTGGAAAATTGACCTCTTGTAGTGCTCATGATGTTCTTTCTTTTTTTTTTTTCAGTTCGATTATTATATACTATTCTAATATTTGGGGTTGATCTGTTCGATTATCACCACTCATGAACTTGAATCCTAGCTCCATTCCTAATCCCTCCAGGGTCTCCAAGAAATTTAGAAGGTCAACCCTTTTGAGGAAGCTAGCTGGGTTCAACGTTTGACTCCTTTCGGGCTTGTATTCCATTATGGTCAATGTATCTTTATTGGCTTTGTTCAAAGACTGTGGCCGTCATAATGGTTTTGTTTGTTTGTGTTTTGTTGCAGCTTAGCTCATCTGTTATCATTGCTGAACTTCCAACATCCACAACAATTCCTTGTGAACCCCAACCGGTGAATACGTTTGCCAACTCGATCTCATGTGTTTTTCCTTTTGGGCTTGTTTTCCATTATGGTCAATGTATCTTTATTGGCTTTGTTCAAAGACTGTGGCCTTCATAATGGTTTTGTTTGTTTGTGTTTTGTTGCAGCCTAGCTCATCTGTTACCATTGCTAAACTTCCAACATCCACAACAAATGATATTGCTCCTTGTGAACCCCAACCGGTGAGTACGTTTGCCAACTCTCTGTGTGTTTTTCCTTTTGGGCTTGGTTGGGAAAGGTGATAAAATCTCTATGTGTTAGCGAATTTAATTCTTAACCCCTTATATCACCAAATTTCCAGATCAATGGTGTTAGAAAACTACCTGTTTTCCAAAATCCTGTACGCGACACCCTAAACGACTATAGTCCTTCTCAAGTATTATTTTAGTAATAATTTCGGTAAAATCTTAATAACAAAAACTAGAGGGGCATACCCCTACAAACAAATGTCAGAGACAAATGAAACAACAAAAACTACAGCAACAGCCAACAGAAACATCTAAGAACTAGAAAAGAGAACCGGAGGAAGATGCCAAGAAAGTCAGAACAATCAGTTTTGATCATCTCACTTCTTCACATGCCTTCGAGAGATGATGCACGCCCTCGAATCAGATCAGGAAACTCTAAGCAATAAGAACCAATGAAACAAGGGATTGCCTGAAATATTCTTTTGTTCGTCTCGCGCCTGACAGATTGTTTAAATGAGGATCGAACTGCTTCTTTGTTGAGCTTTTTTAAAAACCAGACCAGCTCGGCTGGTTCGACCGGCCCATACTCAAGTCCAGGGCAACCCTCAAATTGCCATTATTTAAAAACCAGTCTAAATTTTGAAAATTGCTAAAACCAAACGATTGAACTAGAGACCCGTTCGAATCAGTCTGGTTTGGGGCAAGCCGGACTGTCCTGAGTGAAACTTTAACTTCGTTTTCCAGCCACATTAAATGCTCCGTTTAATGCAAGCCAGCCTCACACGACACGGAATCTTCTGTTCGACTTTCCCTATTTCAGCCTTCTATTTCACTCCTCAAACAATGACACGTGTAGTTCACACCAAAAATCAAAAGGCTAAACTACACCTAATCTTTTTCTCTACTGTGAAACCCTTCTCTACGAAACACAATTTTCTCTCTTCGGCATATCACCTCCTCCGTCATCGATAGCATCCTCAACTTTAACTTCCAGCCACATTAAATGCTCTGTTTAAACTAAGCCAGCCTTACACCCCATTGGCTTGTGCAGCCCGCCCCGACCGGAAAGTTCTTACAACATTCGTGTAGCTTTGGTAATGATTTACATTTTGGAGAAAGATTTCCTCTTGAGAAATACTTATTTCCGGAGGTGCAGTAAACACTTGTTTATAACACTCAATCATGACTGTTCAAAAGTGATTTGGACAGTCGGAATGTTAATGAAACTTTTTCAGAGAAAAGTTAAACTTTTCTCCGGAAAAGTTTCATTAAAATCCGGACCGTCGAGAACATTTTTGGACGATTGTATTTGGTTGGTTTTGCAAACAAGTTGTTTATAGCACAACCGTAAATAAGTATTTCTCGCAGGAATTCCTGCATCCAAGTGCAGATGGCAGCTCTTCATAAGCCCCGGTCCCTTCTTCTAATTATCCCATCACACTTGAAATTTTACTCAATCCACCGTTAACTCCAATAATCCTTAATCTAAAGGAGAAAGATTTCCTCGACTCAGGTGGGATTTGCCACCGACGAGTTCTGATTCTTTAGAATGCATATTTCCTCAAGAATAGTGTGTAATTCCTCATCTTCCACTTCAAATTATGAGGGATATAAGTACAGTCCGAACAATATTTTTAAAGATATTTTATAGTCTAATAATAATATTTATACAATTAATATATATTTTTATATAATTATGACATCACAGTTTGATTATGGTTTGACTACGGTTAAACAAACATTGTTCCAAATCAAGTCAGCGCGCATGATTGAAATTGTGTTTAGCACCAATGTAATATTGCATGTTCATATTTGCTGACGTGATTATGTTTTTAGCTATGGGAGCAACTTCCGCACAGAGCGGCTGAGGCAGTGGTACAAGCGATCGCGTTAAAAATGCTTGACTTTGTATTCGACACAGCCAGTTCTTACTGTACTGCTGAAACACTGGATTTATTCGTAATCACTCTCACTCTGTTTCTTCTCTCTCGGTTTTTCTCGGTCCTCACCAATAATTAGCAGAGACAAAACACACATATATTTGTAGCATCTGCCTTCCACATGACGATTTTGAATTCATCTGTAACTCATTTGTTTCCGAAGTACTAATGCAGTTGTTTGAGACATCTATTGTAACGCCAAAGCCATTTGCTCGGTGCTGAGGTTTATTAATTGCCGAGAACTTTTAAGACTGTAATTGGATTTTCGGAATTGTTTTGGTTATCAATCTGTACAACCGTATCATCCTCAGTATATGTTAATTCTGGCCAAGACGTATGCCACTTGTCCCAGGCGTGTTAATTTGGTGCCCGAACGAAGGGTATTAGTAACAATGGTTAACAAAATCGTGACTGTATTTATTATTATTATTATTATTTTTGTCTCTGATACCGTTACACCATGATATATCCGGGCTATTAAAAATACAAATGGCTCACATTTTCCTGCGTCGATTGGGAACCACTTGTTGTCTTCTTCTCTCACTTGGAACAAGCACAAGTCGTTCTCTTTCGTTGCTCGTGAAATGATCTTTATTGTTCCCCTACCTCAATCTCACCGGACAACTTCTTGTTATTCTTTGCCCCCTCTCCTGCAGGGACCTTTTACACAATGTTGTGGACATTGATAGACATCTGAGCCCTCTCACGCATTTCAATTAAGCAGATTTGCATAGTAGGAATGGGCCGCAATAATCGACAATAGAGTTCATTTTTAATTTCTTGGCATTTAATTTGAAAAGAGGTGATCAGTTCGTTGAAATTTTGGCCCATCACCCGTGCCCTGATACCCGTTTGAAGGAGAGAGATTGATTTCACGTACTCCACCACACAAACACATTTACAAAGTCACATTTCTCCTCACATTTTTTGCACCGTCGCAAACACTCACACACATCAGTGGGGTGACCCCTTGGAGTGGGAGATGGGATGCTTGGCAGCGGTGCCAAGCGGTTGATCCGGCTGTTCATCTCGACAATCGACGGCTCAGATCTTAATCCAAGCGCCTAGCTCTCTCACTCTCACTTTTTCCTGTACCACACAAATTAATCATGATACATATGCACTCTAATTTGTACTTCCTCCATCCCCATTTAACAGTCATTTTTAGGAGTTCGTTTAATTTTTCAATTGCTTATGTTTCATAGTATATAATAATTTTTATGTGATTTTGAAAACGATGTCTTACAGAACTAATTGAGCTCTATCAAATAAGATCCATATTGCACATAAAACTTTTATTGATTTAGAAATATACCTCATTTTTTATCAGGTTAGAATACAATGAAGAACTATTAAATGGGAATGGAGGGATTACCATACAGGAGCAAATTATAACAACTGCTCAATACAACTCACACACCAATCATTCTATCTTCCCAACATTTTAATAAAATCGACAAAGCTACTGGTATAAGCACTAAATAATTAATAAGAATGTGGATAATGTTCATCTTGACTTTCAAGGTATGTGAAAAGAATCCCTTTATTTCCGTCTCCACACTTTGTATCTTTCTCAAACTTTCCTGTCAGATCGATTTTACACAAACTCACATACGCATAGGGAAGGGGGAGACAAAATCCAATGCACTACAATAGAGCTAGCTCTGGCTAACTCACAGGAATATGGCATCAAATGATGCCTCCTTAACGTGTCGGACATCTAATCTTGACTGGGGGATTCTTGGTCTGGGCCTTGGGTCCCACGACACCCACCTCATAAATATCGGAGAAAACTCCCACATAAACTACGCTATTTCACGGTCAAGTAAACGTGAGAAGCAATCAAAGTAGCAATACGAAGAGAAGAATAGTTCAATTAAACATCTGTATTTCCTTGTTACGAGATTTTTTGGAGACAAATCAAAACCTACAAAACTCAACAAAATTACGAGATTTTTTTTTGGTTTTATTTTGGTAAGGACCAAAATTACGAGTTGTCTCATCGAAACCCAATTGCAATCTCCCAACCAAAATTCTCTTATCAAGTCTCAAAAATGTTAGTTTCAACCAAAAGGTAGTGTTAGCGTAATATTAGAAAATATTATGTTGCCATATTTTCTAAACTTTATTATTCTGTTTCTAGTTTAGGCGGATTATTATTTATGTTTCTTGGATTAGTCTACGTTTTTTTATTATGCGTATTTTCTTGTTATGCATCTTGTAGCTTATATAAAGGCATACTAGGTTATGATTTGAAGACAAGCAATAATACATCTCATTTCTTAACATGGCAAGATCCCACTGATCGGGAATGGAATGGAATTCCATGCCACCAAGTAAATGAAGGCCTTCCCAATAGGAAAGATAGATATTCCAATTAGAAGGCTTGAGGCCAACGCCCTACCATGGGGACAACCAGGGAATGAATTGATGAAGATTAGTCCTACTCTTGAGTGTTGGATGTATGTTTTTAATTTGTTTTCCTGGTATATATGATAAACATGGGTATCCCACTTTGGGAGGCTTAATCCCGTTTAGTTTCCGTAGTAATTCTCTACCCATTTATCATCGATCTCACGAGCTAACCTTGTCAAGTTTGCATAAAATTTCCTCTTCGCGGAACAAGTACTGTTACTAGAAAAGAACTATAGTAGAAAATTTGGAAGCTTAGCTATAGCTTAAGGAACTTAGAAATTCAACCTTTAATTGAGGAAGCTAAGCTATAGCCTAAGAGCATCCGCAATGGGAATAATCAAAATCAATAACCAAAATGTGCCACATCAGCATTTGATTATCCATTTAGTTCATAATCAAACTTAACAACTTCTATCTCCACATTGATTATTTTTGCATCCTGAACAAAACAAACCCCTATAATACACAATGCACACATATCCAATCGCAAACAAGTTTCAATCACGCACTCGACCACACCAAATTATTCGTCTCGATGAGACGATTCCAATGCGGAGTGTTTTTGAATTATTGAGTTCTAAGTTTAGTTATTGAGTTTGGTTATTGAGTTTTGATTATTGATAAAAGTTGTTAAGTTTGATTATGGAATGAGTAAAATTTGATTATTTGCTAAAAGACTTGTAATTTTGCTTATTACAATGTGGGGTATTTTTTGAGCATTGTTGTTAAATTTACTTACTGATAATCATTTGCTTATTACAATGCGGATGCTCTAAGGATATATCTCCTCAAAAGCCAATTATTACCGATTTCGTTGCACTCACGTCGTCCTAGACGTGCAGCCTAGACCAATAAGAAAACATCCAAAACAACGTCCAAATTCATCTTAGGATTGAAAGAAAGGGAGAAAAAAAAAAAAAAAGAGTCATCCCAATCAGTCAAAACATGTTCAAACTAGATTATTCTCTACGTTCATTTAAGCCCAAACAAAGATGGGTTGACTTGATCGAGCGGCTAAACAAAACAGAAGTCCAAATTTCTATGCGTCGAGCTGAACCCAGACTTAGATGACTTGAGTCGAGGCTGAGCTAGTTAGAAGGCAAAATGCAACCACAATTCAGAACTGTTATGTCTATAAAACAAACAAATCAAGGGCAGAGTTTTCCAATATCGGATTTTTAGAATTTTACCATTCAGAAAGAATACTGTTTGGTCACCAAAGTTTTGCCAAAAGGTGGTTTTGTTACCAGTTAAGAACCAAAATTTTATGCATAAATCGAAATAGAGTACTAATTCCTCTTCTCAATATATGTGGTTAAGAACCAAAATTTTGTGGTTCAAAACTTCTTGTTGAATTAATCAAAGTTGAATATGTCCTCAATAAACAAAAGAGACGTATATGTCACAGTTACATTACAGCTCGTTCCATGTGGGATTGGGATATTTTGTTTGTACTTTTAGTGGACTTCACAAAGACTTTACGAAGCCCTTCTTTGGTACGACATAAGTGGGACCTAATTTTGTGGAAAATGATATAGGAGGCTAAACGATCGATTTCAATTAAATAATGAAATGAAAGCGATAGATTTAGACTATTCAAATACGAAATTTTTGGGTGTTGGATGGGTACCACGTGGTCATGCTCACGTGATGCCCCAGCAGTGCATCCGGGCCATCCAAAAGTGTGTTGGATGGCCGGATGCGCTACTCGGACACTGCGTTTACTCAATCCACCGTTAACTCCAATAATCCTTAATCTAAAGAAGAAAGATTTCCTCGACTCAGGTGGGATTTGCCACCGCTGAGTTTAGATTCTTTAGAATGCATATTTCTTCAAGAATAGTGTGTAATTCGTCATCTTCCACTTCAAATTATGAGGGATATAAGTACAGTCTGAACAATATTTTTAAAGATATTTTATAGTCTAATAATAATATTTATACAATTAATATATATTTTTATATAATTATGACATCACAGTTTGATTATGGTTCGACTACTGTTAAACCTAACATTGTTCCAAATCAAGTCAGCGCGCACGATTGAAATTGTGTTTAGCACCAAAGTAATATTGCATGTTCATATTTGCTGACGTGATTATGTTTTCAGCTATGGGAACAACTTTCGCACTGAGCGGCTGAGGCAGTGGTACAAGCAATCGCGTTAAAAGCGCTTGACTTTGTACTCGACACAGCCAGTTCCTACTGTACCGCTGAAACACTGGATTTATTCTTAATCACTCTCACTCTGTTTCTTCTCTCTTTGTTTCTCTCGATCCTCACCAATAAATAGCACAGACAAAACACACACGTATTTGTAGCATCGCCCCAGAACATGACGATTTCGAATTCATCTTTAACTCATTATTTGTTTCCGAAGTAATATAGTTGTTTGAGACGTCTACTGTAAGGCCAAAGCCATTCGCTCGGTGCCGAGGTTTATTAATTGCCTTGAACCTGAATACTTTGAACTTTTAAGACTGTATTTGGATTTTCGGAATTGTTTTGGTTATCAATCTGTACTACTGTATCATCCTCAGTATATGCTAATTCTGGCCAAGACGTATGCCATTTATTATTATTATTTTTTTTTGGCCTATGATACCGTTACACCATGATATATCGGGGCTATTAAAAATACAGAAGGCTCACATTTTCCTGCGTCGATTGGGAACCACTTGTTGTCTTCTTCCTCCCTCACTTGGAACAAGCACAAGTTGTTCTCTTTCGTACCTCGTGGAATGATCTTTATTGTTCCCCTACCTTAATCTCACCGGACAACTTCTTGTTATTCTTTGCCCCCTCTCCTGCGGGGACCTTTTTCACAATGTTGTAGACATTAATACATAAGCACTCTAATTAACATAATTAAAAATGGCCCACTCCCATGTGCAGCACATGGTTATAAATTGACTGCTAATTAATTTCGAAAAGGAGTAGGGTTCTCGGCAGACAGGTCCAATTTGCTCTTTTGCGGAATCGTGTTGAGTCCATTTGAATGATCTTGAACCGTTCACTTTGTAGAAGTTGTTGAAAACCTTGATCGTTCAAAAAATCATGTTCATCAAATGTTGATAAGACTTGTTCGGTTGGATAAACGTAAAAAAAGATCCAAAGCTTGGGATCAATGAAAAAGATAGAGCAGGAGGAGAATTTTAACAAGTTATATAAGAGGGTAAAGTAGTAGTTTATGGTGGGTGGATGGCATATCATATGGTGCTGTCATACCATTTCCTTCCTACCAGGCTACTAGTATCTACGCTTACAAATATAATGCAAAATGTGTGGACACATAACTGCCCCTAAAGGAGTCTCACTGGTCTAACCAACAAGTCACTACCCAAGGACTTCTCAATTTTCATGCCCTCTGCATTCTAACCAACAAGTCACAACCAAAGACAATCGACGGCTCAGATCTTAATCCAAGCGCCCTGCTCTCTTACTCTCACTTTTTCATGTCTCACATAAATCATGATACATATGCACTCTAATTTATACTCCCTCCGTCCCATTTAACGGTTCTTTTTGGAAGTTCATGTCATTTTTCAATTGCTTATATCTCAAAGTATATAATGATTTATGTGATTTTGAAAACAATGTCTAACAGAATTAATTAAGCTCTATCAAATAAGATCCATATAACACAAAGAATTTTTATTGATTTAGAAATACACCTCATTTTTTATCAGGTCAGAATACTAAGAAAAACCATTAAATGGGGACGGAGGGATTACTATACACAGTGGTGGAACCACACTAAGGCAAGTGGGGTCGCGTGACCCCGCTGAGTTCCAAAATACCCCTAGAGCATGTATAGTTTTGAGGAGTATTTCGTAATTTTGCCCTAAAAGATATTTTTACCCTGAAGATCCCAAAAAATTATATGTGTGGTAGATATTTAACCCCACTGCAACCAAATTCTGGGTCCGCCCCTGACTATACAGGAGCAAATTATAACAACCACTCAATACAACTCACCCACCAATTATTCTATCTTCCCAACTTTCAAGTTTGTTTCTTTCTCAAACTTTCCTATCAGATATTGTACACAAACACACATACGCAAAGGGAAGGGGGAGACAAAATCCAATGCACTACAATAGATCTGGCTAACTCACGGGAATACGGCATCAAATGATACCTCCTTAATGTGTTGGACAGCTAATCTTGACTGGGGGTTTAGTGGTTTGGGCCTTGGGTCCCACGACACCCACCTCATAAATATTGGAGAAAACTCTAACATAAACTACCCTATTTCACGGTCAAGCAAACCCTACAAAACTCAACAAAATTACGCGATTTCTTTATTTTATTTATTTTGGTAAGGACCAAAATTACGAGTTGTCTCATCGAAACCCAATCGCAATCTCTCAAACAAAATTCTCTTATCAAATCTCACAAATGTTAGTTTCAACCACAAGATAGTGTTAACATAATATTTGAAAATATTATGTTGCAATATTTTTTAAGCTTTATTATTCTGTTTCTAGTTTAGACATATGATTATTTATGTTTCCTAATTAGTCTAGGTTTTCTTATTATGTGTATTTCCTTATTATGCGTCTTCTAACCTATATAAAGGACTACTAGATTATGGTTTGAAGACAAGCAATAATACTTCATTTCTCTTTTTTTAACATGGCAAGATCTGAATGATCGGGAATGGAATGGACTTCCATGCCGCCAAGTAAATGAAGGCCTTCACAATAGGAAAGATATTCCAATTAAAAGGCTTGAGGCCAACGCCTCCCATGGGGACAACCGGGGAATGAATTTTTGTAGATTAGTCCTACTCTTGAGTGTTGGATGTATGTTTTTTGTTTTCCTGGTATATATGATAAACATGGGTACGTATCCCCCACTTTGGGAGGCTTAATCCCGTTTAGTTTCCGTAGTAATTCTCTACCCATTTATCAATATCGATCTCACAAGCTAACCTTGTCAAGTTTGCATAAAATTTTCTGTTCGCCAAACAAGTGAAACTAGAAAAGAACTATTGGAGGCTAAGCTATAGCTTAATTAAGGAACTTAGAAATTCAACCTTTAATTGAGGAAGCTAAGCTATAGCCTAAGGATATATCTCCTCAAAAGCCAATTATTACCGATTTCGTTGCACTCACGTCGTCCTAGACGTGCAGCCTAGACCAATAAGAAAACATCCAAAACAACGTCCAAATTCATCTTAGGATTGAAAGAAAGGGAAAAAAAAAAAAAAAAAGAGTCATCCCAATCAGTCAAAACATGTTCAAACTAGATTATTCTCTACGTTCATTTAAGCCCAAACAAAGATGGCTTGACCTCATCAAGGCTAAACAAAACAGAAGTCCAAATTTCTATGCGTCGAGCTGAACCCAGACTTAGATGACTTGAGTCGAGGCTGAGCTAATTAGAAGGCAAAATGCAACCACAATTCAGAACTGTTATGTCTATAAAACAAACAAATCAAGGGCAGAGTTTTCCAATATCGGATTTTTAGAATTTTATTACATGGCCGGCCATTCAGAAAGAATACTGTTTGAACTTAGAAATTCAACCTTTAATTGAGGAAGCTAAGCTATAGCCTAAGGATATATCTCCTCAAAAGCCAATTATTACCGATTTCGTTGCACTCACGTCGTCCTAGACGTGCAGCCTAGACCAATAAGAAAACATCCAAAACAACGTCCAAATTCATCTTAGGATTGAAAGAAAGGGAAAAAAAAAAAAAAAAAAGAGTCATCCCAATCAGTCAAAACATGTTCAAACTAGATTATTCTCTACGTTCATTTAAGCCCAAACAAAGATGGGTTGACTTGATCGAGCGGCTAAACAAAACAGAAGTCCAAATTTCTATGCGTCGAGCTGAACCCAGACTTAGATGACTTGAGTCGAGGCTGAGCTAGTTAGAAGGCAAAATGCAACCACAATTCAGAACTGTTATGTCTATAAAACAAACAAATCAAGGGCAGAGTTTTCCAATATCGGATTTTTAGAATTTTATTACATGGCCGGCCATTCAGAAAGAATACTGTTTGGTCACCAAAGTTTTGCCAAAAGGTGGTTTTGTTACCAGTTAAGAACCAAAATTTTATGCATAAATCGAAATAGAGTACTAATTCCTCTTCTCAATATATGTGGTTAAGAACCAAAATTTTGTGGTTCAAAACTTCTTGTTGAATTAATCAAAGTTGAATATGTCCTCAATAAACAAAAGAGACGTATATGTCACAGTTACATTACAGCTCGTTCCATGTGGGATTGGGATATTTTGTTTGTACTTTTAGTGGACTTCACAAAGACTTTACGAAGCCCTTCTTTGGTACGACATAAGTGGGACCTAATTTTGTGGAAAATGATATAGGAGGCTAAACGATCGATTTCAATTAAATAATGAAATGAAAGCGATAGATTTAGACTATTCAAATACGAAATTTTTGGGTGTTGGATGGGTACCACGTGGTCATGCTCACGTGATGCCCCAGCAGTGCATCCGGGCCATCCAAAAGTGTGTTGGATGGCCGGATGCGCTACTCGGACACTACGTGATGGCCGCTCGGCACCCAAAAATTTCTCCGTCAAACAAGGAGGCTTCATAATTCTCATCCACATATATTCTCGGTTGAATTCTCGATCCTATGAATTTTATAAGTTGGTTCTGATGAAGGACGATGTCACGCTAGTAAAGGTAAAGGCAAGAGATCTATGGCGAAAATTCTGGGAACACACAACCCAAAAACTTCAAAACACCCACACCTCCAACACAAGGAAATGCTACAACTAAAGTGTCCTGACCAAAATGCACATGAAACTATATGTTATTCCACAAGCCCTAATATATGAATGGATCAGATCATTGAGGAGAAATTCAGACATACACGAATTGCACACTGCACTCCTATTTGAAACCGCATAGAAGCTAAGTCCATTTCAAAAAGTTTTGCTCAACCAAGCCTATTGTCTATCTATGATTAAATAAATGTTACTACAAGGTTCATCAAGGACTCTATATCATATATTGTGTATATATGATATACTCCCTCCGTCCCATTTTCTTGATTCTTTTTTGATATTCGTATCAGTTTTCACTCGCTTAGGGCAGCACCAGAATATTCTGTATATCTTACTTTTTAGGTAAAGTAGAGAACCAAGTGTTGAAAACACCCCTACAGCAGCCTAGGAATCAACTTAGGCATTATACATTTACCAAAAAGCCTAAGTACTTTTAGCGAGCCACTGTTGCGAAGGTAAAGAATAAAGAATTATTTCTTTAGCCTCTTGCAATACTTTTTCCCCTATCTAAGAGCATGCACTAAAAGATTGACAAAGAAAACAATAACTTAATACTAAAAGATGCATGCATGGATGATCTAGTAAACAAGTGACACGAGATTATAAAAACTTAAAGGAATCTATCTCCAACTATTCTTAGGATTTTGCTCCTACTATAATCAGATTCTTCGAAAGTGGAAGGTGGGATTGAGTATGCAAAAGTTAATAGAGGTGTGCGTAACTTAGTCCGGACTCCTAATAAATAGCACAATTCTTTTTCATTATTGAACCTATACTTAAATCAGATTGGACGCTCTTAATTTGGTTAGCTTGTTAATATGGGTTACAATTACATAGCCATAATTAAGCTGTTGGACTTTGGTGGGAATTCTAGCTAGGAAGCTTCTCCCACGGCTATTAAAGGACCCTAAGCTTTAGGTTTCCACACAACTCATAAATTAACTTACCACTCCTAAAACCAAAATCAAATTCCCAAAAAACGAAAACTATTTCTCTTTGAAGTCTTGTTCTAGCCTTTCCATCCTCCAAAAACAAAAATCCAATCCTTATAAATAGACTAGCAAAATTAAAAAAAAAAAAAAACAATTGCTTAAATCCACTTTCCATATGAGCATTTTATCTCTAGGTCCAGAAAATAGAAAGTAATTTCCATCAAATCTCTTTTAATTAATGAAACACTAAAACCCTATGAAAGTGTCTAAAAACCTAAACACTGTAAATGCCTAACCCCTAGAGCACCCTATGAAAGTACCTAAACCCCATGGAACTCTATAAAAATGCTTAAACCTCTAGAGTACCTTATGAAAGTGCCTAAACCGCTAAAACTCTATAATAGGAAAGTACATCCTAAAATAAGACCCTTATGAAAGTGCCTAAACTCAAATCCTAGGACTCTATGAAAGCGCCCAAACCTAAACCCTAGGGTACCCTAAACATTAGAGTATCCTAAAACCTAAAATCTTAAGGTACTCTAAAATCCTAAGGTACCCTAAAACCCTAAAATCCTAGGGTACCTTAAGATTTTAAGGTACCCAAGGGTATTAGGGTACACACTAGGGTACCATAAAACCCTAGTATATCCTAAAACCCTAGAGTGATACTTTCATTAATGGTAAATGTATTTTTGTAAAAGTGGATCTAGTGGTAATTAAGTATTTTATCTATCCTTAATGGGAATAACAAGTGTATTTATACCTAAGGAGAAGTCGGCCAATAAGTCTTAACCATATTGGGCTTTGGAGCCTCCAAAAAACCCTAAAAACGAAGTCAAACGCGTTGTTTCGTGTGCCTGCTGGTCCGGACCAAAATATTAGAGAGCGACGATCAAATCTGGAACAATCGGCTGAAGTTAGTTTGGACGAACTCAAGACGGGTTAGGACGCTAGAAGCTGCTGAGGTTCGTCCGGGCTAACTGGTCCGGACCAGACCGTGGGCCAAAAAAAACAGAAAAGCTCCAGCAATGTGAGACAAGTGCTGGTCCGGACCACCAAGGCCTTGGTCTGAACTAACCAAAATGCGAACTCCAAAATCAAGCCGAAATTCAATATTGAATTCAAAATATATGTCACGATTAACAAATTCTCTATGTTGGGTTGAGCCAGACTCAAAACAGAAGCCCAAATTTCTATGCATCGAGGTGAACCCGATCAACTCTTGATAACTTGAGCTCTGGCCGAAGTGATTAAATAGAAGTCAAAATAGAGCCAAAAGTCAGAAAACTTTGCCCAGGCGAGATTATCGGCTTTTCCAATCCAAACTGATAAATGGACAAATCGTCAAACAAACAAACAAATGAATTTGAGCCAAAAATTGCTCTCCACACAGTTCTTCTCAATGAGCAAGTGCGATATTTTGTTTGTTTATTTAGCAGACTTCCAGTGAAGAGCTGTGCAGCTACTATCCCACAATATTAGGCCCTTGTTTTGTCATCAAATAAAGTGGGACCTAATTCAGTGGAAAATGAATTTGATTCAATCCTTTTGATTCCCTCATTCCACAACGATCATTTTCAACTAAATGGAAACTCTCTCTCTCTCTCTCTCTCTCTCTCTCTCTCTCTCTCTCTCAATTATTCAAGCTAGCTAGTTCAAAAGAAAAACTCAGATTTTTTATTTTTTATTTGGAAAACTAGGCCTCATATATATAGTAAGGAGTAGTTAGGGGGCGGAATCTGCAACCTAATAGTCAGATTTTGACATATAAAACTAACAAAACCACTCATTACTCATTATAGTTCTAATTTCCAGTAGTGAAAAATTTGTAAATTATTATTTGTGGCTGAGAAGTTATTAAGTGTTTTTAGTAGTGAATAAGTTGTTGAGAAATATGAAGTTGTTTCCGGTAATGGACAAGTTGTTGATGAATTTGTGAGTATAATTAGTACTGTAGCAAAAAAATTTTGTTGACAATTTTTTTGATAGTGAAAACGAGATGGTAAAATGCTGAAACTTTTTTGTTAGTGGAAATGAGATGGTAAAATTCGTTAAGTTTTTTTGCAATTTTTGTTAGTGAAAAATTAATATGTAGATTGGCCTAATGCTATACACAGACGCCGGGGCCAAAGGAGAGAGGCGTATAGTATAAAAAAAAAACACTCGCATCGGAGTAGCGTCCAGTTGCTTGCGACAGCAAGGACTAGTCCGTCGGTGATTTGCGCCTTTTCGACAGGAATGTGCTAGCGATCGACTTTGTTAGATAGCAGTTCGGGTGGGATTTCCATTGGGTTTCGTTGTAAGCTCTGATATGGTTTATGTGCCACCCTGCGGCGAGTGGCGACGGCTTAGGGAATGTGTAGACACCCCAATCTGGGCTTCCAGATTAGTTTACTTACGGTTTTTGATTCCCCGATGATGAAATGGATCAAGAACACCCCGGGAATGATAGCGTGTTTGAGCTTTAAGTGTTTGCAAAACCCTTGAACCTAACCTAGCCTAAGCCACTTGAAAAACCAAAAACCCAGCTGGTCCGCGCCAGGGCGCAACCATCCCGCGCCAGGGCGCACCATCGCACGAGGGTTTCACTCCATCGCGCGACAGTGCGCCAGGGCGCACCATCGCGCGACAGACTCACTCCGTCGCGCGATGGTCCAACCTACCACCGACCTTTCTGAAGGAAGACAGTTGGCCACCAATGCAACTCTCAGCAGGCCTCGTGGACTGGCTAAACCCCTCTCCTGGCACCAACCAGATTCACCTCCTCCTCCCTATAAATATCCCCTTTGCTCATCCATTCAAAGGGTTCCAAAAAAATGTTCAAAGGGTTACACCTTGGTTTATAATATCACAAGCTATCTTGTTTCCTTGCTTCTAATGCCCACACAACCTCAAGAACATAGCTTGTTCTTCCACCTCAATTAACTTCAAACATCAAAAGCTCAAATACTCTTTCAAACCCGAAGCCAAAGGTATAGCTTACCTTTGTTCTGTTTCTGTTCTGATCTCTGAGGGGGGCTGGCAGGGCCAAGACTGGTAATCAATACCAGTTCTGGTCCTAAAGCTGGCGAGGTTTCAAAAACCGTCATGGTAGGAACCAGCGCGCGATGGTCCCACTCTCTCGCGCGACACTTCGGTGCTGCACGCGACGGACCACGTGGGGATTGGTGTCCTACTGTTTTGTGCTTTATTTTGTATATAGATCACTCTGCAAGCATGTTAAAAACCAGTTTACTGCTTTCCTTTGTATAAACTACTAGTCTTAGTTCAATATGAGTTTCTGCTGTTTTGGAGTCCTCCTGGGAACATTCTGGATCTACCCCAGTAACCCAGAAATGTGTAAACCAAGCACTGGTCTGGTCCGCGCCAGGGCGCAATCATCTCGCGCCAGGGCGCACCATCGCGCGAGGGTTTCACTCCATCGCGCGACAGTGCACCAGGGCGCACCATCGCGCGCCAGACTCACTCCATCGCGCGACAGTGCGCCAGGGCGCATCCTCGCGCGCCAGAGTGACTCCATCGCGCGACGGTTTGCCTCTGACCAGTGAATGGCCTTGCATGGGTAACTTGGATTTAGGCTGTTATTTTGTCCCCACACTGTTTATGGGGTGTTTTATCAATTTGTAGGGCTTTTCAGCCTTTAAACTGTATATTATGCTGCTATATGAACTGCGTGGTTTGTCCTGGGTGTGCACTGGTCCTTCCAGAGCCCAGAAGGTTTGAGAATAAGAGTTGTGGGTTTAAGCTCACCGACATGCGCGTGTCTTGGAGTTGTGAGTGCAGGAGTGAACAGCATGCAGTGACTTGTTCAGTGCATACTGGTTTCTTCCTGCGCACATCACTCCAAAACAGGGGCCTCCCAGTTTCTTTAAACTCCCACAACAGTCTGTTCTCATCCTATACTAACTGTCCATCCATGCTATCATTCACATCTCGCAAACATGTTACAGCTTTAATCCCCATTAAACTGTTTCCCCGCCCTAATTGGCTAAAGACCGATTAATCAAACAGAATCGCAAACAAACATCTTTCGCAAATGCCTAAGTAGAGACCGATCTCCGGATTGGGCGAGAGGGGTGCCATAAAACCCTTCCCCTCTCGTAACCTGGCTCCCGAACCCAGATATGGTTATGACGGACTGGTTCCTTAAACTTTTTCAAATCAAACAGCGCGGCAAGTGCTTCGAAATACGGTTCCTTGGGTGTCGGACCTTCAAACCCGAGTGGCGACTCTGTATTTTCGCGAGCGCTTGTCGTCCAGCTTCAAAAAGCGCTCCCGCGAACCGGCAGCATCTTTCCTTTCTCAAAAGGGTAGGGGAACGGAATCCCCTTCCCGGAGGAAAGAAAGATCGGGGCAAAATCGCATTTGCCCACAGAATGGGAGGGACTGTAATGCACCCTCCACTCTACACCATGTAGTGCGGCCGATCCGACCATCCATCTCGGTGTGGACGGCTTGAATTTAATCCAAGTTCCGACAAATTCTAATCGTCCATTGTTCGGATGAAAATCCGAGCCGTTCATTGTCGAGATGGACGGCCGGATTGGCCACACTACACGTGCGGGGGTGCACTATAGCACCACCAGATTCATGATTTAGTGTCTAGATTCCTAAGGTAATGTATTGTGAGAGAATGACATGTCATGCAAAACGAAAAATAACTATGTAACAAATAAGAAAACCTTAGCGGAACTAGGCCTAACTCCAATATTTTCGAATTTAATTGTCAGTTGTGTAGAGAGTTTGAGGCTCACTTTAAGATTTTAATGCAAAATCAGAAATCCAGAATCATCCCGAAAAAATCAACACAAACACCCACTGGCCACTATTATGTCTTCAAACAACCAAAAAAAATACTTCTTTTGTCTCACTTTAAATGTCTCCCACGAAAAATTTGTGCATTTTTAAATCCAAAATATATCTTTTCTTCTTTTTCTTTTAACACCAAATTAAAGTGCTCAATAATTTGGTGTAAGAAAAAAAAAATGCTTAGAAACATATTATTTTGGGTTTAAAAAATGCACAAACTATTGTAAAAAACTTTTAAAGCGGGATGAAGGGAATACAAACTAAGCAAATTAATATACGTCCATACATTATAATAATGCAATATTATAATCTACAGTCCAATGCACAAACTATGCACAATATTATAATTTATGGCCATTTATTACGTACAAACTCTCTCACCAAAAGCAACCAAAAACTTTTAACCAAAACTCTCTCTTGTCAAGTATCGCAAAACATCCCCAAATATACCTCCAGCCTACCCAACCCCATTTTCTCCTTTATTTACTTAATAATATTTATATCTTTTTTCTCTTTTATTTATTAAATATTATTTAAATGTTTCAATTTTCAATCCGGTTGAATCGGTGCAAAGATCTAGTTTTTTTTTATCATTTCATCCTCAATGGTTATAATAAATTTTTTGCTCTAAGGCCTTCAACGATTATTTTTATATATTAAAAATATAGTTAAGAACATAGTTTAATATAATTTTCAATATATTTAAACCGGTGCAAAGACCTTATTTTTCTGATCATTTTATCTTAAATGGTCATGATGGATTTTCGGCTCTTAGGCCTTTCAATGGGTACTTATTTTGATTCTACAACTTTCGACATATTATTTCCTTCTCATGAGCATTATGTTCATACGAATTGTTTAAAGGAATTGAATACAATATTACAATGTTCAACAAACTCATGTCAGATAAAAAGACGATTTGCAAACCCAATAGCTATTCAAAAAAAATTATTAACATAAACATTCATCTAATACTTCAAACAAAAAATTGGGTTTCCATCTTCTAATCCTATCATGTTCATTAAACAAGATTAATTAAACCCACTTTTGTGAAAGTAGTTGATAAAAATTTCCTTTTTTTCCCTCCACGTACCACATTTCGTTTGGCTCCCTTCATATTAGAAGTGTTCGCTTAAATTTTTTTGAGAAAACACAAAATAAAGCAAAGAAGACAGTTTTTTGGCCTTTTTTTTTATATCTTTATTAAAAAAAAAAAACGAGTATCGATCATAATTTTTTACTTTTCCCAATACTCTCGTCGAGACAAACTATTATTAGTTCCAATTTTCAATCCGACCGATGCAAAGATGTTACTCCCTCCGTCCCTTTTTAAGTGTTCTGCTTTGTAACTCCAATTTATTAAAAAGACATCATCATTATACCTTTCACATCAATTTTTTCCTCCACTTTCTCTACTTACCCATCATCATTACAGTTTTACTCACTCACTTTTCAAAATGAAATCTACTTTTACAGACAAAATAGACAATTAACCAACTTTTACTCACTAACTTTACAAAATGGACACTTATTAAGGGGCAGCCCAAAATGGAATACCGGACTATAAATAAGGGCCGTAGGGAGTATTTTTCTAATCATGTCATCGTAAATGGTTGTAATAAATTTTTGGCTCTAAGGCCTTTCAATGAGTACCCTAAGAGAGCTCTAAAACTAAATAAGAAGTCTTAGGGTACTCGTTGAAAAACCTTAGAGCCAAAAATTTGGGATGAAATAATCAAAAAAATAACATCATTATTTAGTCTCAAGGCTCTTTTAGGGTATCCATTGAAAGGCGCCATTAGAGCAAAAAATTTATTACAATCATTTAGGACGAAATGCTTAGAAAAATAACATCTTTGTACCGGTTCAAACGAATTGAAAATTGATATACTTATTTTTTTACATCATTTATATATTAAAAAATATAGTTAAAAATTAATTCATTTGAATCCGAATCCGACTGTTTAATGAATACACTTATTTTTCTAATGAATCCAATTGTTTATTTTTCTTTTTTACCCTATATATATATATATATATATATATATTACAAAAAATTAGTTAAAAAAATAATTGTTTCAATTTTCAATTCGTTTGAACCGGTGCAAAGATGTTATTTTTCTGATCATTTCATCATAAATGGTTGTAATAAATTTTTGGTTCCAATGCCTTTCAATGGCCACCCTAAGAGAGCCTTGAAACTAAATAATGAATTTTAGGGCGTTCGTTGAAAGGCCTTCGAACAAAAAATTCATTATGACCATTTAGAATAAAATGATAAAAAAAAAAAAACGATCTTCGCCCCCGGTTCAACAGAATTAAAAATTTGAAACACTTTATTTTTGAATTGTATTTTCTAATATAAAAAGGTGTATTTATAAAAATTAAATAAATAAAATAAAAGAAATTAAATAAAGAAAGAAAGAAATTAAAAGGGTCGGACGGAAGATTGGGGGGGGGGGGGGGGGGGGGGGGGGGGGGGGGGGGGGGGGGGGGGGGGGGGGGGGGTTTGGTTTGTGTGGGTTTGGTGTGTAAATGGGGGTGTGTGGTCAGGGGGTGGAAAAAGCAATTTACATCTACACCAAAGAGAACAAAAATTACGTACGGAAATGACTGTGTGTGTGGGGATATGCTTATTTGTGGTTTGTCTATTTAGAAGACTTTCAGTGAAGACCCCTGATAAAATTAAAGTGGAACCTAATATCAGTGGAAATGAATTTCATTCAGTCGGTTGTTTGGATTCCCTCGTACCATAATGGAGAAATTTTTCGGTGACGGGTGGGTATATCTCACGTGATATTCGTTTGGTACATTTGGGCCGTGCAATGGATATATAGTTTGAATGCGCTGAGCGGGCACCACGTGGTACCCATCCGGCACTGAAAATTTTTCCACCACAATGGGTTGATATTTTCTCATTGGACGCCAAACCATCATTCTCAATTAAAATGAAAACAAAAGGAGAGACCAAAGACTATTTGACTATCAATTATTATATAACCACAAATATGCACCTTACACACACACTAACATGTTTTGATGGGTCTCACACATACTAGAGATGTAGTGTGTGTAGGCCGCAATGTGAATATGAGTGAATTTATGTAAATATTTGTATAGATATTTGTGGTTGTAAAATGATTGTTTCAATATAAACAGGTACCACGTATGATATACATATACCCACCGGCACCGAAAATTTTCTCCATTGTGGTACGAGGGAATCCAAACAACGGACTGAATGAAATTCATTTCCCACTGAAATTAGTTCCCACTTTAATTTTATCTGGTGGGAAATAAGGCAAGGCCTCATATGTTGTGATTGTAGCTGCAAGGGTCTTTACTAAAAGTCTGCTAAATAGACAAACCATATTAAATAAGTATATCCCCACACACAATCATTGTTGTATTTGAAGAAGACTGTGTGTGGAATTTTTTGCTCAAAGCCAATATTTGAAAACTCCGCACTTCATTTGTATTTTTGTCCACAAACAGTCATTCTCGTATTTGAAGAAGATTGTGTGTGGAATTTTTTACTCAAAGCCAATATTGGAAAACTCCACACTTCATTTGTATTTTTGTTTGAAGATTCGAATATTTGGATTGGAGAAGCCAATAAATGTTCTCTTTTGGTGTAAATGAGTATTTTGCGAGACTTGATAAAGAGAGAGTTTTGGTTAAGAGTTTTTGGCTGCTTTTGGTGAAAGAGTTTGTAATAAATGGACATACGCTATAATATTGCACATAGAATGAGCATTGGACTGTAGATTGTAATATTGCATTATTATAATGTATGGCCGTACATTAATTTTCTTAATTTGTACTCTAATTTGTATTCCCTTCATCCCGCTGTAAAAGTTTTTTAAAAAAATTCGTGCATTTTAAAAACCAAAAAATAATATGTTTCTAGGCATTATTTTTAAATTTTTTTACACGAAATTATTGAGCACTTTAATTTGGTGTAAAAAATAAAAAATATATTTTTGGATTTGAAAATGCACGAATTTTCGTAGGGAACATTTAAAGTGGGACAGAAGGAATATCTTTTTGGTTGTTTGAAGACATAATAGTGAATGTTTGTGTTGATTTTTCGAGATGATTCTGGATTTCTGATTTTGGATTAAAATTTTAAACAACAGCCTCAAACTCTCTCCACAACCGACAATTACCCACTTTATTAAAAAAAATATGGTTAAAAATTTTTATGCTCCAATTTTTAATTTGTTTGAACGGGTGCAAAAATTTTAGTTTTGTAATAATTTTATCGTAAATGGTCATAATAATTTTTTGGCTCTAACAACCTAACCAAACGAATGATGAGAACTTCTCATTAATAAGAACACGGGAAACGAGAAACATTGCATCATTTTTTTTAAACAAATGCAAGCACTACTACAATAAATGTAAAAGATCATTGATTTTACCCGTGATTGTTATAATTTAATCACAGTTTTAAAACCGTAGTTAATCGGGCCATTATTAAAAGTCACGGAAAGCGAGAAACAAAGCATCATTTTTTTTAATCAAATGCAAAGCAGTATTAAGGTATGGTTTTTATCTTTGGTTATAATGACTGTTCACGAACAATTTGTGATGTTTATCCTTGCCAGCACTTGTGATCAATTTGCCGTTCATCAACTGAGATAAGGAGGATTGACCGAGCAAATATTGCTGCAGCTACAACAAGTGTTGATGCCTCATTTGAACTTATCTGAGCAGTAAATTAACAAATAACAGTTAGCCGTTTTAAGTCGCGTGGTATATATTTTTGGGTTATGATCGAGTTGAAAAGTTTATCCGAGCTTTTGATGTGTAGTTTGTTGCAAATAGGTTAATTAATTATTACTAGTACAAATGCTATTTTCTTTATAATACTGTAATTGATATTTAAATTGTGAATGACCTCACGCAGTCGTCACTGCGTTCGTAGGAGGGCTTTATGCTAGTTGCATGGTTACACCGAGGTAGGTCCGTTCTTGGCCGTTGGGTTTCTCTTACCATAAATACAAGATATGCACTCTACTGTCCCTTCATCCAAAAAAAAGTTCCGAAACAAATACTTTAGAGAGAGAGGGAAAGAGAGAGATGGAGGAGATGCATGAGGTAGCAATGGCTTATTACGCGAACATGCCCAAAGACCAACAAAAAAAGCTTCTGAAATTCTACAAATCATTAGACAAAGACGGAGACGGGAAAGTGAGCATCCATGAGTACATGGATTTCCTCGTACGAAAAGGCCTCACCCAACACGTGCCGCCAAATCTGTTCAAACTCCTCGACAAGGATGGCGGCGGCACTCTGGATTTCGAGGAATCCATTACGTTATTCTACATGTTCACGTGCAGCAGGCTGGTGATCTGTGATGGGTGTCAGTCCTACTTGTGGGGCGTCCATTTCCTATGTGTCAAATGTTACAATGCTGACAAGGTGAAGACGTATAACCTGTGTTGTTCTTGTTATCGTAACAAGAATTTCACCCATGAGCACTCCTCTTTCATGGACAACTATGCTCTCCTTCGGGCTGTTCGAGTAATGGTAACATACTACTAGTACCCCTCCTCCTACATACATCTGTTTGCTGTCATTATAAACTGGATTTTTCTATGTATTCATGGTTGAAGTTCTTATTACGTACGATAACATGAACAGCAGAGGTCGTACGACTTCTCCTTGTTAACCTTGTAACATTTGACACATACGAAATTGAGACCCCATAGGTAGGTACGTCCCACACCCTTTGCAGAACAAAAACCTTTTGTATGTAATCATATCATATTATAAAAAGTAACACATTCTTCAAATTCAGAGTGCCAAAAAAGAAGGTTTGAATGTGACTGGAAAGTTGGTCAAACTTTTTTTTTCTTTCGAGTGAAAAAAACGAACAAAGAGGGGGAAAATAAATAAATTTCCCTGCTCCTAATGTTACGGGTACCGTGTTTGTTTAAGCAAATAATGTGCCTTTTTTTTTTTTGATTTATTTCTTTATTAGGAGAGAGAGAGAGAGAGAGAGAGAGAGAGAGAGAGAGAGAGAGAGAGAGAGCGCGCAAGCACGCTCTGTGTCTCACCAGAGCCGATCTTGAGTTAAAACTTGTGTTGCGGTCACTTTAGACCCCCAAAAAAATTTTGACTTTCAGAGGGCCCTCTTACTGATTTTTAATAGTCTAACAAAAAATACTCATTTTTTTAACTTTTGCTTTAAGCTCGTGAAAAATGAGGGCCAGCAGTGTGTCCCACACATGGTTGGTTTATAACCAGGGGCGGACGAAATGGGTTGTCGGGATTTGGTTTTGGCTCTTCCATTTGACTTTTTGTTAGATGGCTCTTTTTTGTCTCATGGACTTTCTCCTTGCTACATGTATCAATATCTTGTGACCGGTGCTTACCGTTTTTCTTCAATGTGCCATTGTCAAGTTTATTAATATTTTTTTTTGCCGATAAAAAAAATGCGCAACAAAAGCTAATAACGCAACTGTTCCAAAAAAAAAGAAAAAAGGAGATGCTAATAACGTCAAGATGCCTTTTTAAATGATTGGTCACATTCTAGCCGAGGTTGAACCGAACTTTAGGCAACTTCTTTAAAAGTAAATACCGTACATTTTTTTTGATCCGCATAAATTTTTTGTTAATCTATGTAATATTACAAAAATTAAAAAGATAAGGACAGAAAGAAAATTACAATTACTTAATCTCCATACTATCGAGACCAACCAAAGCCCTTAACTCCCAAAAACTGAAAGCCCACCACTAAAACTACCACACTGCCGGAAACCACAAACGATCAGGATTTGAAACGCCGCAACCGTCACGTAGACCGCCGTGAATCCGCCGGTCTGAAAATCGCCCCGAGCTAGCTGCTAATGCCTCGCATCCCAACCATCACCACCGTTGAATACCACCACCGCCATGACCACCACTGCACCAAAGCCCCACCACCGCTAAAAGCCATCACTGCTGCCACCCACAAACCTCCCTAGCAAATACCGTACGTTATAGGAAGGTACGTTATAAGCGTTAAGACAGTATTAATTTGCTAACAATACATTTGCTTTAGGAAACTTCAGTTTTGTAATGAACTGGACTTGTTAATGTGCAGTTTTTTTTGTTAAACTTGAATTGATTTGTTTGTTAACTAATTGTGGTCTTTTGTGCGTTTAGGACAAATTGAAGAAGGTGGTAAAGGTCGGTGCTGGATTCGCTTTGGATTTTTTTTTAGGTTTTACTGGAGTTAATTAAGAGGAATGATAATGTCAAAACTATTTTTGTTGATATCAAAACTCTAGTACACAAGATGACTTGTACCATGTGCCGCGTACAAGACTTTTATGTATTGGAGCTTTAGCACCAAAAAAAACTGTTTTGACATTATCATTATCCGAAATTAAAGCACTAGTCCCCTTAGTACAATTCTACATTTTACGGCGTATTGGGCCTTGGCCATTTATGTGTTTCGTATTAATTATCAAAACACGTCCTTAGCAGTCATTTTCCCTTCTGGTTTCTTGGGCTTTGCCCGTTGGGGGTTGGGCTTGGCCCATTAGATATATTGTTTCGGGCTTAGCCCACTGGATGTTTAGAGCTTTGTCCTGTTTGGTGTTTCCTTTTCATTCAACCTTTAATTGTATTTCCCTCCCATCTCTCGATGTACTATACGTCAAGTTTTCTTGAATAAAATGTCACCTTTGTCAATTAAAAAAAAGCTTGCTCTCTTTAGTCTTTTTAATACTTATTCAAAGAGTAAAAACATTTCTTTGTTGTTAAAATAGAAACACTTAAAACGTGAACTTTTACATCAATACAAGAAAGTCGGGATCTTACAACGGTTAAAAGCGTCACTAAAGAACACAAAAAGCGTCGTTAAAGGCTATACCAACGGTTCACCCACTACAAAAAAATCAGGCTTTTGGCAAGGAACACTATTCCTCGCAAAATCCAAAATGTTCCTCGCCAAAAGCCTTTTGCGAGAAATTTTTATTCGTTGTCTGTTCCTCGCAAATATGTAGTCTCCGATTCTCGTTTGCGAGGAAATTTTTTTTCTTTGCAAAAAAGTATCTTTTGCGAGAAATTAACTTTGTCACAATTGAATACACTGTTTAGCGAGAAAATTAATTGGACGCTAATATTACACAAATTTGTCGCCAAAGGTATTCCATTCCTTGCAAAAAAAATGTCATTGGCAACAAAGAATTTCCTCGCAAAAAGAACAAATCTTTTGGCGAGGAACATATTCCTCACAAAAGATGGTTACTTTTGCCAAAATAGATCTTGTTTTTTGCAAGAAAATTTTTCATTGCAAAAAGTGATTTCTTTTAGGGAGGAAGAAATACCTCGCCAAAGATGATTTCTTTTAACAAAGCAATTAGCCCTTTTTGCAAGGAAACTTGTCCCTCGCCAAAAGAAGTTTCTTTTAGCAAGGAATTTTTTCGGCAAAAATATCCTTATTGCTCAAACTAAATCATCACCCAAAAAAAAATAAAAATAACTCATTACTGTACGTAGATGTTTCTTTTTTTTTTTTTTTTTCCCCTTCCTGTCATGATTTATTCATCAAACTCAAAGGTAATTGCATAACATTAATTTAGCACCATTTCACATAATCAAAACACGGTATCTTAATCTTAATCTTCTTCAATAAGCAAAACAAAAGCCAAAAATACGCCAGCATAACATTAAGTTTCAAAGTCAAAAACCTTAATCTAGAGACTATTTATAACATTTACTGTTATATACCGAAAACTAAAGGCATCCTTCCAACATCCTTCTTCTTCCATCCAGAAGTACCAAAACACATTAGACAAATAACAGCTAGCTTTGTCCTCCAAAACATCTTCCAACTCCTATCTCCTACTCCAATATTGTATCTCTATGCACCAAATGATCATCGATCGTTGAGCAATCTGCATATACGTATCACAATAAAGAGCTTTACAAATTATAGTCATGATTTAAAAATGGATTTACCATACTACTAAACATGAATATCCCAACTAGTTAGCAAGTAAATTGTGATTGGACCAAGCCCACAAGAAATTAAGCAGCAATAGAGTCCTTAACCGGATAACACTAACTATAATGAGTTGCTCTAAAACCGTTCTCTAAACAACAGTCCAAGTACTTGAGGAATTTAACAACAGTTCAACACGTGGTCTCAAAGTACCAACTCTCGTGCATCAATAAGGCTACATAAAGGTGAAGGCCAGCCCCTAATTTCAGTCATGGAGTGAAGGCTCTTTTGTTGAGCTAGCTGATATTACCTAAACTAAAGAGATTGAGGGACAGAAATTCGGTCCACAACGCACAAGCTACCACGTGCTCAATTTAAGTCAGAAGACACATGATCAAGTCATACTTATCAATTACTAGTTTATGTAGACATGAGCTTCAAAGAGGAGCTACCTGTTTGGACTTGTTGATTGCTAGCTTTTCTGGTTATCATCCAATATTTTCACTAAACCCTCTGGAGTATCGTCAAGGAGTCAAGTATCGATCCCTTGGATCCCCATTTTTCATCTCATTGTAGAACAAGGGGTACCAAATACTGTTGGGGGAACAAGAGGCCCAAATCACACACAAATATCATCAATAAAAGACCACAAACTGAGTAGAATTGCAGTAGACATGCAGCAGATTTTCAGCACACAAATGAACCACAAAAATGCAATTTTTCAGCAACAAAACAAAGCAGAAAATTTGGGCAATAACAAGACTTATCTGGGTGCTAAAACGCTGATTTCATTCACTTGATTCAAGCTTTACAAAGCCTTTTCCTTCACCTTCAAGTGCAGCACACCTACGAGCAAACATAACCCACACTCTCTTTTTCCTTCTCTCTGTCTCACTGTCTCACGTTTTTTTTTCTTCTTTTCTCTTACAAAGTACCAAGAAACACACACACAGCCACTAGATACTTCTATAGAAGGTTCTAGACCCACCCTTTAACATATTACAAAGTACGTACAAAATTATAACAAGAAAATACCCAAATTGGGTTTACACTTAACATATTTCTAACAAATACAGAGTTTGATTACCTAGCCATTTCTATTTTTCAAACTCTAAGATCAAAACATTTCACCAGGTAGTGAAAAATTTCAACATGGGTAACCCCGAAAAAAGAAGAGAGGAGAAACACTAAAACGAGTTAAAAAAAAAAAAGGAAGGAAAAACACTAACATTAAACTTGTATTCATGTCCATTATTCGTGTATTCAACTATTCCAGGCTGTTATTGTTGTAAATTTAGTGTCAGTGCAAAAAAGTAAATATCCATATACCATCGTTCGCAATTCCTGACTTGCATTCACTACGTGTAAAACCCAAAAACCATACAATCTGAAACTATATCTCAATCTAATATGCAATGTATAGCACAATTATATGTTCCAACCAAGCATAGCACAAATAAAACATGATATGAGTGAGAAATCATAACAACTTTCATATATAGAGAGGAAAAACCATGACTTTCGATATTTTTTAACCATTACATTTGAGATATGTGCATGACAAAAAAGGACATGGTACTGCTACTATTTGAGGAGCTATCTTTTGAACAACCCTCCAATTCTCATCATTAACTGTGTCTTTCAAATAGCAAACTTGCTCTACTTGACACGCTAGCACAAAAAGCTCATCAACTAGTATTCCCCTAGCACTGCCAACATCCCACCAATCACACTTGAAAAGCATGATATGATTTCCGCCCAAATATGATAGCTCAATTACATCTTTAACAACACCATAAAAACATTAATTGGTGGCTCAATGACTAATTTCCTGAAAACCAGATAGCACATTACTTCAAAGTTGAGTTGATAGAGACTCAATGTCTCAAATCCCTTTCATAGTTTTGCATCATCACATTCCAACATACAGAAAAACATTGGAACTTACATCCGAAGCGATGTTTCCCAAAAATTCCAATAAATTAAACTGATATCTATGTCAAACAAACATTTTCCCGACCATTCCCGTTTCTTTCACCGATTTCCAGATTATTCAAAACGACCTTGATTAAAAAGCAAACGATACACCAATGTTTTACATAAATATGAGACAGCAATAAATCCTAAATTCCTCAACTCTCACCCCTTCTCGTCATCCAGAATTCGTCCCTAAAACTTCTGTGTTATTCTTCAATCCCTACCGGACCACAAAACACCATAGCTCTAGTGCTGAAAATTTCCAAATTCTCAGTCCGAAAATTCTCATAACCTCATTATCCTCCACATTTGGTAGGGGAAAAACTAGGTGAAATACTCTATTTCAGTTCATCTTTTAAGTGTGAAAAGAGTTGCTATAACCGACACAATCACTCTTTACCCTACAAGTCATGAACTGCTAAATATGTTGAAGACACCGTGAACAAGTTCTAAAACCACTTCTGAAATTCAAATCGATGCCTCTTTTCTATGTTCCGGTTGCTTTGTCGCTTGAGCTTTTCCTTGTGTTGCCTAAAACATGAAATTTGTACTAAGATACTATCTTCATTCTCAATTTTTAATGTGAAGACTGAAATAGGAACAAAAAGATAAGAGCAACATTTTGTATCACAATAGTATACTGGAATTTGACTTACTCTATATAGGGGTATATATACTTCTTCACAATTGTTCAACACATATGTTTGGGCCGCTGCTAGTTCTTCACGATTAAGCTTATCATATTTCCCTGCTCCCAATCCACGAGCATTTTGGAAAAATATAGGTAATCCACTACCTTGGTCAGTTAATGTATCTCTAATAGCCTCAAGCACAAAAAGAAATTAGGGTTCTATACAGAAATTGATTCTCCAAAAATTAGGGCCACTACTAGTTCTTCACGATTCTACATAGAAATTAGGGTTCTATACAGAAATCGATTCTCCAAAAAGAAAACCCAAAATCGAATTCTCCGAAAACCCACAATCGAAAACCCCTTCTCCAGCACCGTCACCCTCTCTCTCTCTCTCTCTCTCTCTCTGAAAACCCACAATCGAAACTACCAAAACCCACAAATCGAAACCACCAAAAATCGAGCCTAAAAAAAGAAAACCCATAAGAAATTACCTCCGATGCAAGACTTGCGCCGTCGCTGCCCTCAACGTCGTCGCTGTCCTCGACTTCTTTGCCCGTTTCTGCATTTGCCTTTAACAATAAACACAACACGACCAGAGAGAGAGAGAGAAAGAGACGGGGCGAGGCTATTGGAGATGCCAGAGGGTTTTGAGGGGTTTAGCTCGGGGAAGAGACGAAATGGGGTAGAAGACGAGGTAGCGGGAGATTGGAAGTGATGGGAAATGTTACGGCATAGCATTTTTATTTATTTATTTATTTATTTATTTATTTATATTTCCCTTATAATTGGGTGTTATGTTATGGATAGGTCACTATTATTTATTTTGTGCACACTATGTGTATTGTTGACACAATTGTAATATTTGGGGTATGAAATTGATTTTGGGTAAACTAGTGGTACCGGATGGTAATTTATAAATTGTGTTACATTCTATCTTATTGTAATTAATTAACTAATTAGCTATCATATAGGGAGTAGTGGGTAGTTTTAGAAAGTTAGGAGATATTTTTATAGAGTAGGGTTTTTATTGGAGAGAATGTCTGAGATAAAAAGTTTGAGAGATCTTTGTGTGGGAAAGGCAAAAGCCTCAGAGACGTTGGAGTTCGGCTGGTTTCGTGATCGGGTAAGGGGCCCTTGTTTCCCTTTATTCCTGTCCCTTTTCTATTCTTCGTCGTCCATGGATTTGGGTAAGGCTTGACTTTTGGAAGTTACCGTATAAGACAATGGTATTATTGTGAGGTTAATTGGGTTGTTTGCCGTTCATAATTATTCTTTGTCGTTCATGGGCACAAATGGTTTTCCTTATAATCCTATTTGACTTATTGGAGTAGTGATGGATGTTGTGGGAGATGTGGGTGTGAGCAGGTGTCAAGATTTGTGCTCAGGGTGATGGTGATGTGTCGTGTGTGTGGCGGTAATGGTGGTAGACAATTGGGAATTACTAAAATATTGGATAATTGTGGAATGAATTGATCATATAAATACCAGTGGTGGAATTAGTGGTTTCGATGGTGTAAGCTAGATTAATTCGATGCAGGTGGGTATTTGTGGATCGTGCAGGTGGGTTTCGGCACTTGGAGGGTGCGTTGGGTTCATGTGTACATGGAACTTGGACTTAGAATTAGAGTTTTAGGTTTGCTAGTTGTCTGATAAATTGGGTAATTAGTCTATGTTAGTTAAATACTCTATAGGCATTCCTTCATTGTTATAGACAATATTATACATGATACAATTAGTGATAATGTTGTTATATGGTTCTTTGATCAGGTTAGGTTTGTTTCGCATTATTCGATTGCATTAGCTTTGGATTCAGGTGTGTAGTTAAGTATGTTACGTATTTTTGAAAGATCCATGTGTCCCTTAAAAGTATTTCCTTCCGAAATTTATATGAATATTATTCGGAGACTCAAAACTGTTTATAAGTTGTTCTCTAAATTGGCATACGATGAATTTTCTGAGATCATTTGTTAATATTCTTTTTGGTGAGAATTTGGTGGATATTAATGCATGGGAACATTTATTTCGGAAGTCCAGGGAACTTATTCCTTCTCGTGTTGGTGACCCTGGCCATTGGGGAAAAGACCGTGTTAAGCCGGTGACCCTAATGCTCAACGGTTTTCTTTTGCCGGATCGTCTTAGGGAAAAGTACCACGGGCTGCCAACCCTGGTGACTCTATGTTCGATGTTGGATCCAATTTTGTTGAGATTTATTTTGGCCATGGTACTGTTTGATTATGGTTCCCCATTGTTGATGGAGTTATTAATGTGATCACCACCAAGAATATTTATTTGATTAAATGCTTCATTGATTAATTTATTATTCTATTGGACACCTCATATGCCAAATTATGTTTAATAGTAAATTATTTTCATCCCCGCTTTCTACTTTATTTAATATACATACTTGCTATTCACTGAGCTCGTCTGCTGATGGATTTATTCCAACTTCTCTTTCAGGCAAGTTGGGGAGTTAGGCAAGGACTCTAGCAGCATCTCGGGGATTTTCTTTTGTTAACCTCCTTAGGGTGTCTCATTCTAGTTTTATTTTAGAAATCGCTTCCGCATTTGAAACAATTGTCAGATAACAAATACTTTTAATTATTGTTGGATTATTGGATTTTGTTTGGTTCATGGGATAGTTGTGCCACATGTTTATGATGAGACATATTTGACTTTTGATTTAATTAATAATGAAAATGCGATCATTTGATTTTCGGTTACTTTGATTTATTTAGGCTGCGTGTGCCATGGATTAGCCTCATGGTTCATAGCTGGTCACTTCTCATTTTTGGGGTGTAACAGGAAAATTTTCTAGGGCGAGACTTGAAAATTTTCGAGCCTAGGTAGCAGGAGATTGAAGTGTGTTTTGGAAGGGAAAAGGGTAAATAGTGGGTCTTTATTAAACGGTGTCATTTTAAGCATTCTATTTGTAATTCACTGTAGTGGACCAGTGGAATATTGGGCATTACACATGAAACGGTGCCAGTTCAATGAAATGTGCAATTAGTTCTGCATGTCCAGTTCACTACTCAATTATCCAAACCATTCATCTTGTAGGACTCGTCAAATTGAATTTCCACGCAAAAGTTCAAATTGATCGGACATCCGCAACTACCTCATCGAAATACTTTTAAATAATAAAAAAATTAGATGAGTCTAATCATTTGTTGGCATTACCAAAACTATTCCAATGAGGTGGTTACGGGTATTCGTTAAACTTCATTTTTGGTAGGAATGATCTACTGTACAAGGTACAAAAGATGAACAGTTTTGATATCAAATAAATACCCCGAGTGGTGTTCAGGTGGTGCATTATAAGATTTTAATACCTTTGGATGATTTAAATGTCTTCCGATCAAGTAGTTGTTGATATCCAATGATCTCCGATTTTGGTGACACGATTTGAATTGATAAAATATGAAATTCTAACGGTTTAGATTGCCCATTATAAGAATAGACTCAACAATAATCTTTAGAATCTATACGTTCAACTTACTTTTTAGTAAACTAAGTCGTCAGTTGTAGGTGAATGTACAGTAGCCACGCAATTACAATACAAACACGACGATCGACACCATTAAATTCCTTGAGCTTGTTGACTAAATCATTCAAGTGAATTTTTGGCTCCATCAGGTTTAGAAAACCCCATCATCGGTATGCAAATTCATTGATAAAATGAAATTTTTATGTCCGATCAAGTGTTTAACGATACGCGACCAACTTCGTTCTTAGTACATAGTCATTTAGTCCATATTACGTAAAAAATAGACGATTCTGATCGCAAAAAAGTCTCATGTGGTGCACTATAAGACTTTAATTTCTTTGTACGCGTTAATTTCTTTTTGCTGCAATGATGATTCCTCGCAAAATGCTTTTAACTGTTGCGAGGGTAAAATTTGCCCAAAAAAAAGGAGCATAGGCTTATAGTGACAAATTTACTATTTTCTCGCAAATAACCACCGTTTTTTGCGAGGAACACAATTTCCCTCAAAAAGTAAATATAGGCTTTTAGCGACCAATTTTTTATTTCCTCGCAAATAACCAATGTTTTTGCGATAAACATAATTCCTCGCAAAATGTTAACTTTAGCGTCCAAATAAGGTTGACACAAAAAAACACTATAGCCTTTTAGTGAGAAAATTTTGTATTTCCTCACAAATCCATTTTTCCCGCCTACAAAAAAAATTCCTGCCACATTTTTGGCGGCAAGAATTAGCGAGGAATTTTGAAAATTTATCGCAAATAATCTTTAGCGACAAGGAAATACAGAGGAAAATATGTCTTCCGCGCAATAAAACACCACTGTCGTTTCATTAGCGAGGAAACCGTGATTTCCTCGCCAATACCTTCCCTTTAGTGAGGAAAGTGATTTCCTCGCTAAAAGTTTGATTTCTTGTAGTGCCAACCGTCGGCCAAACCGTCACTGTAGAGGTATAGCGACGGTTTTGATGAGCGTTGGTACAATTATTTTTTAGTAACTGTTTCTTTAGCGACGCTTATAACCGTTGCTAAAGAAATTTTTTTTTTTTTTGAAAAAACGCCACTGTTTGATGTAATGCCCATGTGACCTCCACATGGTGCTGACGTGGCACCCAGGTGGCAACGTAATAATGTTTGCTCCTCCTAGGAATCAAACGCATGACCTCGTGTGTGCGCGCGCGCAAGCGAACCAACCAAGTTATCCAACAACTTGTGTTAAATCAAACACCTACTAATATTTATACTATACAAATCGAATTTTTCTTAATCTAATTTTTTAAATTAGGTTTAAATTCGATTAATACAATACAAACACCTACTAATATCTTCTTTTCTTTTTTTCCGATTGGAATCGTCGATTTTTTACATAGTAAAGAGTACATCCTTCATACCAAGATTGAAATTAATCGGGGATCACTACACACTTGATCGGGCAGAAAAATTATTTCATTAATGAATTTTGTCTCAATAAAGAAATTTTCTAAACTCGATCAAGCAAATTTTTACAAGAATCATTTAATCAATAAGGAAAACAAAATCAGTGGTCTCGAACATCATGGTTGTATCGTGGTCAAGTGACTACTGCACGTTCAAGTACAACACAAGACGTAGTTTGTACTGAATTACATTGAACGTATATACTTTAAATGTAATTACAAACTCAATTTTTACAATGTCAATCTAAACCGTTGGGATTTCACGTCTCACTAATTCTTTCACCAACATCGAAGATCATCGGATATCGATTGGCGACCGCCTGATCGGACCACATTTGATGCATCCCGAGATAATAAAGTACTAATGCTTACCCATGCCTACGGCACTACCCATCCCAATGGGAATTGAAATTACCCTTCGAATCTTCATAGTGACTCAAATTGCTGAAAATTAACCTAGTACAAAGAAGTTTGTTATCAAAACGAGTCATGCTATGTGTACCGAAAGGGGGGGAGGGAAATCGTACCGACCGGAAACGCCGGGCCGTCTCCGGCCACTATATACACGAAAAAATGGTATTTAGATCAAGCAACCTACACACATCGGATGCCGTTGATTCTCACGAGGGCTCCATTGGTTTTTTTTTACGAATTTTTGGATGGCTTGGATCGGCCGTTCAGTGGCCGGAGACGGCCCGGCGCGACCGGTCGGTACGATTTCCCTCCCTCCTTTCGGTACCTATATCTTTACTATATCAAAACCATATTTTTCAATTTCCATGGAGATGGTATTAACAAACTACAAAACCACCAAATACAACTGATGTGAAATTTTATTGTACTCGCAAGCGCACGAATCGTACCGAAGTATAGTAATGCAAGAGCGAGGTCGAACCCACAGGGACTCGTGATTTTTTAATAGGAAAACTAAATAATTTTAAAGTGATTGAATCCTAACCTAGTTGACAAAAAGTTGTGATTGATTTTTAAACTAAAAGTGAAAAGTAAAGACAATGAACTAAATTATCAAAGATGTGGAAACTGAAATTTCTTTTTAATTAAAGGAAAAATACTAAGGTTTCGGAATCCACACCCATTAACTCGTATCATTATATATTCATGATCATTAACTTTACCCAAAATTTCTTCATGATAATCTGAAAGCTAATTCTGTTACCATGGAAAATATCATCGTGAAAGTTCATCAAAAAGTCTAATGTTTGTTCCTCTCCGCTCGTAAGTATAAAACCAAATCATTAATTGTATCCGCTTTTAACAAATCACACTAAATATCTAGTTTTATAATTAACGATGAAAAACCAGCTTTCAATGTTAAAGACAATTCCAAATCATGAGAAAAACATGATTGAACTCATATCCAGAATTTATCCCTCACAGTTGATTTGGAGTAAGAACAATTTAATCATAATTGAAACCACATATTTGGGTAAAAACAAATCTCATGAATATATAAATAATAGTCATTAATGGGGCTTCATCCTCAACCCTAGTTTAAGAATTTAGCCACTCATGGAGTACAAAAACATAATTGTATAATAAAAGAACTCCATGAAACTAAGCTTACAAAGATTAGAAATTTTCCTAGCTTTTTCCTTTTCCACTGCTGCTCGAGATATCCGTGATGGTCCTGCTGCTGCTTTGTTGGCCGAAATATTGCTAAGGCGTGGTCTCGGATACTCCTCTGCTTCGACTTGTTTTCTTTTTATAAGGCTAGCAGAGAGTTCCTTTAAAGGAAAACAAAACCTTTTCTGATTTTGCTTCCCTAATAATGTGAACCACTACCCCAAATAAAGAATAATATGTTTCCTAATTGTATAATAATATTAGGTATATATGGTGGTGATCAAACACTAGTATTCGGTCCCGCCATACACGTACAATCCGTCCAAACATGAGCTGCCTTTCTATTCTCTTTCAAAACCCAATTCAAAATCCTCTTTTTTTAAGTCACGGACAAAGCCTTTTTATGCGACAAGTCCCAAAATACCTACAAAACATGAGTCAATAATAATAAGTCATAAATAACTATTAAGTGCAGACTAAAAATGCAAGTATGAGGGACTTTTAATACTATATTTCGTGTTCATCAAATACCCCCAAACCTGCATTTTGCTAGTCCTCGAGCAAAAGAAATAAATAAAACAAAGAACAAGGAAAACACTAGTTATTCCTTTTTCGGAGGAGTCCGATTGCATTTAACGTATGCAACAAGTCTTTAAACCCCTAGGTTGCCCTAGTGGACGAGTTATAGTCTCGTGAGGGTTTGCCGTGAATATACCCACAAAATTCTTAAGAAGATGACACTTGATTAAAATCCCAAAGTACTCATTGGTCTCTCAAAGTAACTAGTGTGAGAATAACACAGTTTAGAGGCAAGATATTTCATCCATTAACAAAGTTAAACAAGTGAACATTCTAATCCGAATTAGCACAAAAATGGTCCCTCCCACATATATCTGGATAGAAAGAAATCACAAGGCATGCGTGTAAGTGAAAAATCACACAAAGATGTTCATTAACCACAAAAACAATACACGCACCTTCAATGCCTCAATACATATCATAATGCTTATATCAAATTATAGTCCCTCCCTTTATTCATATTTTTTTTTCCTTTTTTTTATATATTTTTTTTCTTGTGGTCGTGCAATGCCTTGGTCCCTTAAGCTTTCTAATTGACCCTTGTAGCGAGCTTTAGGCCAGTGACACCCAAACCATGGACGGCTTTAGGGCACTAGATGTAGAGAACACCCCAACAAACTTAATCACTCGAGTCAAAAAGGCTACGAACCCAAGCTAACCACACATGACAATCCCAGAACTCTCCACCGTTTGACGCGAACACTCACTGCTTACTGAGGCAAGAGGCCCGGTTACTAAGTGAAAAGCCTGAAAAAGCAAGCACTTTATTCATTTTTTTTCTTTTTTTGGGGAAAGGACATTATGCATTTTAATAAGACATCTGACTCATACTGAGGCATCAAAAATATATGTACGATACTCGAGGTCAAATCCAACTCTAAGTGTGACAGTGCTCATGCAAAGGCATGTGTACGAGTGATTAATCGCTATCCAAACATAGGTGATACGAACCAAGTAGGTGCCTCTCATCAATGCCTATGTTCACAAGCTTAACTCTATCAATAAAATCATATCAAGACTCAAACTTGGGCAACAATCGAACTAGTACTAATTGAAAACCAATAACCACGTCGGAAATCATAATCAAGTATCCAAAATTTTTTTTTTTTGAAAAATTTTCAATTTTTACTTTTTTTTTTTTGAAGGTAACAAAAATGATATACTATGGTTACTATGCACAGAACAAACATATAAATAATAGGTGAATCCTCCCCCAAACCTAAATATGACAGTGTCCTCAATGTCATGAATACAAATGCTTAAAAAGAGATGGATTAGGATACACCTGGTAAGCGCGATGAGATTGAACTGTGCGACACCTGCAAAACAAATTATGGAAACACAAGAAAAGAAAAGAAAAATTGCACTAAACAAAAGTAAAGAAAGTAAGCGATAATAGTTTTTTTTTTAATTTAGAGCATCCCTCAAATCTAATCTCTATATAGATTTCCATAGACCAAGAGTTGCCCACCATGGTCATATAGCAAGAGACGAAATAGTTGAGGGTTATTCCAATGAAAACTATACACAAAGTGAAATATCACTGCCAAATCACTTTCTCTTATTCGCTTTTTATAATTAACAATACATGGATTTGCCCAACAAAATTTTTCCGACCCGATTAACAATTGTTTACTTAATTGTGAAACCAATTTAGTCAAAAGTGTAAGGTTACTCACATGATAGAAAGATTCAGCATACCAAGGAAATGTTTGCTTGCAGAAACGTGCCTCTAACAAAATTCTATGACTAGAAAGTATGGGTTCTGCTCTAATGACAAAATCACACTCAAATTCTTTACTGCATTGGTCATTCTCGTTGACTATCTTTTCCTCTTCAATTTGATCATTATTTGGGGTAACGACAATTGACATAATTTCTGTTGGTCCCACAATTTCAACACTAGGATCTAGGGGCAAAGGTTTTAATTCAAAATTTGACTTTTGTTCATCCCACAAACTTGGGACAATCTCTTTAGATTGTGGCTCTACAAAGCACGAGTTCTGCCAACTAATATCTATGAAAGACTCTAAAAACATGTTGACAGATTCAATCGTAGAGTCTTCATCAATGTCATTAAAATGATATAGACATGCTTCAAAAGGATCCTCATAACGTGATGGAGATTGTTCTTTAACATGGCTATCTATCATGTAAACTGCACTCACCTCATCCTCACATGGTGACTGTTTGTCAATGTCAAAAATATTAAGATCAACAGTCATGTTACCAAATGACATTTTCATCACACCATTCCTACAGTTAATTTGAGCATTAGACGTGGCCAAGAAAGGACGGCCTAATATGACAGGAATGTGCCCCTTTGAGTTTTGGACAGGTTGAGTGTCTAAGACTATCAAGTCTGCAGGAAAATAAAATTTGTCAACTTTTATTAGAATATCCTCAATAACGCCTTTAGGAATTTTAACGGATCCATCAGCCAATTGAAGCCTTACTGAAGTGGGTTTTAACTCCCCCAAACCTAATTGCAAGTAAACTGAATACGGTAGTAAATTGACACTGGCTCCTAAATCCAACAAAGCTCGCTCAATGTGATGATTACCAATCGTGCACGAAATTGTAGGACACCCAGGGTCCTTATACTTGACGAGAATTTTGTGTTGGATAATGGAGCTAACTTGTTCGGTCAACACTACTTCTTTAGGGACGCTTGTCTTTCTCTTTATGGAGACTAGGTCTTTTAAAAATTTGGCATATGAAGGAACCTGTCGAATAGCATCTAGAAATGGAACATTGATTCTAACTTGCTTAAACACCTCTAGAATATCTCCATGGTCTACACCTTTCTTAGGGGCTACTAGTCGTTTAGGATATGGAGCTTTAGGAATGAAACTCCTAAGTTGGGGTGCTTTTGGAGGTCGAGGAGGACTAGATTCCTGATCTTTGATGGGACTACTCTGCCTTTCTTCTGTCTCAAACTCCTCTAAACTCTTCTCTATTGGCATACTTACTTGGTTGTCAACCTGTTTTCCTGACCTGAGGGTTACAATGGATTGAACCTGCTCATGCTTATAGGTAGAGTTAAAGGGTTTGCTAAGAGCAAATTGTCCTTTTGGATTAGGTATCGGCTGACTAGGGAATTTTCCGATCTCTCTCTCTGCCACTTGACTAGCCAATTGACCCATTTGATTTTCCAATTTAGCGATGGCTTGAGTATTCAAGTGAGTAGTACTTTTCATTTCAGCCATGAATGCTTTAAGAGTGTCCTCTAAGGATGACTGTTGTTGTGGTGCAACTGATTGGAAATTCGATTGAGACACGGGAGTTGGAGCATAAAAAGGCTGAGATTGAGCAGGATATGATTGTGTAGGAGGACGAAAACCTGGGGGAGATTGATTTTGTGAATGGAAAGGTTGCCCACCTATATTTGTAGAAAGTTGGTTTTGACGCCATGAAAAGCTTGGATGATTTCGCCAATTTTGGTTGTATGTTTCCGAAAAAGGACTAGCAAATGATTTTCCATAATTATTAAGTGCGTTTGCTTGTTCAACATAGCTTTCAGAATATCCAATAATGGAAGGGCATGTTTGCATTGTGTGCATGTGATTACCGCAAAGAGAACACCCCTCACTTTGAACTTGATTGGCTGACTCCATAGTTTTACTTAAAACTAACGCCTCAACCTTTCGAGTAAGATTATCTAACTTTACTCTCATATCCGAATCTTCTTTTACCTCATATAATCCCCCTCTCTTAGGTGTGGAAGTTGGTTTGTCTCGATGAGAAGTAAAATCCCACTGTTGAGATCTCTCAGACAAATTTTCAAGAAACTCATAAGCTGCCTCACCCCTAAGATTTAAAAAATCACCACCATTCATTGATTCAATCATATTGCGATTAGACTAAGTTAAACCATTATAGAAAAATTGAACAAGTCTCCATGTTTCAAAACCATGAGGGGGGCACTTTAAAATAAGATCTTTAAATCTCTCCCAACTCTCATAAAACTTTTCATGGTCTGCTTGACAGAAATCAGTAATCTCCCTCCTTAGAGTAGTTGTTCTAGACATTGAAAAGAATTTTGAAAGAAACTTTTTAACGAGGATGTCCCATGAAGTGATTGAACCAGGGGGTAGAGAATTTAACCATGCCTTTGCTTTATCTTTCAGTGAGAAGAAAAAAAAAAGGCAATTTAACAGACTCCTCAGAAAAATTTTGAAACCTAAAGGTAGCACAAATTTCAAGAAAGTCTTTGACATGCATGTATGGATCCTCTCGTTCAATCCCATGAAATTGAGGAAGAAGTTGTATTACGTGATGTTTCAGCTCAAAATGTGTCGCATTTGTCGTGGGTAACACAATACAAGAAGGAGGATTTGTGGTTACGGGTGAGAACAATTCCCTTAAAGGTTTTGTAGCTTCTGCAAGTTCCGCCATTTTTATTTGAGTATGTTCCACTCTTTGAATTTTTAAGCTACGTCTAAAGGTTCTCTCAATTTCCGGATCAAGAGGTATTAATTCTATTTTTCAAACGGCAACCAAACATAAACTTATGAATGAAAGCAAATAAGTGAAACAACCGAAAATAAAAATAAAAAATGCAACAGAAGTAAAATGAATAAAATTTTTTTTTTGGACAAACAGTCAAGACTTTGGAAGAATGACAGGATGCTCTTTACTACTTATCAAAATGAAAATCTAAGGTAGCTTACGTCAATTATCAGAAAAACTAACGCATCAAGACGTAGAGTAAAGTAAGCTGATAGTGAGCAAAATGATATATTTTTTTTTTCTTTTCAAAAACTGAAGCACTAACACGTTAATAAAAAAAAATTAAATAAATAAATAAATAAATAGTGACAGTGAATTAAGTTCTAGCTACTGACTAACCTTTAATGCGTTGCTTCTAACTCCAACCACCGTGGTGCACGGAAATTGCAATGGTTCTCAGAGTAATTGCAATAGATCAGCCCCGTAGCCAACTTGGAAATCTTGGCCGATAAAAACAAATAAAAAGATGGCTCTACTGTGGGACTAATAAAGAGACAGCACGCACAAAAATAATTAGTGACAAAAGGAAATTACTACTAATCAGAGATTCACGGGAATTTTTATTTTATTTTTTTTTTCAGTTTTCTTTTTCAATGCTAACTAAACTAGTAGAAGAGTGAAATCAATTCAAATCACTAGATTTCCTAAAAATAATTAAGTCCCCGGCAACGGCGCCAAAAACTTGATGTGAAATTTTATTGTACTCGCAAGCGCACGAATCGTACCGAAGTATAGTAATGCAAGAGCGAGGTCGAACCCACAGGGACTCGTGATTTTTTAATAGGAAAACTAAATAATTTTAAAGTGATTGAATCCTAACCTAGTTGACAAAAAGTTGTGATTGATTTTTAAACTAAAAGTGAAAAGTAAAGACAATGAACTAAATTATCAAAGATGTGGAAACTGAAATTTCTTTTTAATTAAAGGAAAAAAACTAAGGTTTCGGAATCCACACCCATTAACTCGTATCATTATATATTCATGATCATTAACTTTACCCAAAATTTCTTCATGATAATCTGAAAGCTAATTCTGTTACCATGGAAAATATCATCGTGAAAGTTCATCAAAAAGTCTAATGTTTGTTCCTCTCCGCTCGTAAGTATAAAACCAAATCATTAATTGTATCCGCTTTTAACAAATCACACTAAATATCTAGTTTTATAATTAACGATGAAAAACCAGCTTTCAATGTTAAAGACAATTCCAAATCATGAGAAAAACATGATTGAACTCATATCCAGAATTTATCCCTCACAGTTGATTTGGAGTAAGAACAATTTAATCATAATTGAAACCACATATTTGGGTAAAAACAAATCTCATGAATATATAAATAATAGTCATTAATGGGGCTTCATCCTCAACCCTAGTTTAAGAATTTAGCCACTCATGGAGTACAAAAACATAATTGTATAATAAAAGAACTCCATGAAACTAAGCTTACAAAGATTAGAAATTTTCCTAGCTTTTTCCTTTTCCACTGCTGCTCGAGATATCCGTGATGGTCCTGCTGCTGCTTTGTTGGCCGAAATATTGCTAAGGCGTGGTCTCGGATACTCCTCTGCTTCGACTTGTTTTCTTTTTATAAGGCTAGCAGAGAGTTCCTTTAAAGGAAAACAAAACCTTTTCTGATTTTGCTTCCCTAATAATGTGAACCACTACCCCAAATAAAGAATAATATGTTTCCTAATTGTATAATAATATTAGGTATATATGGTGGTGATCAAACACTAGTATTCGGTCCCGCCATACACGTACAATCCGTCCAAACATGAGCTGCCTTTCTATTCTCTTTCAAAACCCAATTCAAAATCCTCTTTTTTTAAGTCACGGACAAAGCCTTTTTATGCGACAAGTCCCAAAATACCTACAAAACATGAGTCAATAATAACTATTAAGTGCAGACTAAAAATGCAAGTATGAGGGACTTTTAATACTACATTTCGTGTTCATCAACAACCAAAGAACACAAATTCAACTCCAATCTCAGTAAGTGTAAGAAGGATTTTAACAACATTACAGTTGCCAAATCCCATTAAAGATGGAGTTGAAGGAATTTCTGATTAATAGCCATCCAGCTGCTTAATTGTACCTTAAAAATAATCTATGAACAAAATGAAATCATCTATGAACCCTAAAAAAATGAATTTAGGCCAAATCTGTTGTATTACTAACAAAAAGCACTAATCAAATATCATCACTCCACAATCAGTTACTTGTCGCAAATGTGGGATGGGTGTTAGCCTTTTTTCAAATTTAACAAACTTTCTTGGTAAAGGTCTGGGACTAACAATTCATAATAGATTCTACGTTTATGTGCTCATATTCCTCTACTTCAAGGACCGTCTTAAATATTGAATTACTCGTGCCTACAGCACTTTCAAAAATTGTGGTAGACTCTTCAAGTCACCAAAGCAGTGGCGGAACCACACTATGGCAAGCGGGATCACGCGCAGATTCGTGGATTCTGGATTCAGCATGTTCGTTTCACGTGTCTCCTAACAAGGATTGGTTCAACACATACAGGTCAGTGAATTATGGTAATGTTCTTATGGGTAACGATGCATCGTGTAAAGTCATAGAAATAGGCACAATAAAGATCAGAATGTTTGATGGTGTTGTGAGAACTTTGGGGGATGTTAGACATGTTCCAGATTTGAGGAAGAATCTGATTTCGTTAGGAACCTTAGACTCTAACGGCTGTGGTTATAAAACAGAAGGTGGAGTTATGAGGGTAACGAATGGTACCATGGTAATTATGAAAGGTTCTAAGGTTCCTGGAAATATCTACAGGTTGGTAGGGAGTACAGTTGTAGGTGGAGCTGCTGTCACTACAACGGATGATACTGTGATAATAAAGAACAGTAGCCGCTCTCTCTCCCGTGGACGTACCTGGTTTTGGGGAACCACGTATATCTTTGTGGCAACGGCGCCAAAATTTTAAGAGGAGGATAAAACTGTTCTTAGACCGTTGAGTGTGAGGTAGATCGTGACAAGTCTAGGAGACTTTAAATCCATGGAGGGTGAGATATCTCCAATGTTTGCCGTGCTCGAATGGCTTCCAACGGTCTGGTATAGCCACCTTGTCAAAGCTATGTATGTAGCACTTTGGAGGTTGGGTCTGGCTGCAGGCGCGTAGTTAGTAGCGAGAAATCTATCTGAACCATCTGACTTTAGTGTCCAGCTTGGTGGAGATTGCTTCATAAGCCGAGTGGTGGGTAAGGAACCTGGCAGTCCCAGAGGGAGTGACAACCTATTAGATGATGGCACCATTTCTCAAGCTATCGTTGAATCCTACGCGTAACGCATATTTCTCTTCCAACAAGTAGGGAACCACAGTCTTCAACAAGCGCGAAAAGTAGTACCCGTGTCTTTCGAGTGAAGAAAGCGTTGGATTTTAATTTTTTTGTTTTTAATTTTTGTCAAGCATTTTTTTGTAATTTTTGTTACAATTTTTTTGTTGGTTTGTTTTCTTTTTGTTTTTATTTTTATTTTTCTGTTTCTTGTGAGAACTAACATTGCTGGTTGTTTCGTTCAAGTTGGGGGGCCTTTCGTTCAAGTTGGGGGGCCTTTCGGCCGCCATATCTTTTCTGCTTAGTTATCCACTCAAGGTGATATCCTTCCTCCCTCTTTCTTTTCAGTGCCTTATTTCTTTTAGTACCTTTGCAATCACCGAGGGCAGTGACTAGTTTAAGTTGGGGGCCGAGAATACTTCGGGTGCTTTCTTTAATATTTTGTTTAGAGTCTTAAAAAAAAATTGAGCAAACTGAAAATTAAAAAAAGAGCCTTTCTGCATGAGATTGATATTTGTTGTGCTCGCTTGTTAATTACTTGAGTATAGGCATGTTGCTACCATTTTGATATCTTTTTGGCAGAGTAGTTTCACTTGCTAGACTGTTGGCACTTTTGTTTTAGCAGTTTTGCACATTGCACGTTAGGCCTTGATTGCTTGTGAGTTGTGCTTTGACTGTTCTTAAAGGCTATGATTAGTGGAGACTTATGCCCGAGTGAGCTTTCGTGCCTTAAGCTTTTTGTTGGAGTGGTGTCGAATAAACTCTTTGTTTGTCATGGAAAGAAATGCATTTGTTGCCAATCTCATCATCTTTGGTCGCCGAGTGTTGGAACTTAAATGCATAACAATATCTCTTGGTTTTGGTTAATTTGTCACATGGATGTTACACCCCAGTGAGAGGATTATAGGCACTTTTGTGATATTTGGGCTAGTTTGTTCCTTTGTGTTCACATTATCCCTTGCGAGCCACATTGAGCCTTATACATTTAGCCTTTTCTTGGTTAGCTCCACCTTCCATATTGTGTTTGGAGAAAGGCGAGAATGTAAAGGTTAATTTTTGGATAGACTGTTGAATTTTGTGGAGTATTGGTGGTGTCCCTTAAAAAAAAGAAACACAACAAAATAAAATAAAAAGAGAAAAAGGGGCACTGATAAGTTGAAAAAAAAAAAAAAGGAATGGCTGCTTCGTGATTGAAAGATGTTAAAGGATTAGAAGGAGAGATAAAGTGGAATTTGAATTAATGTTAGCGGGGTTCACATTACATATTTGCCCGGTTTAGTTGAAATACTTGCCTATTCTCTCACACTTGAATTTATTTTTACCCTAGCCTTGATATATTATCTCATCCCTAACGCTATAATCTTGAATAAAGTCCTGTTTGATCTTAGGGGTGTTGGATTGAGGTTTGATTGGTGGAGAGTTCCATTGCTTGGCATTTTGTTCATAAGATTGTGTGTCCACTATATGAAGCGTTCTTTTCGTGTCATAGTGTGCGGAGTACTTTGCTTTCCGTTACGTAACCTCCAAACCGCACACTCGAGAGTTCATAATGCACCTTGTTTCGAGTGATTTCATTTGTGAGTGCATGACACGGTGAGAATTGAAGTCGAAACTCGGTCCAGAGAGAGTGGTTGGTTATTGTTCATATGTGATTGAGGCCCATATTCACACACGCTAAGCTTAAGTGCCATAGTTTCTTCTTGAATTGTTAGCGCTTGGAATTACATTTGTCTTGTTATATCTTTGTGGTAGCTTTGTGTCCTCTGCATAATACACTGATGAGTGGCACGATAAATTGTAGTTTTGTGTTGAAAGGTTCCCTGTGTTTGTGGGTGTTCACTGCTGATAACCCTCACACTTTTACGAGACTAAACTCGTCCTACCAGAGCACCCGGGGGTTCAAATGTCCTATCTTTCATTGCTTTCATTAGTTGTTTAGTTCTTTTCTTTGCTAGGGACTAGCGAAGTGTAAGTTGGAGGGCGTGATAGGTGCTGAAAAGCACCCATTTATTTCCATTAACTTGGGCTTTGTCGGTCCTATCTAGTGTTATTTGACGAGATTTAATTGGTTTGTGGTGTTTCAGGGCTTACGGAGCATTCGGAAAGGATTTGGGGTAATAATTGTGAGTTAAGGATGTTCCGGAGGGTTCCGCGGCGAGAAGAGGAGCGAAAAGGTGAAGGCTGAAAATCTGGTCCGGACCGAAAACTCACTGGTCCGGATGACCAAGGCTGGAGCAACGATCTGGACATGCTGAAATTCTGGTCCGGACAAAGAAATCACTAGTCCAGACCAGCAGGCAGTGCACGTCTCAATTAAGCCTACACATAAACCAAATTAATTGGCATTGAGTGGGCCCAGGTATAGTAAGGAATTGGAGAGTTTTGGTTCACATGGAATCATTGTTCCTTTAGGAAAGTTTTGGCACGGCAATTCTGATAATGTGGACAAGAAGGGTTTAAAGGAGGGCTGGGCTTTTCGAACGAAAATATTCGTTTTAGTTTCGGCCGTGGCATACGCACGGAGAGTTATGAAGGATGGAGGCTAAATCAAGATCCAATGTTGTCTCTTTTCCATGGCTCCTGGCTTTTTTTAATCTTGTCTAGGGAAAGGGATGAAAACTCCGTTCAAGTGATTATATTTTTTGTGTACGTTTTGGTTCTATATTCGAATCGATGTGATACTAAGAACCCTTCGTTTCAATTGAACGGAATTGATTTTACTTTTTTTATCTATGAGTATTTGTCGAACGTAACCCTCACGTGCTTACTTTGGGACCAAGTCAAGCAGATCCATAAAGAGGGTGGGATAGCCATTTGAACAAGTCTTTCCACCTTAACCCTAGCCTCTCGTCCTCCCTTGAGATATAACTTGATCGTCAAAAGGTCACTGAACGACAACCACCCTAGTGACTTTGTGCAGCTGCAGCGGAGGGCAGCGGACTGAACCAGAGAGAACCAGAAGGCTCCCACTCAATCTAGATCCCGACAAACTGAACCCCCACAATATATATTCATCTTGAGTGAGGGTAAGTGTGTTCCAATTCGATGAGCCATATTTTTTTAGATCTATATATGTGTGTTATGCAAAAATAATCCAAATCGATCGTTTAGACTTTTGGCACCGTTGATTTCATCAATGGTTTCAACAAATGATGGCTTTTATCTTCAAATGTAAGCATGAAACAGGTTCACGAATCATCTCCAATAGTTTTAGCAACCAATTAATTGAGTAATTTTATTACAACAATTGATAACAAAAAATGATCCATGACAAAATGCAAACCGAATCTTAGAATATTCATTACATTCCCAAACTACGTACCACCCTGGGGAAAGCAAAGTGATAGGTACGTAAACCGGAACTCGATCTACATAGAAATTGAGATGCATAATGAACCGCGCATGCGGCATTTTCGAAATTCATTGTCAAAATATCAAATTTTGTCTTCAAATCGAATAATCGAAGCGTAAACAAATAACACTTCATTCTACCTAAAACGTACGTATGAAAACTCATGGTTGTGTATTGTTGCTCGAGGCCTTTTTTTAAAAATATTTTATTAGAAACTTGATAAAGGTACATTAAAGAATGAGAAAAAAACACACAGTTAAAAACAAGGTAATTGCTCCAAGCCTTGTTACGCTAGCTAGGGAGCTAGCTGTAAAATGCAGAATTACTAACGGGACTAGTGCTTTAATTTCCCGAATTAAACTATAAAAAAAAATTCCAAGCGAATTTACCACCCAACTTTAACGCCTTCTTTGTGCGCCGCTTCCATTTGTCCTAAAAGCGTAAAAGACCAGAATTAGTTAACAAACAAATCAATCAATTCGAGTAATTTAAGAAAACATACGTAGTGCACATTAACATAAAATACTATATATTTTTGGAAAATTGACTTATACACTCCCCTAACTGATGCAAGCACTCTTTCTTTCTTTTTTTTGTCTATAAGCGTGTGAATTTACAAAACTGTCCCATGCAAAAATTTGTAACAAGTGTATGCACATGCGAGAATTTACAAAACTGTTCCTGCCGATTGTCGTAATAAGAACTTCAGCGCTAGCTTCATGAATACATATAAAAATCCAGTTTATCATATATATGCATACAGATATAGGTAGGACAGTCGGAGCAGCAGTATGTTACCATGGTTCGAGCGTTCCGGAGGAGAGCATAGTTGTCCAAGAAACAGGAGTGAGCATGGGTGAAGTTCTTGTTACGATAACAGGAACAACACTTATTACCCCTAAGAAGTGAGCAGCAGTATGTTCTCTTTTTTTTTTTTTGGTATGTTCTCTTTGCTTTTCAATATTTTCAACATTTCTCTTTCTATCTCTCTCCACTTATTACCCTAATGTTTTTCAAAAAAAATTTCAAATCCAAATCCAAACATAGCATTAATCATTAGCTCATAGATCGACAATAGGCTTTGATTGAATATATATAACTTTTTAAAATGGACTTAGATCTCTGCGGTTCTGAATGGGAGAGCAGTGTGCATTTTGTGTACGTCTAAATTTCTCCTCAACGATCTGATCCATTCATATACTAGGGCTCATCGAATAATAGCTTCATGTGAAAATTCAAGCCGATCAAACACCCATGACCACTTGGCAGAACACTTTAGTTGTAGCATGTCCTTGTCATTGGAGGTTTTGGGGTTTTGATGTTTTTGGGTAGTATGTTCCTGGAATTTTAGGCATACATCTCTTGCCTTTGCCTTCATCCTTTTTTTTCCGTTGTACTTTTTGCTTCGAGTTAATAAAATTTCTTTTGCCTAGAAAAATAACAAACAAAATGCCCGTGGCCATTGCCAATCTTGTCTAGACATTTTGAACTTAAAAAAAATGCATATAAAGAACATCCATAACAATTCCAACTCAAATTTTTATTTTTGTCTATATTCATTACAAAATGGTGGCGATCGCGAGAAGAATTAAGGTTATCGGGAGTGTTAGGTTTTATAACATTTAATTGTATTGGAGTCCTAAATTTAAGGATGGACTTAAAATAAAATAAGATCATAATTAGATATGAGAAGAACATATCTCCATATTATAGATGTTATATATATGAGATTATTTTTCGTATTTCGAAGTCAAGTTCTTATTAATGATTAAAAAATTGGCCACTAGTTTGCCCAACTAGCTAGTTTGCTGCCCAGTTGGAACAAGCCGGCCGCGTTAAATGCAAGCTCGATGATTGTTAGGAGTACTTAATAGTTAACACACGTTTTAGACTTCTTGATGTGATAGATTAAGGGGGTTCTAATTAGTTAATGAGAAGATATTCAGGTGTATAGACCCCACACCAATTTATGGTCTAAAACCGTACTCAACCATACCCCAAGGGCATTGACTAATTTCGCGGTTCTACTTAGTAGCAGTTCTGCTAACAATGAAATGACTTTTTCAAAATGAGAGTTTGCCTAATGATTCATACAAATTAATTTTTATAGATCGGTATTATTTACTTTAGTGTTCTTTTGTTTAGTCCTAGTTAAAAATTATGAGATCAATCATCTCTACAATACGAAGATTTAGAAAAGTATTAAAAAAATTTAACGAAATTGAAAAAAGTACATACGACACTAAAAAAAATAAAGATGGCTGGTTCGAACTTTTTTTGTCTTTAGTCAACGTTTTTTTTTTTTTTTTTCCTTTGATCATTACACATGACATTAACGAAAAGAATTGCATCACCTGATCATAAGATAGGCATAATAATTTTTTAATTAATTCTTTGTTGCGCCCGTGATTCAAGACCAAGGAGCTAGCCCGCGGGCAACAAGAAGGAAAAAACAGAATGGAAAGAGAGAGAGAGTGAGAGAGAGAGAGTGGGTGGAGTGGTTCTGGAGGTTGGGTTCCAGTAATTAGGAACCACCGGTCCTATGGTGGTGGGGGGTTAGAGGGTAAGGACATCTTTACTCTTTTCATTGACAACATTCCTGAGGAAAAGGATCTCAGCTGGCTCTCTAGGACATTCAATAAGTTTGGGGTAGTCAAGGATGCATTCATTCCAAGGAAGAAGAGTAAACGCTCAGGTGGAAAGTTTGGTTTTATCAGGTATGGATGCCATGTGTCGGCAGCTATGGCAGTTTCAAAAATGAATGGAGTTTGGGTAGATGACAAGAGACTATTTGTCAAGGAGGCCTGTTTTGACCAGAGGAAAGAAGTATTGAAGCCCACGCTGCCCAAGTTCGCAGAGGACAAGGTACCTCGGACTGGTCAGAGGTTGAAAAATACCACCAAAAGTGAAGGGGGTTGCATGCTACGTTTGGGAATGGGGGGCCTCCCTGGTTTGGGAAACTTTCTGGGGGTTCCTTTGCCCAGATAGTCAGAGGTGAAACATCTAATCATAGACCCTCAAAGGAAAAGGAGATTATTATCAAATCTGATGGTGCTGGAATTGGGTGGTTGCATCGGAGTGCAGTGGCTGTCATGAATAGGGGGTGGTTTCATTGAGGACTCTGCAGGGGAGCTTCGATAAGGAATTTGAGCTGGATGTCCAGTTCCGATCAATGGGAGGAAGATCAGTCCTCATTACTTTTCCAAACAGTGGTGTGAGAAATGCTCTCATTAAAGACCCATGGATGGACAGATGGTTTATCAGGGTGAAACCATTGCAGGGCGAGCCGGCGAGTTTCGAAAGGTTCGTGTGGTTAAGCTGTTATGGCATGCCCCTTAGCTCTTGGAACGCTGATTCTTTTAAGAGCATTGGGAAGAGATGGGGTAATTTCATAATGATGGATGATGAAACCTTGAGGGACCTGTCTTTTGCAAAAGGAAAAATACTCATAGCAACTGAGGAATCATTGAGGATTGAAAGATGGATTCTTATGGAAGTTCAGGGGGTTCGGTATAACGTGCTGGTGAAAGAGGAATCTTCGTTCCTTCATCCGGATGAGATTGGCATAGCATTGGAGTGTTTTCAGTTGAAAGGTGACAAGGGGCCGGAGGAGATGAGGGGGGAGGTTGAAGATGATGACCTGGAAAGTAGTTTCCCAATTCCCAACAATGAGAAAGGGGGGGTTGGTGAAAAAGTCAGAACATGCAGTGGTACAAAGTTGATAGCTGGCCTGAGGGGTGAGTCGGGTCAGATGGAGGTGCAGGGCTCTAAGCCAGGAGATGTGGACATGCATTTAATGCATAGCAAGTGATGGATTCAAAAGTGGTGAAGGAGATTTTGAATCTTTTGTGGAGGAATCCATTGAAATGGGGGAAGTGGGGACCTCGGGTGGGCTTCAATTGAGGGCTCAGTCTGGGCTTCCCACAAGTCCACCTGTGGGCCTTGTTATAGCCTCTTTTGTTGAAAATAGCCTTAGTCTAGCCCAGAATGAGGGTGAGCTGCCTATTCAAATCGCCCAGGCCCAAATTTCAAGAAAGAGAACACTTCCCTCTTTGCTTTCTGCAATCCCAGTTGATCCGATCTCTGGCTGCCCACAACTTCAAGGGGATAAAGCACCCCAGTGCTCACGTTTTCCCAGTATCTAGCTCACGGTGGATCTTAGTAAAGCGGAATGCAGAAGAAGGCGGCGGAGGCAGATGTCCAATCTGATCCAAATTCATGAGGAGCTATCGGATGGAACGGGAGAAGAGGAGGATGCGTCAGTGTCCTCTGCGGATTCCATTGAGAACTCTCAATAGATCATTGACGAGGTAAGGGCTACTATGGCTATTGGAGCTGCATTGAATGTTAATTTTCTTCCTAATGATGATCTGGTCTTAAGGAAAATGCTAGTTCTTCAAACTAAGGAGGCTGCCACACTGCGTACAAGGGTGGGCAATAATTAGGGATGCTAAGTCCCTAGTCTTCGGTGTCAATTGTGGGTATAATCTTTTTTATGCAGATTGTGTCATGGAATATTAGAGGTTTGGGAAGTTCTGTGAAAAAACGATTTCTGGCTTAACTTATTAAGAAGAAAAAACCGGATTTGGTGTTTATCCAAGAAACAAAACTAGAGTCTGTGGATCGATTAGCAGTACAAAGAATTTGGGGTGATAGCAATGTGGAGTATGTATGCTCGAGATCGGAGGGAGCATCAAGGGGACTGCTGGTAATTTGGAATAAGGTTTTTTTAAGCCAGTTAGTGTTTCGATTAATAAATCCTTCATTTTGTTACAAGGGACCATCAATGACTTCCCATGTATCATAGTGAACATTTATGCTCCTAACACTACTCTAGCCCATCGTGATCTTTGGGAGGAACTTTTGGCCCTTAAAGCAAACCATCAGGACCCTTGGTGTATTGGGGGTGACTTTAATGAAATTAGAGAGGTGTCGGGACGAGTGGGCTATTTGAGATTAGATAGGGGGATGAAGGATTTTTGGGAATTTTGTAACAATATGGAGGTGCTGGATCTACCTATGATGGGAAGAAAGTTCACTTGGACAAACTACCAAAACAATGCCATTCATAGCCGTTTGGACAGATTCTTGCTATCCCAACTGTTTCTTGATCGATTTAAGTTCTGTAATGGGGGCTTCCAAGACCAATTTCAGACCACTGCCTATCATGATTCTGGATGACAATAGAGATTGGGGGCCAAAACCATTCAGGTTCATGGACATTTGGCTATCGGATCCAACCTGTTTGAAGGTAGCCAAAGAAGCATGGAAGGAGACTCAGGTGCATGGTTGGGCTGGGTTTATCTTGGTTCAGAAACTAAGGGCAATGAAAGATAGATTGAAATTATGGAATAAGCGAGACTTTGGGGACATCCATAATGCTCTTCGAGATGTTGAAACTAAAATCCATGATCTTGACACCCTATCTGAAACTAGACAATTGAATGATGGGGAAAAAGTGGTGCAATGTTCCCTAAAGTCAGAGTTTTGGAGGCTATCAAACTTGGTGGAATCATTTTGGAAACAAAAATCTCGCGTGAAGTGTCTAAAGCTTGGAGATCGAAACACTAGGTTTTTCCAAATTTCAGCTAATAACCGATTTAAGAGGAACCTAGTGGGAGTAGTAAGGGCGAATGGGAGCATGGTGGTGGATCCTGGTCAAATTAAGGAAGCAGCATCGGAACACTTTCTGGCCAACTTTACAGAAGAGAGAGGGGTTCGACCAGATTTGGGAGGTATTTTTATTAGGAAACTCAACCAGGAGAGTGCAACGCAGCTTGAGAAACCTTTTGAGGAGAAGGAAATTCTGGTAGCTTTGCAAGATTGTAGTAGTCTCAAAGCCCCTGTTCCTGACGGCTTTACCTTTTCTTTTGTTAAGAAAGGGTGGGTTTTCATGAAGGAAACGATCATCAAATTTTTCTCAGAATTCCATTCAAATGTGAAGTTGTGCAAAGGTATTAATTCTACTTTTGTCTCTCTTATTCCTAACTTAGCTTGCCCTAGTTCATTTAAGGAGTACAGGCCCATTAGTATGGTGGGGTGGGTTTATAAGGTATTGTCCAAAGTCTTGGCGAATAGAATAAAGGGGCAACTATGATCAGTGATTGGGGAGGCCCAAGCAGCCTTTGTTTATGGGAAGCAAATTTTGGATGGAGTCCTGATAGCCAATGAGGCTATCCATAGCTGGAAAAACAGAGCGATTGGGGTCCTATCCTCAAATTAGACTTCGAAAGAGCATATGATTGTGTCAATTGGGGCTTCCTGAGCAGTATGTTATCTAGGTTAGGATTTGGGGACAAATGGAGGAGTTGGATATTAGAGTGTTGCTCATCGGTTTCCATGTCAATTTTGATTAATGGATCACCCTCCCCGGAATTCCTCACTCAAAAAGGGTTGAGGCAAGGCGATCCCCTATCTCCATTTTTATTTATCATTGTCGCGGAGGCCCTTAATATACTGTTAGAACGAGCAAAGGAGCGAAATATTATTAAGGGCACTAAAGTGGGGAGAAATGGGGTCATTGTATCTCACTTACAATTTGCGGACGATACAATTCTATTTTGCAATAATAATCCGGAGGAGATGGCGAACATTAAAAGAATTTTGAGATGCTTTCAATTGATGTCTGGTTTGAAAATTAATTTCTCAAAGAGTTCTCTCTGTGGAGTGAATATCCCACTGGAAGCAACCGCATCTCTGGCCCAAAATGGAGCAGCTCCCGATCAAGTACCTCGGTTTGCCTTTAGGTGCTAATCCAGGGCGGATCAAGACGTCGGACTCTGTCATTGAAAGAACTGAGAAGGTGTTGAGTATTTGGCGCACCCGATGCATTTCATCTGGGGGAAGGTTGACTCTTATTAATTCCAATACAGCAAATGTTCCCGTATACTTTATGTCCTTATTCAAAATGCCAGTTGCTGTTGCGCGGAAATTGGAGAAAATGCAGAGACAATTTTTTTGGGGTGATTCGAATGACAAAAAGAAAATGCATGTGGTCAAGTGGGATGAGATTACTCGAAAGAAGTCTAATGGAGGATTGGGGGTCAAGAAAATGATGCAACAAAATCTTGCTCTTTTGGCAAAGTGGTGGTGGAGATTTGGTAAGGATAAAGAATCCCTATGGGTGAAGGTGATCAGGGGAAAATACGGTTTGGATACTAATTGTTGGTTACCTTATGGTCACGGCTCTAACACTATGTCAAGAATCTGGTCAGATATTTGTTCTCTAGATAATCCTTTTTCCCCCTTTGGGCTATTCTATCCAAGACAGCTTCCGAGTCCAGGTAAATTCGAGCGAGGCTACAGTGTTCTGGGATCATGTTTGGCTAGGTGAATCCCCATTAAAAGAAGACTATCCTAGACTTTATTCCTTATCTACCCAAAAGGAAATGCTGATCAGTAATTTGAGGGTTGAGGGAGCATGGGAATTATTGTTCCTAAGAGATTTATTTGGACGAGAGAAGCAAGAGTTTGATAATTTGAAAGTGCGACTTCAACGGGTTATCCTAGATCCAACGAAACCGGATGCTTTGCAATGGAGATGGTCAACTGATGGAATTTTTTCGGTCAAGTCAGCCTATGGGCAATGGGAATTGCAATCCCACTCCAGTAGTTCGCTGTTTGGATCTCTTTGGAAGAATCTGGGCCCCCCTAAAGTGGAAATCTTTGTGTGGATGGCAGTAACGGAAAGAGCAATAACCAGGTCGGTCCTTCTTAGCAGAAATTTGATCAGTGAAATTCATTTAGCTATGTGCCCCTTATGCTCCCTGAATCTAGAAACTCACCAGCATTTGTTTCTTCATTGTCATTTCTCATGGAGTGTTTGGTCGATAATCCTAGATTGGTGGAACATCAAATGGGTTTGCCCAAGTCCGGTACCAGACTTAGCAAACTGGTGGTTTGTTAATGGTTTCTCCAACCTGGAGAAACATATTTGGGAAGCTTGCTTCTATGCTACGTTGTGGTCTCTCATATTTGGGAAGCTTGCTTCTATGCTACGTTGTGGTCTCTTTGGTTGGCAAGGAATGATACCATTTTCAACTATTCTACAAAACAAGCTTGGGAGGTGGGGGATTTAGTAAAAGCTAGAGTGGCGATGTGGATGAAGACGAAATTTGATATCAAGGTCTACACCGTTGAGGAGTTCAAGATTTTCTTAGATGGTATGCGCAAACTAAAATTGTAACCCAATTCTCAAGAGACTATCCAACTGTCGGTTGGATGTGTTTGTAAATTTGGGCTCAACTAAGCTTTGGCTTAGGTTGATCTTCCTTGATGTACCCCTTTCGAGTTTTATAAAAATGTTCCGTTTGCCGAGCAAAAAAAAGATAGGCATAATAAAATTTTTTTTATAAAATCTCAAGTTCTACGATATCCATAAATAAAAAAATCCCTCAAAATAAAAAATCTTACAAAAAAAATAAGATATGGACATTACTGTCTTCTCATATTTAACTTTGATCTACTCTTACCTTCCAAACTAAAATTGCAGCACCTTCCATGCATTTTAAGTGAAAGGTGCTGCAATTTCAGTTTGGAAGGTGTTTTGCTATCCCAAAGGACATTTTTGCTTGGGTCCCCTATCTGTTTTGAGGTTTTGGATGATTACACTTATCTCATTGTGGCTTCACTCAATTTCTTGTTGGATGTATTTTCTTTCTTTCTTTTTCCTTTCCTTCTTGGCCTTCTCTATGGTACAAGTGTATCTAGAATTTGGTAGCCTCGATATACTCTTTTTGTAGAGTTCTAATAAAATTTTATTACATATCAACAAAAAAAAACTTAGTTTTCGAACCAGAATTTATTGTTTCAATCCGCCCTCCGATTCAAGATTCCAATTTAATAGACCTAATTAAGTTCTCAAATAGATTACAATATGCACCTTATTGGCTACTCATTATCAATTATGATCTCATATTCATAATTTAATTGATAGTGAATCTATTTGAACAGGGGAAGAAATCTCATGACTTGTTTTTAATTGTTTTAGGTTTTAACCACAGAATCTCAGATGGGGTTCCACATCTTATGATTCTATATATGGCAAGTTGCAACACTAAAAAAGAGAGGCTGACGAAACTACAAAACAAAGAATATATATGTAGCCAAAAAAAAAAAGTTCCTGTTGATGGTGGTTATTGTTGAGTTTGAATAAAATTAATGGATAGGTTAAGAGTTTTTTTTTTTTTTGCAGTTGGTCGTTTCAATCTCTTTGATCTTATCTTTGAGACCTTCCCCGTCTAGTTGAATAAGTCATAAGCCTAATTTTCGATTGGATTGGTAGAATCTATCAATATATCATAAAAATGTATCTGAGCGCACAAGCCTTCAGATCCTCATTCCTAATTTTCTGGATTTTTCACCTATTTTTTGTTTATAAAAAGAAAGAGAGAGAAATGTGTGTGTGTGTGTGAGAGAGAGAGAGAGAGACGCCCGTGGAGTGGAGAGGGGGTGTGAATATGGAGAAAAAATTATTTTACTTCTCTGGAGCACAGCCACATGATGCCCCATGCTCATTCTCCACCACACACGTCTTTAAGTGCATAGAATGTGAATAATGTTAGCGTGAAAAAATTGAATTATCTTTTTCATCAAATACTGTTGCGCCCGTCCGTTTAATATGTGGGCCAAAATGCTCCAATATGAATTTTTTGTGCAGGACCAAAAAGCACCAACATGAATTTTTTGTCTCGTGCATCGAACAGGCATCAACTAGCGTTCATGTAGGATTTCGTAAGAAACCCTAAACCCAAGAACTCATGTCAAATCATTGAAGAAAATAATTATACCATGCGCGTACCTATCGTCATGGAGGATGAAAATCTTAGTGTGTGGTTATTGGTCTTCCACCTCCAAAACTCTTCTCTTGATCTTGACCTTAGTCTCACACACGATGGGATGGTATGAGAAAATAGGCTAGGGTTCGAATGAGGACCTTGACCACTTATTTATAAACCCTGGTTCCATCATAGCCCATCATAATAGATGAAATCATATTGGGCCCTTTAATTGGTCTCTACATATAAAATAAGCCCGAACCACTTAACACACGTGATATGACCCAAATACGTGCTAATAGAGACGTGTCCATTACCCGGATCACATTAATTGAACGATCACAACCTTATGGGTAATACCGACATCACTCATACCTTATTCGACAACATACAATGTATAATTTTATGATCTATGTAGACCCGGCCACCGACAGAAAAGTGTTAACAGTTCAATGAAAAAGAGGTTATTATCAAAGCTCATTAAAGAAATGAATCCTGATGTTGAGCTAATTCGTAGATGTGCCTTGAGCTGTTTTGCCCTACTACTGGTCTTGGGCTGTTAAGGAGTTCCTTTTTCTGATGCCTCTTTTCAACTCCTACCTCTTGGAGGGCTGAGAGGAGGGATAAGAGATCTGGTGACTTTGCTGCATTTGGTGCTGAATGCTATTTTCATTTAGCCTTGAAATCTGATGATCAAACTGCATTTTCCCCTTTTCAATATGAGCTGACTTGGGGCATGGTAGCTAACTAGGCAGATTGCCCCTGTATATGAGATATGTACCCGCCCCTAACACCTACCTTTCGTTGGTTAGGGCTAAGGTAAAAGGGCTAGATGGAGTTCTCTGGTTTTTTCCGATGGAAGTTAAAGCAAGGCCCTCTGCCACTAGGAGTGTGATGTGATGTGTGGTAGTAGGATACAGGCGACTCCAAAAATTTGTAGCAGGATGTTCAAAAATTACTAGCTGATCTATTAGCCTACAATATATGTACAAAATCTCCTATATTAGAATGAATCGTGTAGTACAAAAAAAAAAATCTCTATTCGAAATAAAAAAATAATAATTATCTACCACGTGAAATGAGAACTTAAAAATGTGCTCTATGAGCTCCTTCTCCAAATAAGTCCAGATAGACGATCTCTAAAAAGTAAACAACTTTGCTGATCAAAATAGACCCGAAAATGACCTATAAACGGATGAAAATTGGGCCTGCAAGCTCCTTCTCCAAATAAGTCCAGATTGATGATCTGGTGATGTCTGTTTGAGGTTCTGTTTCAAAGGTCAGAACTGTTTATTGTGTTGAAATTACTTTGTCAAGAACAAAAAAAAAAAAAAAAGCTAGATCAATGCACACTAAACTCCAACGGGGACTTCACTAATGTCAATTCTAAGGTTATGAGATCACAAAAACAATTTCAAAGATGGAAATACGAAACAATTGCTGACAAGAGAAGCATGGTTTCATATGTGACTAATACTTTGAGCTCCTTCTCCAAATAAGTCCAGATTGACGATCTGTAAAAAGTAATTAACTTTGATGATCAAAATAGACCTAAAAATGACCTATAAGCTCCTTCTCCAAATAAGTCCAGATAGATGACCTGGTGATGTCTATTTTAGGTTCTGTTTCAAAGGTTAGAACTGTTTATTTTGTTGAAATTAATTTGTCAAGAACAAAAAAAAAAAAAAGCCAGATCAACGCACACTAAAGTCCAACAACGACTTCACTAATATCAATTCTAAGGTTATGAGATCACAAAGACAATTTCAAAGATGGAAATATGAAAAGCATGCAATTGCTGACAAGAGAGGCATGGTTTCATATGTGATTGATAGAGACCCAAATGGTACCACATAATTATGTTGTGAGTTAATTTTCATCGAGTCTGGATGGAAACTAGCACACACCACTTATTTGAGAAAATATCGAGAATAATTTTGTTCACCCTCTTTTAAAGAAGGTGAACATTACCCTTCCTGTAATTGGTGAAAATTGTGTAGAATTAATACACTTTTTGAGTATTTCTCAGGCAGCGGCATAGAATTTTTGGCTGAGGAAACAATAGAACCTTATCCAATGGTATTCTTTAGCAACGGAAGTTAAGAAAATCAACGCAAGCATCATTCTTTTGCAATAGAAATAGTTGAGGTGCACGTAAGCTCGTCCGAACACCAGAATTATCAAAAAATGAAGTAAAATACTCTGAAATCAATGTATGCGCATGCGGATGAATGTTCTAATTTTTTTGTGGTATATTAAAACTGTCTTGGACAAAACAATAGATAAAAAGATGAGATATAAACGTTTTAGCATAAATTTGACCATGAATGATTTTGGCCATGATTGAAGGAGTTAATTTAAGTAAATATTTAACGTCCAAGGGCCACATACAAATTTTCCCATATGTTAGCTCTTTCCCCAAAACAAAGTATTCCATTCAATATTGACGGCCTATAGTGAGCAGTGGCTGACAAAAATACGGAGTAAGTCTTTTGTCTATATATAAACTACATACACTCCAAGCTTGCCGAACCAAACCAAACTACTCTTTTACTTCATTCAACAGCCACCGAATAAACATCGATCACTCATGGAGGCGTTATATCTCTCTGTCGTTCTAGTTTTTCTCTCCTTAGTTATTACCGTCTTCGCTTTCAGACGCCGGTCTGATTCCGGCGTCAAGCTGCCCCCGGGCAGCTTTGGGTGGCCGATCATGGGCGAAACCATGGAGTTCTTGTTTGGCAAGCCTGAAAATTTCGTGGCTGATAGGATGAAAAAGTACTCACACGACATCTTCAAGACAAATATTCTTGGAGAGAAAACCGCGGTGCTATGTGGCCCTAACGGGAACAAGTTTCTCTTCTCCAATGAGCAAAAGCTCTTCACCGTCTTCCGTCCACATCCGATTCAAAAGCTTTTCCGATCATACAAAACTAACGCACCTGCTCCACCGGTCGAAGCCACACCAAAGGACTTCCTTAGGACCCCTGGTTTTTTCAAACCGGAGGCCCTAATGAGGTTCTTGGCAAAAATGGACTCCATTACACAACAGCAATTGGATATTCATTGGGAAGGATTAAGTGAAGTGAAAGTCTTTCCTCTCTCAAAGACAGTGACCTTGACGCTTGCGTGTCGCTTCTTTTTGGGCATCGACAATCCAGAGCGTATCGCGAGGCTTGTTGGCCACTTCGACCGTGTCACTCTGGGGATGCATTCAATTATTTTGAACGTCCCGGGAACAATCTTTTATCGGGCAAACAAGGCTGCGGCTGCCATTCGGAATGAGCTAGTGAATGTGATTAAGGAGAAGAAAGCTGCGATGACGAGTGGGGCACCGATACAGGACATATTGTCGCATTTGATTGTGGCCGCAGATCCAAATGGGAATTTCACGCCAGAGGCAGTGATTGCTGATATGATGATGGGTTTGATAGTAGCTGGGTATAGCACTGTTTCTACCACCATAACTTTTTTCATGAAGTATGTGGGTGAAAATCCAGATGTCTACAGCAGAGTACTATCAGGTAACATGTCCCGGCCCGGCCCGGCTCCTTTATTGTTCTTCTCTCTCAAGTGGTCTTGTTTGTTTCTGTGTAATTTCACATGCATATCAGTCGTTCTTCAAATTAACCAGACAGGATGTTTAGCTAGCTCTATTTATTGCGTCTAATTTCATTACATGACTAGGTCAAAGTAAGCCAAATACTCCCTCCCTCCCTCTCTCCCTCCCATTTTTTGGCCTTTTGAGAAATTGAACTTTTTATGGTGATATATTATTACTTTTCATAAGGAAATGAATATATCTTCGCGTCTAGTTACTGGAACTGTCTTACAAGTGTGACTCCCAAAGAATAGTGTGACATGTCAGAGTAATTTACATCGCAGGTAGATTGTTGGATTGTTCGAAACAGTTAATTGGAGAAAATTTGGACCATACCATTTTCTACATAACTCCATTGTTTACTCATTGAAGCTATATAATGTGTTAACGCAATAGAAGAAGGGTAAAATAGAAATGATGTCAATTCAATTTTTATTTTTATTGAGTATTCGTAGTGGACAAGTATTGTGAGACATTCTAAATAGCATGAGGACTGAAATTAAGAAAAGGAACTTTTAAAATATGATTTTGTCGGATAGTATATACGTGAAGTAATTAAGCTACAATTAAGTAGATGATCACTTGGAAATATGGAGTTTAGGATATTTCTTTAAAGTTAAATAAAATCAACCTATTTGTTACGGTATATGTTGACGTGGGTGGGTGTTTTGGCAATAAAAAAATTTTCATTTTAAATGAACAGAGCAATTGGAAATCTCGAAGGGCAAAAATGCAGGGGAAATGTTAGATTGGGAAGATTTGTCGAAAATGAAGTACTCATGGAATGTGATGTGCGAAGTAATGAGACTTGTTCCTCCTCTTCAAGGAACTTTCAGGGAGGCCCTGTGTGACTTCACCTATGCTGGTTACACAATCCCAAAGGGATGGAAGGTGCGTAATTAATAAGTGTAAATATTACAGTAATTACTACTCCACTCCAACTAAGCGATTAATTTAACTTAATCTAATTTAATTTAAGTGAGAAGTTGTGACAGACTCAAACTTGTTGCAAATTAAAATTGCAGGTATATTGGACTGTTAGCACAACAAACAAGAACCCCATGTACTTTAAAGACCCGGAAAAATTCAACCCCTCAAGGTACGAAGACGGACAAGCACCACCTCCATACACATACGTACCGTTCGGTGGTGGGCCTAGGTTGTGCCCCGGGAAAGAGTATGCGCGATTAGCAGTACTGACGTTCATCCACAATGTGGTGAAGAGGTATAAGTGGGAGGTTCTGTTTCCTAATGAGAAAGTTATGGGTGATATGATGCCAACACCAGAAAAAGGCCTCCCAATCCGCCTAACTCGTTGCTAGGTCATTAAATCTAGTTTTTTTTTTTTTTTAAAGTTTGTTGCCATTTGAACTTGTTTGATCTACAGATCAAACATAAAATCTTCATAGCATGTATTAAAAGGTACTCCCTTGTTTTTTTTTAAACCTTATTAAAAGGTACTATGTGACAGCAATGTTTTTCATAAATAAATCGGTCTTCTGTGAAAATTTAACCTTCTTTTTTTTTATGACATGAGTGAAAATGTAACTGAGACTTGTGTGATTTTGTGGTAATAAGTCATAGTACTATTATAAATAATATTTATTAAATATGATGAAACCATTCCTCACGGGAAACGACAAAGCTACTTTAGCGCGCACTCTCTCCCTGGCCTTGTGGCGGAACCATTCATGTCCCACGGGTCTCCACCATAATTTCCTTTTTTATTTCAATTTTGGTCTTTCACGAAAAAATGGAGTGCATTTATCACAACAAAAAAAAAGTGTGAATATATATTGTATTTGTGGTGCTCTCATCATTATATTGAACAAAAGATTTAAAAGTATATCAAAGAATATTAGATCAAAGGGGCCGATTCCTCTCACACAAAAGTTTACACAAGTTTTGTGAGAGACCCATTTTGGAGTCTCACGGAAATGATCGGAGCCGTTCAATTTGTTTAAAACGTATTTTTAAGAGTTTCTGTTAAAGTTCAACTCATGCGGATATAAGTAAGTGCTTGATTAGTTTATCAGTTGATTCCTGTCAAATTTTACAAGATAAAACTCAATAAACCGATCAAGCCCTAACCGATATTAGAATGAGTTGATTTTTTTACGCGAAACAAGCTGCAACTCTTAAGAATGTATTTTAAACAAATTGAACGGCTCCGATCATTTGCGTGGAACTCCAATTATTTCATCTAATGTTAAGTCTACGTTATTGTAGGTACATATAAGGGTGTTTGTGTAATGTTAAATCCATAAAGGAAAAAACAAAAAGGTAAGACGAATAGCAATTACATCGCAAGTAAGTAGTAATACATGAATCCTACGACTCTACGACATCACAAGTAGTTAGGTACGTATCCATAAGGGTGTTTGTGTAATTGATGTGGTTCGGTTATAGTTAATTACTTATGACAAGTACTTTATGAAGAATGTTCAAAATGATTTAACCAAAAATCCTCAAAATGGTTACATCAATACGTATGATATATAGTCCTTGATCGATGAACCTTGTAAGTTGTAACATTTATTTAATCATTAGCTCATAGATCGACAATAGGCTTGATTGAACATATGTAACTTTTTAAAATGGACTTAGCTTCTCTGTGGTTTCAAATGGGAGTGTAGTGTGCAATTCATGTATATCTGAATTTCTCCTCAATGATCTGATCCATTCATATAAAATCTCTTTCACCGAGCAAAAATAACCACAAAAAAAAAAATTGCAGGTAGCCATCGCCATTCTTGTCTGACATTTTCAACTGAAAAAAGATGCATACATGCATTGAACACCCACTATCCATAAAAATTCCGACGCAAATTTTTATTTTTGTCTCTATTCATTACAGTGTACACAATGGTGGCGAGAAGAATTTAGGTCAGCAGTGTTAGGTTTTATAAGACAAAATCTATTCAAAGATCTAACAAAAGAAACAAACTCTTCCCATGAACACTGGTCAGTCGTTTCTTCTCTTTTTTTTAATCACGAATCCACTTCTTCTTCTTCTTCTTCTTCTTTTTTTATCATAATCACGAATCCTTGACATTAAAGTTTCACTAAATAACAAAAAATGGAGTGCATTTATGAAAAAAAAAAGAGTCTTTATCTTTCTTATGTGGGATATTGGCATGCAGATTTCCTAAGATGGATTGGGTCAATCCGAGAAGAATGTTCTCCTTTCTTTGGAACAGTACTCACCACTTTCTCTCTCTAGGAAAAGCTCATCATCCTTAAATTAGAGAGAATGTCAGGTATTTATAGACACTTGAGCCTAAGTTAGTCCCAGATGACGTCACCACATGCGCACTCGCTCGCATGCCATCCCCGTGACGGTCCTCTTTCCTTAGCCACCAAACCATTAGATCCCCCAAATTCTCATTGAAGCGGGGTCATGACCCGCAGTGATTGTGTTTCGACAAGGCCCCCCAAAAATCGCATGCCATCCCCCTGACGGTCCTCATTCCTTAATTTAGCCACCAAACCATTAGATCTCCCAAATTGTCGTGAAAGCGGGGTCGTGACCCGTAGTAATCGTGTTTCAACAAGGTCCCCCCTTTTTGGTCATGCCTCATGACCAGGGTGCGCACCTGACATCTCTTTATCTTGGTCTTGCGATGACTCTCGCAGGCTTTTCTATCTTGTGAGCTTGTTCAACTGTACAAGGCCCTCTGCGCGCCACATTAGCGTGCGGACCCTACCCTGTGCCACACAGCACCAAACCCCCTTCTACCTGGCAATCAATAGCCACATGTCATTCCCCATGACCTCTCCACGTGTCTTTTTGTGGTTGGTTGGTCGGTCAAATTTTTCTTGGGTCAATGGCCATGATTTTGACCGCACCTACAATGATATTTTTTAAATTATATAAAACATTACAAATTGTGAGATATATACAAGTTTTTGAAGGGCATTTATGTTAAAAGTGGACAAACAAACTGGGACGGATGGAATAGTGTTTTGACTTAGAATAATTGAACCCCGAACAAATTACACTTCATTCTACCACAAATACATGCACTACAAGAAATTTGGGATCTCCCAACGGTTTTTTTAGTAACGCTTGAAAAAGTTGTCGATATTGATGGTGTATAGTAATGGTTTGCAAAACGTTACTAGAAACAGGACTATAAAGACGGTTTTTATGCAACCGTTTGATAGGCGCATAAATGTTCACATATGCACCCCTAAATTTTTATTGCTACGTCTATTTATAATATTACTTAGAGTTTTATGCGTTTATTTTGTGTTGTATGTATTTGAAAGCTTACCATTCTAATGGGCTTTACTATGACAAAATTGGCATATGTGTTGGCAGATTTGTACGTGGAAGTTCCCGCATGATCAATAATACTAATTTAATTGATGGGTCTATTCATATTTTATGAGTTTAACTCCCTTGGGAATAAATTGGTTATGTCTGGGCCAAGCCTTGCAACCTGGATTGGAGAAGGGATCCGGGTCAACCGGTCAACTCCAATTGGAGAGTAATAAACTCGGCCCAGGGTTTTCATTGGTCGGCCAAGAAGGATATATAAAGGGAGAAAAGCTACTGCCGTGGAGATGAATGGACGGGGCTGCCGAGAGGAAAAAGAACGGGAGCTACTGAGATTCAATACTGTTTAGTTTTCAAGTTTTGTTCAATTACTTGTACTTCGATAATTCGTTTTAATTTTTGTCCTTCATTAATGTTGTTCGTTGATACTTGTTTATTAGTTTATTTCTTTTGCTTATTTCGTATTCGGAAGCATGTTTCAAATTAGAATTTCTTTCATTTCTTGCGCAATAATTAGTGAGTAATCGTTTGGATAGGGTCGCGGGGTGATTAGCACACCATGGCCAGTCCGGGCACTGCTCCTATTTCAAACAATGAAAAAATGATTTAAAATTGGTAAAATACTTCCTGCGGACGAATCCAGGCATCGTCGAAGCCCATATGAACGGGAGAATGGGGTCCAAAACTCATTCTCCGCTGCGCATGAGTAAACGGTGACCATTAGGGTTCGCATCTTGCGGGGTATCTTTTTCAATCTAAAGTTAAATGTTTTTAAGAACATTGAATGGAGCAGGAAAATTCGGACTGGCTGCAAGTGCTATGAACTCTACGACCGTACCTCCTTTTTGAAAAGTACAATTAATTTCTAGGTTTTAATTAATTTCAACCAATCGACAATGGTGGCTACCTAAGAGCCCGTTTAAATTATAACAACCCAAGTTTTTAAGTCAGCACACATCACCATTTTTGTGGATTCGACTCTGGTCTTACCGGATATTGTGCTACGTCGGTCTCCGCCCTACGCTTGGAGCAACCCATTAAATTAGGACTAGAAAATCGTCAAGCACCGTTAGTAGATTACAAGACTATGGCAACGGTTTTTAATAACTGTTACTAAAAACTGGACTATAGCGAATGTTTTCATTAACCGTTAGTAGATTTTTACACCGCCAAAACCAATTTTCTTTCATGCAATCAGTTTTCCAAGCCTGAACTAACGATTGTGAGGGTTGAATTTTTTTCCATGTTGATTAAATCATTCTTGTAAAAATTTGACTCAATCGGGTATAGAAAGCTTCTTTATCGAGATTACATTTCATTAACAAAATAAGTTTTTTTATCTGATCAAGTGTAATGATACCTGATTAACTTCCTTTTTGGTACGAATGAAGTACTCGTTAATATGTAAAAGATAGAAGGTTTCGATCGGGAAAAATATGACTCAGGTGGGGGTCGGGTCTTACAATCTAATACTTCTATGTCTCGAGATGCATCAAATTTGGTCAGATCAGGTGATTGCCGATATCCGACGATTTTCGATGTTGGTGACAGTGACAGAATTAGTGAGACGTGAAATCCCAACAATTTAGATTGATGATTATAAAAATTGAGTTTGTAATGACATTTAAAATATATACGTTCATTGTAATTCATAACGAACTACGTCTTGTGTTGTACTTGAATATACAGTAACCACTTGACCACGACACAACCGTGATGATTGAGACCATTGATTTTGTTTTCCTTGTTGATTAAATCATTCTCAAAAAAATTTGGCTTGATTGAGTATAGAAAACTTCTTTATTGAGACAAAATTTCATTAATGAAATAAATTTTTCTGCCCGATCAAGTGTTTAGCAATCGCCGATTAATTTCATTCTTGATATGAAGGATGTACTCTTTACTATATAAAACATAAACGGTTCCAATCGGGCAAAAAAAAAAAAAGATATTAGTAGGTGTTTGTATAGTACAAACCAAATTTAAAGAATTAGATTAAGAAAAATTCAGTTTGTATAGTATAAATATTAGTAGGCGTTTGATTTAACACAAGTTGTGGGATAACTCGGCTGGTTCGCTCGCACATGCGAACACACATGAGTTCACGGGTTTGATCCCCAGGAGGAGCAAACATTATTGCGTCGCCACACTAGTGCCACGTCAACGCCACGTGGGCATTACATCACACAGTGGTGGTTTTCAAAAAATAAAAACTCCCTTTAGCAACGGTCATAAGCGTCGCTAAAGAAACCGTTACTAAAAAAATATTTGTACCAACGCTAGTCAAAACCATCGCTATACCTCTACAAAAACGACGGTTGGTGAACCGTTGGTATAACCTTTAGCGACGCTTTTTGTGTTCATTAGTGATTCTTTTGACTGTTGTAACTTGTAATTAAGATCCCGATTTTCTTGTATTGATGTAAAAGTTTGTTCACCGTTGTGCATTGTTGCTCCAACCCTTCCTTTTCTTTTTTCTTTTTTAACAGTGAAGAAATATTTTTACTCTTTGAATAAGTATTAAAATGACTAAAGAGAGCTAGCAAGCTGTTTTTTTAATTGACAAAAGTGACATCTTATTTAAGACACATAGTACATCGAGAGAGGAGAGAAAAATACAACCAAAGGTTGAATGAAAAGGAAACACCAAATAGGACAAAACCTAAACACCCAGTGGGCTAAGCCCGAAACAATACACCTAATGGGCCAAGCCCAACACCCAACGGGCAAAGCCCAAGAAACCAGAAACACTTAAATGGCTAAGGCCCAATACGCTGTAAAATGCAGAATAACTAACGGAACTAGTGCTTTAATTTCGGGTAGTGATAATGCTAAACTTATTTTTGTTGGTGTCAAAACTCCAGTGCATAAAAGTCTTGTACACTGCACGTGGTACAAGTCTTTTTGTGTACTATAATTTTAGTACCAACAAAAATAGTCTTGGCATTATCATTCCTCTTAATTAATTCCATTATAACCTTTGAAAAAACCCCAAGCGAATTCAGCACCTCCCTTTAACACCTTCTTCAATATGTCCTAAACGCATAAAAGACCACAATTAGTTAACAAACACATCAATTCAAGTTTAAGAAAATATACTGCACATTAACAGGTCCAGTTCATTACAAAACTGAAGTTTCCAAAAGCAAAGGTATCGTTAGCAAATTAATACTGTCTTAACGCTTATAACGTACCTTCCTATAACGTACGGCATTTGCTAGGGAGGTTTGAGGGTGGCGGCAAAGATGGCTTTTAGAGGTGGTGGGGCTTTGGTGCAGTGGTGGTCATGGCGGTGGTGGTGTGTCTCATTCAACGGTGGTGATGGTTGGGATGCGAGGCGTTAGCAGCAGCTCAGGGCGATTTTGGGACCGGCAGATTCACGGCGGTCTACGTGACGGTAGCGGCGTTTCAAATCCCGATCGTTTGTGGTTTCCAGTGTTGTGGTGGTTTTAGTGGTGGGCTTTCAGTTTTTGGGTGTTTAAGTCTTTGGTTGGTCTCGGTAGTGTGGAGATTAAATAATTTTAATTTTCTTTTTGTCCTTATTCTTTTAATCTTTGTAATATTGCATAGATTAATAAAAAAATTTATGAGGATAAAAAAATGTACGGTATTTACTCTTTAAAAAGTTGCGTAAAGTTCGGCTCAAACTCGGCTAGAATGCAACCAATCATTTAAAAAGGCATCTTGACGTTATTAGCATCTCTTTTTTTTTTTTTTACAGTAACTTTATTATCTTTTGTTTCTTTTTTTTTTCAAAAAAAAAATTATTATTAAACTTGACAATGGCACATCAAGAAAAAAAAACAAGCACCGGCCACAAGACATTGATACATGTAGCAAGGAGAAAGTCCAAGAGACAAAAAAGAACCATCTAACAAAAAGTCAAATGGAAGAGCCAAAACCAAATCCGGACAACCCATGTCGTCCACCCTTTGGATATAAACCAACCATGTGTGGGACACAGTAGTATTGGCCCATTTTTCAAGAGCTGAAAGCGAAAATTAAAAATGAGTCTTATTGTTAGACCATTAAAAATTAGTAGGAGGGCACTATGAAATTCAAAATTTTTTGGAGGCCAAAATTGATTGCAATACAAGTTTTAGCTCAGGATCAACTCTGGTGGGACACAGAGAGCACTCTCTCTATCTCTCTTAATAAAGTAATAAATTCAAAAAAAAAAAAACACATTCTGTTTTCTAGTCACATTCAAACTTTCTTTTTTGGTACTCTGATTTTTGAAGAATGTGTTACTTTTTATAATATGATATGATTACATACAAAAGGTTTTTGTTCTGCACAGGGTGTGGGACCTACTCATGGATCTTATTTAAAAGATCTCATTGAGATCTTTTATATGATGCAAAAAAAAAATTTAATTTATTTTTCATTTACATTATTTTTGAGTTTGAAGATATGAAATAAGCTATTTATTTTTTAATTAAGAAGGTTTTTGGAACGGACACTTAAGGCTCCGTTCCGCTTTCTCTAAAAACTTTCTTTTTCAAAAAAAAGGTAATTTCAAACTCAAATATAACGAAAATGAAAAATAATTTTATGATTTTTTTTGCACCGTATTAAAGATCTCAATGAGATCTATCAAACAAGATTCATATTGATAAGAAAATTATTTGCGTAAACACATGATTTTGGAGCTTGAAATTACCTTCCTTTTCTAAAACTTCCTTTTTCTAAATCTGGAACGGCTTCAAGAACTTCAACCATAAATACATATAAAAATCCAGTTTATAATAACAGCGAGCAGATGTACATGGGAGGAGGCCGGGGTAGTACGTAGTATGTTACCTTTCCTCGAACGGCCCGGAGGAGAGCATAGTTGTCCATGAAAGAGGAGTGCTCATGGGTGAAGTTCTTGTTACGATAACAAGAACAACACAGGTCATACGTCATCTCCTTGTTAGCTTTGTAACATTCGACGCATAGGAAATGGAGGCCCCATAAGTAGGACCGACACCCATCACAGATCACCAGCCTGCCGCAGGTGAACATATAGAATAACGTAACGGATTCCTCATAATCCAGAGTGCCGCCATCGTCCTTGTCGAGGAGTTTGAACAGATTTGGCGGCACGTGTTCGGTGAGGCCTTTCTGTACGAGGAAATCCAAGTACTCATGGATGCTCACTTTCCCGTCTCCGTTTTTGTCTAACGATTTGTAGAATTTCAGAAGCTTTTTTTGTTGGTCTTTGGACATGTTCGCGTGATAAGCCATTGCTGCCTCGCGCATCTCCTCCATCTCTCTCTTTCCCTCTCTCTCTCTAAAGTATTTGTTTCGAAACTATTTTTTTTTGGATGAAGGGGTTAGTAGCATGCATATCTTGTATTTATAGTAAGAGAAACTCATCAACGGTCAAGAATGGACCTACCTCGGTATAACCATGCAACTAGCATAAAGCCCTCGCTACGAATGCAGAGACGACTACATGATTTTGTGAGCGTGGAGTGGAGGTCGTCGTTCACAATTTAAATATTAGTTACAGTATTATAAAGAAAATACCATTTCTACCAGTAATAATTAGGCTCCGTTCCAGAACGACTTTTAAGCCCTTATTTTTTAATAAGGTAATTTCAAACTAAAAAATAATAGATTTAATGAAATCTAAAAATATGCAATATGGGTCTTGTTTGAAAGATCTCGATAATACCTTTTTTATAAAAAATTGTTGTAAGGTCCATTATAGTATTTTGTAACATGTCCAATCCACCTCATATTTCCAAAACATCTCTAGTCCAACCCATTACTTTTTTTAAAGTCTCAGGTCCACTTTATTTTTTTACAAGACAAAATTGTCCCTTCATTAAACTTTACACAACCACCACCACTACTGCCGCCGCCATCACCACCACCTCCACCTCCATCACCACCACCACCACCACCACAACCACCAACACGTCCCCACAACCACCTCAACCATCACGCCGCCGCCGCCACAATGCCGCAACCTCCACCACAATTACCACCACCACGCTGCCACCACAACCATAACCACCACCATGCTCCCACCACCACATCCACCACCACCACCATCACTAAAATGCCGCCGCCACCTCCGCCACCACCTCAACCACTATGTCGTCGCCGCCGCCACCACCACCACAACAATGCCGCAACCTCCACCACAATTACCACCACCATGCCACCACCACTCCACCACCATCACCACATCCACCACCGCTCCACCATAACTAACACACCACCGCCACCACCACCACCACCGCTCCACCACCACCACACCCCAACCACCACTACCACCACCACCACCACCGCCACCACCACTCCGCCACCATCATGCCTCCAACCCCACCACCACGATGCCCTCACCGCCACCTCAACCACCACGCTGCCACCACCACCACATTGCCCCAACCTCCACTATAATTACCACCACCACTCCACCATCACCACCTCCACCTCCACCACAACCCTGCCCCCACCACCATCTCCACCACCACCCTCACGACAATGCCGCCCCCCCCCCCCCCCCCCACACACACACACACACACACACACACCACCACCACCACGCCGCTACCACTACCACAACGGCATCATCACCTCCACCGCCTCTACCACCACGCCCCCACCACCACCTCTATCACCATCACGCCCCCACCACCACCTCAACCATCACGTCGCCGCCGCCACCACCACAATGGCGCAACCTCCACCATAATTACCATCACCACCCCGCCCCGACCACCACCACCACTCCACCACGCCACCACCACAATGACCAAATGCACTATACATATTTTTCGTTATATATTTAGACTGCAAATTTACATTTTTAGATTGCAAATTAGTAAATGAATACTAACGCCCATAACAATTTAGACTGCAAATTTGCACTTTTAAACTGCAAATTTGTTAATTAAACACCAACGCCAGAGAAAATTTAGACTGCAAATTTGCACTTTTAGACTGCAAATAAAAACACTTTCGTAAACTTTGCAGTCTAAAAGTGTAAATTTATAGTCTACATAAAAATTTAGATTGTAAATTATAAAATGAAAACTAAAGCTAATGAGAATTTTGACTGCAAATTTTCACTTTTAGACTGCAAATTTGTTAAATGAACATCAACCTCAGGAAAAATTTAGATTACAAATAAAGGCACTTTCGTAACCTTTGCAGTCTAAAAGTGCAAATTTGCAGTCTACACAAAATTTAGACTGCAAATTATTAAACAAACACTAACGCTAATGACACAAAAATTTAGACTGTAAATCATTAAATGAGCACTAACGCTAATGAGAATTTAGACTGCAAATTTACACTTTTAGATTTCAAATTTGTTGATTGAACACCAATGCCAGAAAAAAATTTAGACTGCAAATTTATACTTCGACTGCAAATAAAGGCACTTTCATAAACTTTGCAGTCTAAAAGTGTAAATTTGTAGTTTACACACAAATTTAGACTGCAAAATTATTAAATGAGCACTAACGCCAATGAGATTTTAGACTGCAAGTTTGCACTTTTAGAATACAAATAAAGGCACTTTCGTAAACGTTGTAGTCTAAAAGTGTAAATTTGCAGTCTACACAAAAATTTAGACTACCAATTATTAGATGAACGTAATGCCAATGAGAATTTAGATTGTAAATTTGCATTTTTAAACTGCTAATTTGTTAAATGAACACCAATGTCAGAAAAATTAAACTGCAAATAAAGGCATTTTCATAAACTTTGCAATCTAAAAGTGCAAATTTGCAATCTAGACAAAAATTTAGACCGCAAATTATTAAATGAATACTAACGCTAATGAAAATTTAGATTGCAAATTTGCACTTTTAGACCGCAAATTTGTTAATTGAATACCAATGCCTGAGAAAATTTAGACTGCAAATTTATAATACTTTTAGACTGCAAATAAATACACTTTCATAAACTTTGCAATTTGAAAGTGCAAATTTGTAGTCTATACACAAATTTAGACTGCAAATTATTAAATAAACACTAACACCAATGAAAATTTAAACTGCAAATTTGCACTTTTAGACTGCAAATTATTTTCTTAAAACACTAACGCCAATGAGACATCAGAAAAGCAAGTGTGACCCAGAAGAAATGTGAATTACCAAAGAAGAAGTGGTGGTGGTAGAGTGATGGCGTCGGCCGCGTGGTGGTGTTGGTGATGGTGGAGTACTGGTAGTGGTTGTGGTGGCGGTGACGGTGGTGGTGGTGGTCATTATGCTATTGGTGGCGATGTGGTGGTGGTGGAGTGGTGGCGCCGTGGTGGTTGTCATTTCGGTGGTGGTGGTGGAGTGATGGTGGTGGCGGCGGCGGTGGTTGTGATGGAGGTGATCGCTTGGTGGTGGTGGTAATTGTGGTGGAGGTGGCGGCGTTGTGGTAATGGTGGTGGTTGTGGCGGCGTGGTGGTGAAGTGATGGCGGTGGCGATGGTGGTGGTGGCGGCAGCGACGGCGGCTTGGTGGTGGTGGTGGTAATTGTGGTGGTGGTTGTGGTGGCGTGGTGGTGGAGTGATAGCGGTGGTGGTGGTGGTGGTGGAGTGGTGGTGGCGGTGGCTTGGTGGTGGTGGTAATTACGGTGGAGGTGGCGGCGTTGTGGTGGTGGTCGCGACGGTAGCGTGGTGGTGGTGGTAGTGGCAGCGGCGGTGGATTGGTGGTGGAGATGGTGGAGGTGCCGGTGCCGGTGGAGGTGCCGGTGGCGGTGGTGGTGTTGGTGGCGGTGATGGTGATGGAGTGGTGGTGGTGGTGATGGAGGTGGTGGTGGGGGCGTGGTGGTGGCAGTGGTGGCGGCGACATGGTGGTGGTCATTATGGTGGTGGTGGTTATGTGGTTGTAAAAAGATCGAAAAAAATGAAAAAATGTATTTTTTGTATTAGCCAAACAAGGCCCTTGTTTCTTTTATATAGGTTATTTTTGTCATTGAAATTTTTAGTGGACTAGAGGTGTTAGAAACTTTAGAAGTGGATTGGGTGGGTTAGAAACATGCTATAATGAACTTATCAAAAATTCTCCCTATCTTTTATATGGTGCAAAAAAAATCAAAAAAATATTTTTCATTTATATTATTTTTGAGTTTAAAAAATGTGAAATAAGTACTTTTTTTTTTATAGACAACATAATTTTATTAAAACTCGACAAATGGTACATCGAGGGGAGACAAATTACGAACCGCAGAGAGTGAGGTGTTATAATAGGCCTCCAGAAGGAAAGAAAAGGAAAAAGATTACATTCAACATTAATTGAAAGAGCCTAGGAGCACGGAGGCCCACAATCAGAACCCCCTGACTCTAGACCCACAGCATTCCAATACAAAAGCCCCAGATCCATAGACGAGGCTGCCGGCTGCCCAAACACAGCTCACACCTTCACTTTTCTGATCCCCTCTAGGTTCCACTTGAAATCTTCCACAAAGTAAAAAGTACTTATTTTTTAAAAAGGTGTTCTGGAACGGAGCCTTAATTAACCTATTTGCAACAAACTACATATCAAAAGGTCGGCTAAACTTTTCAACTCGATCATAACCCAAAAATATATACCTCGCGACTTAAAAGCGGCTTACTGTTATTTGTTAGTTTACTGCTCAGATAAGTTCAAATGAGGGATCAACACACTTGTTGTAGCTGCAGCAATATCAACACTTGCTCAGATAAGTTCAAAATATATTTTTTCATTTTTTTCGATCTTATTGCAACCACGAAACCACTACCACCACCAAATTTATAACTATATAAGCCTCGTAAATCAATGAAATTGATATTTTATTCATGTTCTGAATAATACCCAAATAATGGTATACTCCCTCCATCCCAAATTCTTTGTCCGGTCCACAAAACAGAGTGTTAAAAATAATACAATTGTTGCAAGAAAAAATCAAATGTTTTTCAACAATTTACTAAATATCAACGAGTATTTTTAATTTGTGAAAAAAGTTTGAGTTTTTTCTTGAAAAAATTGTATTATTTTTGACACTCCGTTTTGCAGACCGACAAAGAATTTGGGACGGAGGGAGTGTATTCTATTTTTTTTTGGAGTTTCGCTGAGCAGAAACTCACATATAACGTTATATGTTCTACTTTATTGAATTGATCCGCGTAATGACATTATTGACTTGCTTTTGATAACAATATATGTGTATGTAATCTGTTTTGTTATGTATATCTAACCATATTTGTTATCAAGACAGCAAGTTTCACATAGCTTTTAAGACAAGGAAGACCTTCGGTTGAACCTTGCTTGAGGTACGTGGTATTAAAAATCTAACTGAATTAAAAATTTCCCCATGTTAACTGAATTGTTTTTTTGATCACCATACTATCAGGGTCATCAGGTATCTATACTATATATTAAATAAAAGATTGTGATTTTAGCATTCCAAAAATTGATGGAGGGGCTCCAAAACTAAACTATGTTGATACAGAAAACGACGTCGTTTTGGACCCCTTCTATAAATTTTTGGAGTGCTAAAATCAATTTCCTAAACAAAAGCACCTATTAATGAAAAGGTCTCACGTCGCGACAAGTGACAATGTTTAATTGGATGCAAGATAATTAATGTGAAACAAATGATTTCCACTAGATTAGAGTAAACAAATTCCCCAAAAAACGGAAAAATAGTAAGAGGAGAAGAAAGGAACATGGTGATGATTGAACTTTATCAGAAATTTATAGACCTTCCATTCCAGAAATATTCCAATGGCAACAAGATATTTTGAGTGATTTATATTTGTATTTTTATCTTCGTCCTTCCTAAAAGCAATGATTTCCCTACTGAATCTATTTGAATTCTGCGTACCATTAGAATCTTATATATATTATTGCAGGACAATTTTTCATAAGAAGAAAATTCGGAGCGACAAAAAAAGATAGTATTGGTCATTGCCTTTAAAACACTAATTAAAATTAGATATTTGAAAATTTGAAATTTACCCAACACAATCCATGAGGTGGTACGACGTTTGCAACAATACCACATATGTTGTTTGAACTTTCCTCATAGCCCCATCAGTCCTAACAATTTACGTAACAGAACAAATTATTCGATAGTAACATTATCATTCATTTGGTTAGGTGGTTAGGAGATAAAAAGTGACCCATAAAATTTGGTCGTGATATGTTTGCAAAAGTCGCCAAAATTGGGAATCAGCATTTCTTTTTCCAGGGTGACAAAGAGATCCCAATCGATGACATTTTCATTTAAGGATGGGATCAGGGGGTCTAGTGATGGCAATCGCCATGACAATAATTTTAAAAAATGCAATTATTATATGTAAAAATAAATTATGCCCAACTTATATAGTCTCACCACCACTAGATTTTTTTAGTACATATTTCGCCACTACTAGGGTAAAATCCTAATTCCGTCCTTGTTTCCATTCCATCACACATTTGGTCTTCCAAACGTTCTAATCGGTTCTCAATATCAACTTATCGTGCGTGGAGGGGTAGACTTGAGTCGCTTGACGTTGGACTCGGGCTCGGGCCAGGTCACTTTATTTTCCTTTACTCCCACTCCAGGAAGTACTGATGATGGAAATTTTGCAGTTGTCTGGACCACAATGAGAATGACTGATGAGAACAATTTGCAGAAGTTGTCAAAATCGATCCATCAATTTTCTGGGCCCCCGTAGACTTGACTTGGCTATGGTGACCGGCTATTGGTCAACCTTTGATCTCTTCCCTTGGAGGCCTCTGGGAGGCAAGAAGAGGGGGCCAAAATTATTCAAATGCTTTTAACAGCTATTAGCCTATGGCAATCTCAAAACAGCAGCGCGCACACCCCTAAGACGTACTGGTAGTTATGCTTGGGTGTTTTATTTCCGACGTTCCTTTTTGTTTAATTTGGTTGGTGTCTTGCCTTCTGGTTTTGGGTCTTGGATGGCAATTGCCGCTGTGCCCTTAATTGGTCCTTTTAATCTCGGTATTCTTTTTGAACGATTGATAATTTTTTTTTGCCGAGTAACTTTGGAAAAAAACAGCACAGACCTATGATATTAATTTTGTGCGTTGTGTGGTATTGACGGGCAAGATGGTAATGAATGGCGATTGGGCTAATCCTTCGACCCGGGGACGGATCTAGCTCACACAAAAAACCTGATTTAAGTTGGTTCAATACTATATATCATGTTGAGTACCCTCGATCCCCTGTAATCTATTTTTCTTAATTTGAAGATGATAAATGTAATTTTTGACGCATGGAAAAGTAGAAATGACCGTACGTGTATCATTTAAGAACATACTTGAAGTGGATATATACTAAGACTAAAGATGACAGTGGAATAATATTCATCCAACTAGGGTTAGGATCACATCCAGTATACTCCAGTCCAGTATTGTCCATTGTGTGGACAAGATCAACTTAGGAAAATTTCTTTGTGATCTATGGCTAGCTTGTTGCCACATAGACCACCCAAACTCATACTTCAAAAAGCCACAATTTTACTCACACCACAACAAATCCTATATTACGGAATTTTTTTGAATATATTTGGGGTACTGCCACGTGGTGTCTCAACTATTCTTGACATCACACATTTATAGAGGGTCCACAATTAAGTATATGAGTACTCAAATAAGAGCATGAACTCTATAAAAAATTTTGGGTTTCCAAGAAATCGCCTGATGCGTAAAACCGGTCCGATCCGAACCGAACCGTCCTATTTGGTCCGGTTCTGTGGTTCTATGGTCAGGTTTTGGTTCCAAAAAAATAAGAACCGTTAATTTTGATTCGGTTACTGGTTCTTAATTAATAAACTGTGGTTAGAACGGAACCGGACCGTTTAAAACTAAAATAAATACTACATATACATATGTGTGTGTAATTAAATATGCATTTGAATTTGGTAGGTTAATCTTTTCCTTGCTAAACTTAATTTATTTAGAGATGAAATTTCATTTATTAGGAAAGTTTTTATTTTCTTCTTTCATTTCCGATTCCAGCAGATTATCTTCCTATTTCTTTAATTTTATGAGTTCATATTTTGTGAATAAGTGTTTGGATGCTTATTGGATAGAACCGGAACCGAACCAAAACCGGACCGGTCTTGCAGTTTGGTTCTGGTTAGGTTCCATGCATATATTGATTAGGTTCTGATTCCCAATTTTCTAGAACCGTTTAAAATGGTCCGATTACGGTTTTCTAGAGAACCGGACCAATCCGGACCGTGTACACCCCTAATAAAAATATTGATGGTAATGGGTGTCGAGGCTACTTGCGGTACCCTACAACCACCAAATAATTACTCCCTATATTAAACGGTGTTTCGGCTTCATAATTAAAGCCAACTTTTGCTCAAATATTTTGAAAAATAATCATTTTTTCAGTAAAAAAAAGTCAATTTTTTTTGCTAAAAGTGGTTATTTTACAAAATATTTGGATAAAAGTATTTTTTTTAACTTTTCCGATTTCTCTTGTAAAAAATAATCAATAATCTATAAATGTTTGGTGCAAAACTAACAAATGTATATTTTTTGTTAATAAGGAAAAAATTAGCTAGAAACACTTTTTGTTTATTGGAAAAAGTACAACACCTAACTAAATAAAAAAAAAATTATAGAAAGTGCCTACATTAACTTCATCTCTACGAGATCCATTTGTTATTGGCGGGAGTAATATAATGCTTGTCAGAAGTCAGTTTCTCAGATCGAAAAGAAAAAGAAGAAGAAGAAGTGTTGATTTTGGTTGGTCTATGTGGCAACAAGTTAGCCATAGATCTCAAAGGGATTTTTCTAAGTTGATCTTGTTCACACAATGGACAATACTAGACTGGAGTATACTGGATGGGATCCTAACCCATCCAACTAAGCCTTCGTACCAAAGCAGAATCTGTTTGTTCAGGACAGTTTGTCGGGGTACTTGCAGGAAGTTAATTAATTATCTGATGTGGATTTGAGGAGGAATGGTGTGAATTTGAGAGCCTGCTCGCTCATTAATTCGTGTTCTGTTTTAGGTTTAGAGCTTCTGACTTGCTCTATATACTGAACAGAATTCATTTAAAATTGAGTTATAGTCTCGCGCGGATTCGATTGATTCTTGCTCTGTGGTAAGAACCCACAGAAAATCTGTTTGCTTAGGTAAGGATTGTTACCTGGCGTGGCATGGTCATTGGGTCATCGATAGCCTTGGATCTGTCTCTTAGGGGCATCGACAGCCTTAAATCTTTTCGTTAGTTTCTTAATTGGATTTGCTTACATTTGGGTTTTAGGACTCATCTACCTGGATACTTCACACAATGGAAAGGTCCAGAGGTGTGAGTGGACCCCTTCTTTGGGAATCCTAATTGGGTTAAGTCCAAAACCCATTGTAATTAAGTCACAAAATCTTCTTGTATGATTCTTTCACATTCTCGCTTCCAAATCCTTTTTTGTTTTAAGCATGCTGTAACATTTATTGAGCTAGCACATTACAGAAAAAATCAACCAAACTTTTCACAGTTAACGGGCAAGACGGGAGAAAGGAAAAGACAAACGGGATGACTCGAAAAGTTTCTTGCACACTAAAGAGACAGAGGAAATCATTAGGACATGCAGTAAGACTTCTAATTAACGAGTCCAACAAGTCGAGCAGTAAATTGTTAAGCTTGGTTCTCAAAACTAAATCATCGTAAACAGCCATGTGGTTAAAAAATCTTTTTGGAATTTTTGAGATATATGAATCTTTTTGGCTATTGCTATATAACGGATCTTGATTTTTGCATCCTGGCTAAACTAAATTTCTACATCCTGGCTAAACTAATCATGTACAGGGCATTATTCCCGCTGTTTTTATCCTGCTCATCCTTTGTCCTTCCGTGACAAAAAGGGAGAGCAATTTGTTAGCTTATAACAGATTATGTCTTTCAGTGTTTTTGCATCTTCACAGGTCATGACCTCAATCTGTTAAGGGATATATTTTCCGTGTTGAGTGTGTTTTGTCATGGAAGTGCCAAAGGGGGAGGTTGTTAGGATCACGGGTCACGGTCTCTCTGTGTTGGCAAATTCCATAGCAAAACACATATTTATTTGTATCCCCTTTTTATCTAGTTGTATTTATTTTTTAGGAAAGTCCACTTTCACCCCATGTGGTTATCGTCATGTGCGGATACCCCCCTTATGGTTTAAAACTGACCACATAACCTACCTGTGGTTTTGAAAATGTGCGGATAGACCCCCTGTCGTCATGTTTTCCATCCGTATTAACGGACACAACATTAAAAGACCGTTATACCCCTATCACGTCCCTTGATTCTTCTTCTTTTTTAAATCTTACCATACCATCCTGTATACCAAAAATTGAATCCAAACCATTGATATTGTAAATTTTAACGAGCACTACGTCTATGCCAAAATTCAAGTCAATCAAAAAATGAAAAGCTCATGGTCAAATTGATTTTGTTATGAAATTAAAATTTCAAATTTGAATTTACTAAAAATTAGATCACTGAGTTATTGATGCCTGATCGAGATGATTTTTTACAGAGATACTCTATTCTTTATTTAATACATTATGAACGACTCAGATTACACTCTAGAGATGTGTGAGATACACCTCCATTAATATGGATGAAAAACATGACGACAGGGGGTTTATTCGCACATTTTCAAAACCACAGGTAGGTTATGTGGTCAGTTTTAAACCACAAGGGGGGTATCCGCACATAGCGATAACCACAGGAGGTGAAAGTGGACGTTCCTCTTTATTTTTTATTTATTTCTAGAGTGTCTGTTTAAGAAGTAGAAGGAAATCAAATCTTTTGTAATGGAGAGGTTGAGTTTTTAGGAAACAAAGTGGAACCAAATCAAGGACAAAGAAATCAAGGTGAAGCAAATCAAGGAAAATAAAAAGCTATTAGGGTTGGCGCCACCATACATATACAGCGACTCTATATCACTTTTTGGACACAAGATTACAGAGCAACTTAAGATCATATTAAAAGGAGGGTGTTGCTTGTGGGTCTTGGAGCGTGATTGAGGTTTATTAACCCGTGGGATTCAATGATAACTCCAAGAAGTTTCATCATCTTTGCTTCAACAAATTGAGTTTTCTTCCGGTGGATTTCTGGAAGCATCTTGGAAGGCATGTGGATTCAAGGCAGTGGCGGTCAAGCACTGGGTGTAGTGAACGTGGATTCGGCAAGTAAGTTTTAGGGCGATTTGTGAGGATTCAGAATCGTAGGATAAGATTACTTGTAACTACACAATGTTTATAGTGCTTGATTCCTTCCCAATGTTTATAGTGCTTGATTCCTTCCCGTGGTTTTTTCCCGTTTAGGATTTTCCACGTATATCCTGGTGTTATCTGTTTATTGCTTTCCGTTCTTGCAATTGGACTTAATATATTGATTGGTGGATTGATTTACTTAAAAAAAAATTTATTTATAAGCCTAGGCGATCTAGAATTTTTCAAGAATGCACAGTACAAGCATTGGAAGGGTGATAATGATAGGCGTGGACAATGGATTGAATTGGGTTCGGATCTGTCGCAGAAGAAGGTCCAGACCTAGTGATTGTCAGCCAGTCAATGTGAACAGAGAGGTGCTTCCCCCCACCCCCCCCCCCCCCCCCCCCCCCCCCCCCCCCCCCCGACACACACCCCTCCCGACCCCACACTCCCTCTTCCAAATATACCCCGAGCCTACCCAATCCCATTTTCTCCTTTATTTACTTAATAATATTTATATCTTTTTTCTCTTTTATTTATTAAATATTATTTAAATGTTCCGATTTACCATCCGGTTGAATCGGTGTAAAGATCTAATTTTTTTATCATTTTATCCTCAATGGTTATAATAAATTTTTGGCTCTAAGGCCTTTTAACTAGGGCTGCTCAAAAAATCCGGTGAACCATGAAACCGGTCCTGACCGAACCGATCCGTACCTTTTGGATTTTGTCCGTGGATTAATGGTCCGGACACGGATTGAAAAATTAGAAAACCGTGACTCGCGGTTCGGTCCGTGGATTTTCATTACGAAACCGTCGATTAACCGAACCGGACCGTGAGATATTTATTTTATATAAATAATAAATAAATATAAATATATGTGTGTATTTATATAATTAATTGTTAGTAATCTTAAAACTTTTTTCTACCAATTTTAGTATTTTATCTTAATAATGGGATATAGTGTAGATGTATAAAATATATGGGGTAAATCGTAGTTTGTTTTTTATATAAGTTACGGGTAATCCTAATTTAGTTTTACTATTTCGTTTCTTTTCCAGTTTTCCTAATTTCCATTTCTTGTTCAAGTCGCCGTCACACCGTAGTCCCCACTGCACCGTTCTTACTTCTTCACCTCTTCCTCCTTCTCTTCTCTCTCTCTCTCTCTCTCTCTCTCTCTCTCTCTCTCCGTTTCTTCAAAGTAACAAGTACTTTCTGGTGGCCAGTGTTAAACTTAATTCTGAATGTAATTTTCTTCACTTTTAGTGTGGGATATAAGTTTGAGCTTTATTTTTGTCAAAATCCGTGGATAAAACCGTAACCGATCCGTGAGTTATGGATTGGATTGCAACCGAACCGTAGGACTTTTAGTTCGGACACGGATTTCATTTTGTAAAAACCGTGACTAGCGGTTCGATCCTCGGATTCTTAGAAATCCGAACCGAACCGGACCACGAGCACCCCTACTTTCAACGAGTATCCTAAGAGAATCCTAAAACTAAATAAAGAGTCTTAGGGTGCTCGTTAAAAAACCTAAGAGTCAAATTCATTACGAACATGTAGGATAAAATGATCAAAAAAATAACATTGTCGCACCGATTCAAACGGATTAAAAATTGGAACACTTATTTTTTTTTTTTTACATAGTTTATATATTAAAAATATAGTTAAGAAATTAAGTGTTTTAATTTTCAATATGTTTAAACCGGTGCAAAGATCTTATTTTCTGGTCATTTCATCTTAAATGGTCATAATGGATTTTTGGCTCTTAGGCCTTTCAATGGGCACTTATTTTGATTCTTCAACTTTCGACATATTATTTCCGTCTCATGAGCATTATGTTCAAACTCATGTCAGATAAAAAGAAGATTTGCAAACCCAATATCTATTCAAAAAAATCATATTAACATAAACATTCATCTAATACTTCAAACAAAAAATTGGGTTTCCATCTTCTTATCCTATCGTGTTCATTAAACAAGATTAATTAAACCCAAAATAAAGCACAAAATATGATTGGAACTCAAAAAATTTTGAAAAAACACAAAATAAAGCAAAGAAAACAGTTTAACAAACACGAAAGATTTGCAAATAGGAAATTGATAATGCCAAAACAATTATAGACAAGCAAAACAAAGTATTTTCTCCCAAACTAAAAAAGATAAGTAGAGAGTGATTTTCCCCCGAGCCGTTCTACTAGCATTAAAATCAATTTTCTCTATCACACACACACTTCGGGTAGGTTTGAATTAAAAAGTAGGGAGTGATTTCTCTTCACCTTTATTCAAATTTTTTTGCATTTGTTAGTTTTGCATCAAATTTTTGTGACTTATTGGTAGAACGGCTCGGATGTGAGATGATTTGTGTTTTCACGAAAATGGAGAGAGAGACAATTTATGGTTTAGCTAGGTTTTGTTTTTGAAGGAGTCACTGAAGGTGAGTGTATAGCTCATATTGAACCCACTCTCAACCCATTTAAACTCATGTAAAATCTGGGTTGAACCCATTATACAATATGAGCGAATTGGGTTGGATTATAAGTGGACAGGTTTGGGCGGGTTCAAAAATATGGGTTGGAATTGCCACCTCTAGTTATAATTGAAAATAAAAAAGGAAAATTATTATTTTAAACGTAAAATATAAAATAATTTATAAATTAAATAAATAAAATATTAGTTTAAAGGGGAAAGGGACGTGGGGGGGTTGTGGACGGGGCTAACAGGGGAAAGGGAGGGGGGACCGAGGGTAATAAGGGAAATTGGGCTGTGGGGTCGGGGGTGGGGGAATAGCAATTTGCATGTGAAAAAGGAAAATGGTGCTTCTCACTCAATGCATGCATGGGTCAGACTCCGCAGTCTTCGTCAAAGTCGTGGAATTTTAACTGTTTCTAATTCCTCAGTTCACACAATATATATATAAGTGGATTCACACGCAATATTCAAATACGACAAGGAAAATTTATGGTGCTTGAATTCTCTCCATCTCTCGCTCAATGTGTCCGTCTCCGTTGACTGTAGTCTTTGTCTTCATCTTCGTCAACGTAGTCTAGCTGATATAAATTGACCCTGTCTTATGTCTAATTCCGCTAAAATTCTTATTTTTCAAGTATTTATTTTTGGTTTTATGAGACAGATCATTCTATTACAATACATCACCTTTAATTCCTGCTAAGGTTATTTAATTCATTAGTAATTGTTTCAGGTATTAATCCCACCTCAGTCTCTCCATTAGTATCGAGCAAGGAAAAATTATTCGGTGATCTTTGCCACCGCCACATGGTTTGGTGGTTCCCAAACACATTTAACTACCCCCTTTCTTGTGGGATTAATACATGATCGTTGTTTTGCTATACCAAGAATAATTAATGAAATGAAACAATTACCAAGGAATATTTTGAGCATCGTTATTAAGGGTTACGAAGGCTAAAGTCACAATTATTTCAATTACTCTTACAAATTTAATTAAGGGATCCCTTAACTTGCTAAGTTAAGGACCTCATGATTTTTTTTAGAGGTATTTTTAAGGGTCTCCGGAACCGTCCCGATATATATATATATATATATATATATATATATAGAGAGAGAGAGAGAGAGAGAGAGTTAGGTTCCGGTGAGGGATCCCTCATTTTTTTAAAATGAGGGACTCCCATTCCCGATTGAATTTCGATGATCCAAGCCACTCAAAGTGATCAGAATGTGATTTTAAGGGCCCCATACGAAATCAGCAAAAAAAATGACCTGGAAGGGCTTCATCCGAGCAGTTTTCATTGAACGGTTCAAAAAAAACTGCTCGGATGAAGCCCTTCCCGGTCATTTTTTTTGCTGATTTCTTGCGGGTACCCTTAAAATCACGTTTTGCACACATTGAGCGGCTCGGATTTTCAAAATTTGATCGGGAAATGAAAGTCCCTCATTTTAAAAAAATGAGGGATTCCTCACTTGAAAATTCCTCTATATATATATATATATATATATATATATATATATATATATATATATATATATATATATATATATATATATATATATATACACACACACACACACACATACACACATATCGGAGTGGTTCCGCGGACAACCAATTAAACACCTCAAATCTCAATCTCATAGTTTCTAATTAAATTTTTATGATCTGAACTGTTCAATATGTGCAAAATGTGATTTTGAGAGTGCACGCAAGAAATTAGCAAAAAATATGACCGCGAAGTGCTTATTTTGAGCAATTTATAATGGAATCGTTCATCAAATCTAAGCCAAAAAACTGCTCAGATCAAGCCATTTCCGGTCTTTATTTTTTCTAATTTCTCACGTGTACCCTTAAAATCACGTTATGATCACATTGAGCGGCTCGGATCATTAAAATTTGATCGGGAACTATGAGGTATTTTTTAAGTGTTTAATTAGTTGTCCCCGGAACCGTATATACATATATATATATATATATATATATGTTGGTGTAGTAATTGACCCCACTTTACTCTGATAACCTCATGGTATCAGAGCCAAAGAGGAAATTGTTGAAGAATTAAACTCAAGTAATCTGTAAGTTGTTTTACTTCTACTTAGTTTTCATTTAGTATTTTACTCCTGTTGAAATTTTAGTTAGTATTTTAATTCGGTTATCATCAGTCGACCACCTTGTCCTCTGGCCACCTGAAAGTCGTCTGGGTTTCCCCGAAGTAAGTCCCAGGGTAGGGCAATGAATGGGGTAGGACGTGGAACTTAGGGTATGTGTTATGCAGGGTATGTGTTTATCATGATAATTTAGGATTAAAATATTAATTAAAAAATCTTTAGGGTTAAAATATTGAAAGAAGAATCTGTAGGATTAAACACAATGAATAGATTATTTAAGTGTGGTTCTTTGGCATGTTTATGCTATTACTAAACAAGAAGAAAGATGTTCTCTTCTTAGTCAACATTCAGTCAAAAGACACCTCGAAAGAGGATATAAATATATTCATGTAGGATTAATACAAGTAGCTGTTAAACCACTTACAAGAAAAGGATTAAATTCCTCAGTACTGCTGTCTTTGCGAGACAGTAGATTTACCGTCTATAGTGATAGTCTGTTAGGATTAATGGAGTCAAGTCTACATAATGGTTCAGTTTATTTTAACTGTTACCCAGATTTACCCCTTAGTTTAAACGACAAAAATATTCTAAAAGTATTAACTTTAAATATTCAAACTGCTGGAGAAATCACTCAAATGCTTGAAGGAAGTCAGTCAATTGCATTAATTTACCGTCTCTATTACAAATGTATGAACACTAATTTGAATATTCATGCATTAATTAAAAGTCCAAAAGACAAAACTGTCCTTATTCAAAACAACACAAATGCCAACATTCAAGTACCCAAAACCATCTCCTGGAATGACATCCAGTTACCAGCCAGTTGGCTTAGTGAAAATGAGAGTTTCTCGCAAAAACTCCAAAATGACACGATTAATCTAGATTATATTCAACAATACCTAGATGGTATGGTTAGAATACGTTTTGATCAACAAAGAACAAACCCTCCTCTGAGAATCAGAGAATTAAGTAGGTCAAATAGCTCAGTCGCTATTGACAGATCATCCACCATGTCTAGGAAAGACAAAAATTTGCTTGATCCTAGAATTTACATTAAAGGTGTTGAGACAAGTTCACAGGTCAGTAAACCCTGTTATTCTACACAGTCAAAATTTGAGGATGAAGACACCTCCCAAGGATCTCCAACTCAAACAGATTTTGAAGAAGTAATTGACCCCACTTTACTTGTTCTACATAAAGATTTTGAAATTGATTTTGATAAATTATACATAGAATTTAAGTCAAAGAAAAATAAACAAAAAAGAAAAGACTATGCTAATAAGTATTCACAATCCAGACAAGCGAAAATAATTGCTCAATGGGAAATCTTCATGAACGAAATAAGAACTGAAATCTATTTCTTCAACTACCTAGAAAAATATTATAAAAAGATAAGACAGTCACAACAATTTCAAAAATAAAAGGAAAAAAGAATCCTTGCTCCAACAGCATATCTTCCACTACCCCAAATCAAGAACAAATTATTAAAGAAACTACAGTACAAGACCTCAAACATGAAGTTAATCTTATTAAAAAGAATATTACTAAATTAAAGAAATCCGATGATCAATTATCTACTCAGCATAATACATATACCAACACCCATAATAATAATAACCAAGATTACTACCATAAATGGTATGCTAAAGTCCAATTGATAGTACATGATTTCAAAATAGAAGTTGATGCTCTTATTGATACAGGAGTAGATTTAAACTATATACAAGAAGGATTGGTTCCCACTATGTATTTTCATAAAACAACTGAACAATTAAGTTCTGCAAATGGTAGCAAAACGCAAGTTAACTATAAATTACCCAAAGTGCATATCTGCCAAGATGAAGTATGTTTTCGAACTTCTTTTGTATTAGTCCAAGATCTAATTGACAGAGTAATTTTAGGAACACCATTTATCTGCTTACTTTATCCTTTTATAACTAATGAAGAAGGAATTACCACTAAACCATTTGGGCAACAAGTAACATTTAAATTCTTGAACCAACCAGAATATCAAGAACTAAAACAATTAAAAAATTATCCTGTATTTCAATCTATTATTAAGATAAGTCAAAAAACAAACCAATTAAAATTTCTACAAGATGAAATTAGATATAAAAAAATTGAAGAGCAACTCACCAATGAATTTTTTAACCAACAGATTAAAAAATTTGAAGACAAACTTAAAAAAGAAGTTTGTTCTAGTCTTTCCAGTGCCTTCTGGCATAGAAAAAGGCATAGAGTAACCTTACCATACATAAAAGATTTTAATGAAACTCAAATCCCTACAAAATCTAGACCCATTCAAATGAACTCTGAAGTAATGGAAACTTGTAAAAAAGAAATTAATGAACTGCTCAATAATAATATCATTAGAAAAAGTAAATCACCATGGTCATGCCCAGCTTTTTATGTCAATACAAATGCAGAGAAAGAACGAGGCGTGCCACGATTAGTCATAAATTAAAAACCATTAAATACAGTATTAGAATGGATTAGATACCCAATTCCTGATAAAAAAGATTTAATTAACAGATTGACAGATGCAGTCATCTTCTCAAATTTTGATTTAAAAAGTGGATTCTGGCAAATCCAATTACACCCTAATGACAGGTATAAAACGGCTTTCACTACACCATTTGGACATTACGAATGGAATGTAATGCCTTTTGGATTAAAAAATGCTCCCAATGAATTTCAAAACATAATGAATGAAATATTTAACCAGTTTAGTCATTTTATTATAGTCTACATAGATGATGTGCTCATCTTTTCCAACTCAATTGATGAACATTGGAAACATTTGAATTCTTTTCTTCAAACCATAAAACATAATGGATTAGTCATCTCAGCTCCCAAAATTAAATTATTTCAGACTAAAATAAGATTTTTAGGATATGATATTCACCAATCAACCATAACACCAATTAGTACAGCAATTCAATTTGCTGATAAATTTCCTGATGAAATTACTGACAAAAATCAATTACAAAGATTTTTAGGATCATTAAATTACATAGCAGAATTTTATAAAGATCTCAGAAAAACATGTCAACCCCTATTTGAAAGATTAAGAGACAATCCTCCTCCTTGGTCACCCCTACATACTTCTATAGTCCAACAAGTCCAAAAAAAATGTCAAGTCATTACCATGTCTAGGTATTCCTACAGTCACCTCATTTAAAATTATTCAAACTGATGCCTCTGACATTGGTTAGGGTGGCATACTCCTCCAAAAAATCCATCCTAATTCTTTTGAGCAAATTGTTCGTTTTCATTCTGGTCTTTGGAACAAAGCACAAAGCAATTATAGCACTATTAAAAAAGAAATTTTAGCACTAGTATTATGTATCTCGAAATTTCAAGATGACATATTAAACCAAAAGTTTTTAGTCAGAGTTGATTGCAAAAGTGCAAAATATGTTTTAGAAAATGATGTTAAGAACATAGCTAGTAAACAGATCTTCGCCGGATGGCAGTCAATTTTAAGTATTTTTTATTTTGATATTGAATATATTAAAGGAGATCAAAATTCTATCCTTGATTTTCTTACCAGAGAATTTTTATTTAGCAAGTCATAAAAGTTTCTCATTCATCCAAAAAATACTTTCCAGCTATTAAAATCGTTTTTCCAGCATCTAGTATAGAGAATTTTTATCCAAAGTACTTTCCAGCTATTTAAAACTAGCAGCATTTACAGAAGCAGAGCTACAGACCAGCCATGGCAGACAAAAGCGCAGAGAAAAATAAGAAACCAACCCCAACTCCAAAAAACCAGCTTGCACTTCCTCCAGCCAACTGTGGAAATAGGTATCAAGTCCTTGGGCAAATCCCCAAGACTAGTAACAGTTCTGCACTCGCATTCACTTCTTCATCTAGTTAACTAGTTGATCCCTTTTGTTCAACCCAATCAATTCAACCTAGTCAACCAAGAATGCCTTACCCAGCAAAAACAACAGAATATGTCCTTAAACCAGTCAGCACAAACCTATTTTCCATTGAACCAGTTCACAAAAACATTCACAACCCAATTGAACTAGTCAAGTCCTTTTTCCCTCCTGGATGGCATTTCATCCCTGCTCACCCAAATAAAACCCTTTCTTTCTACAAAGATATTCTTCTCCACCACAATTCAATTGTAATAAAACCCATTACCGACAGAGTCAATCCAAACAAAGTTATTTACCATTCCTTATATATTCACAATATAGTCAGCCTGGATGAATGGGGACACCCTTCTTTATTCCGGGATCTCCCCAACCATGAAATTCAGTATAATTACTATGATTATATTGATGCATGGTTCAAAGTCATTCTTCATGAAAATGAGTCATTTACTCACTCTTGGTTCTTTTCATTTGACCACAAAATTCAAGTCAGTGATCCCATCCTGGTTTTCTCGATGGTGGAACCAAAATGGAGCCATTCCTGACATCTTACCATTAGAACTCATGGATCAAGTCAATTACTTTTCAACTTTGTATCCAGTCAACAGCCACACCAGTCAATTTCCAACCCTTTTGTTATTCATGGCAAAAAGGACTATCACAGTCAGTATTGTGACTGGCTTTTGACTGTTTTCTTCGGATGCTATTGTAGCAAAAAGGACTATCTCCGGCAAATGGGTCCTGAGCATCTTGGAACTTTCCAAGATGCTCAGGACCCATTTGCCGGAGATAGTCCTTTTTGCTACAATAGCATCCGAAGAAAACAGTCAAAAGCCAGTCACAATAGTCAAAAGTGGTAATCATTTCTACTTTTCGCCCTATTTGCACCAAAAATGGAAACAGTCAATAATCACTTCTACTTTTGGTCCCATCTGCACCAAAAGAAGAAACTGCCAACAATCATTTCTGCTGCAGCACCGAAAGCAGAAACAGTCACCTACTTTAGTCACATGGCTGAGTCATTCAGCACTTGTAAACCTCAGGTCCTTGCTCTATAAAAGGATCGAGAGGAAAAAGAAGTGGGAGGAGAGGTTTTAGAAGTTAAGTTTTTAGTTTCTCAAATAACTAGTCAGAGAGAGTAAACAAGTTTGGGTTTTCAGAAATTGTGCCCATACTTAGTCAAAATTGAAGTTTAGCTTCTGTATTCACTGTAAGTCTGAGCTTGTTCAGCTTACTACTGTATTACTTTTGTATTGAATTTACCAGTAAACTGCATTTACTATTCATTTCATAGTAAATCCCTACTATTCATTTTGTACTATTCATTCACTATTCATAGTACTGTTCATTCACTATATATATATATACATATATATACATATACACACACACTATATATGGGCCTTCTAATAAGGCTGGATTTGCTGATGGTCATAAACCATTTATGATCGGACTATTGAAATCATGATCCAACTGCTAAGATCACAAGTCCATATTTTGGTTGTCTAAGGTCGACCTTAGCAGAAGCCCACTGTGTGTGTATACATATGTACAAACACATAGTAGTTTGCACCTCTGGGATCCTAAACAAAGCACAAAATCCAAACCTCTTACGTGAGCATCCAATGGCTATGAAAAGGAGTAGCTCGTGGGTCAAAAGGGATTGGGTTTCGAGTAAAAATGGCTCGTGGGTCAGGGATCCGGGTAACCCCCCCCCCCCCCCCCCTCTCCTTCCCCCCCCCCCCCCCCCCCTAGAGATCCAAACGACGTACGCCAAGGAGATCGAAACGCCAAACAACAAGCTCTCTTCTAGAATACAGCTGCATACTCTGAATTTAATCGCTACACAGTGTGTGGGGCCACTACGTGCAACAAAACCAAGGCCTCTGGGAGAGTATCTCTTCAGGATAAGCCCTTTTCTAAGCTAATAATCACGTGGACGGGATTACGGCAATACATAGTTGGCAAACATCCAGTTTTGAATTGATCGCATATCTTGATACAGGGAAGCACTTCAACCAACTTGTCATTGTAGTAACACCACACTCACTCTACCCAAGAAGTCTTGAATCACAACTGAACAAATGCTATGCATGATTTCCAATGGTACCTTGGCTATAATGCCTCTTTTCCGTATCTTTGTAAGAATGTTGTGATCATGTTTCAATTTTTTGTTGACGTTGCTTCTTTTTTCATTGGAAGAGGCAAATGATGCTTGGAGGGTGTATGTCGAAGCTCATCCCAATGTGCAATTGCCATCTCAACCTGCTCAACTCCACACCGATTACCCACCTTTGCTCGTATCTGTGCAAGCAAACGTGGATGACCATGGTGGTGCAAATGGGTGCACGTACATTACACTGTTCTTACTTGGAGCAGTAACGGAAATTTTAATGTTGCTGATTGTGATGTATATTTTCTTGTAGTTGGGTTATGTAATGCTTATGTTGAAGACAAATAAAGCTTGAGATGTGTACAAATTTGGAACTTGAGCAAGTGTTCTTATTTTATAAGTTTGGAAAATTGGCACTTTTTTGTGCCATATTATTAACTTCAATCACTTGCCGTCGAATTCTATTTCGGCTATTACCTTTTGTAGCAAATTCTATTTGTTCTTCGCCGCTTTGGGTTGTGGGGCTTACTTCCTAGCCCCAGTGGGGGAGTAGTGACTAGCATTATAGGTCGTTCCAGCTGCCACAAGTTCTTGGAAGCATTGTGGCCTCAACAAATGGCTGTATGTTACTTTCTTCGGTCTCCTATTATGATTTTCAGTTGGGAAAACTCCGTAACTTTTCATTTTTTATTGAATCATTGTAGATGCTATCATTATCCATAATTTTTTGTCAAAGAACCAGCTTCCATTTTATTTGCCAACAGCCACATCTGCTACTACTGGATGATTGTACCTGATGGAGGCAAAAGCTCACGCTAGCATGTGACATCAATGCCAGCTACATTATTGTATAGGCATCTTTACGTACGACGTTCACAAAAGCAATTGCATCAATTTTACTGGAGTTTGTGCCCGTTTGATGCATGGAATAAAAAATATTTCATTGGTTTATTTTAGTCCCGTGTATTGAGCGGACACAAACGTTAGTTGATAAAAAAGATAGTTAAATATGTTATCTAGTCCCATTTTCAATGCACGCTAACATTGATCTTATTTTATACACTGAAAGGCGTGCGATAAAAAATGAATTTGGAGTATCACGTAACGGTGCCCAGTGGCATAGAATAATTCTCTCTCTCTCTCTCTCTCTCTCTCTCTCTCTCTCTCTCTCTCTCTCTCTCTCTCTCTCTCTCTCTCTCTTTATAAATAGAAAAAAGTGAAAAATCTAGGAAATTAGGAATGGAGTTTGAAGGTTTGTGGGGCTCAAACCAATGTACTGAATATCATATTGGTTAGGGTACCAATTTTTCTATGGATACGGTACGTACCGGTACTGGTCAAATACCGTGTACCATTTCGAATTTAGCACTATTAACATTATATAGTTATAAATCGGTTTTTTTTTAATGTCATTCAATTTATTGTAACATAAACTTTCATTAGACAATGCAAATTACACTCTCATTAATATAAGTTCCCATAAATATCAAATCTTCAGAGTTCAAATTTGGGAAATTGACGGCTAATGACGTGTTTTGATAATTAATACATGTCAATGACATTTTCAGCGTTAACAAATGTTTTAACTTGTCCTTGATGGGTATGAATTATCAAAACACGTCATAAGTTTTCATTTTCCCTTCAAATTTTATTTTAAAAAAAACTCTAAGCTCAAAGAAATAAATGGAAACAAAACTCTGCTTAGTAGATTCTTTTCGCCTTCTTCTGGTTTGATATTGTTGCTGTTGTAGATCGTTTCGTGCTGTATTATCCAACTACTAGTATTTGCCCGTACCTACGGCACTATGCACCCCAGTATTGCCGTAGGCACGGGCATTTTTGTAATATATTTGTAAGAGTGTGGGTGTTAAGAGAGTTAGAGAGCACACATCAGCCTTTAGATTAAATAAATCTCAGCCCTTGAATCAACTTGATCAACTTGTGTTTGTGTTTATGTGGTCCCCACACCCTTATGTTTTATTAAATAGATTTGTATTATCCAACTATTTGTTGGATCCCCTTCCCCTTTCCCCGTTTTTAATAAAATTCATCTTTGCCGATCAAAAAAAAAAAAACAAGGTACTAGCCCCATGTGTACGTTGTGACCTGTAATACTAGGAATAACAAAGGGTAATTTTGTCTTTCTATCATTTTAGGGCTTCTAATGGTTTATGAACTTTCCTACCAGCACTCCTCCCCGCCTCTGCTGTTCCCGCTTCTCTTTCTCCTTAACCAGTCATGGCTGCAAACACAGGTATAGGCTACACGTATAGTTCCTTCTCTCTCTCTCTCTCTCTCTCTCTCTCTCTCTCTCTCTGGCTCTCACTCATTCAGTCCTTCTATCTCTCTGGTGCGCGACCAAGATTAGCAAAATACCGGCCTGCCGAAATTTCTGGTACCACCATCTCGTCTGGTATTGTCCGGAATAGCTAGTACAGACTGGAAGGGCTGGTATTGAGGCCGGGACGGTATTGTAAGGTTAGAGTACCAATTTCTCTTCAAATCGGTATGTACCGTCCAGCATCGAGCGGTACGGAACGGTATTCACAACCTTGACTCAAACACATTTGTAGAGTATATTGATAGATAAGATAGAAAAATATAAAATAATTGCGTTTAAAGATTCAATTCAGCAATCTCAAAAAAAAGTGTGATTAATTAACTGGGGCTAGCTCAGTTGACTAGGATTCTTGCATCTCACGAGATCAAGAGTTCGAGTTTCCCCACCTGCATGTGGGTGTTCTTCCCTTAGAGAGTTTTTCTTTTCTTTCTTTGTTTCTCTATCCTATAATGGGTTTATTTATTGTGTTTGTTGAGTTGTTAAGCTTGGATGTCTCACGAACTTTCATAATTAATGTGGTGTCCCGAATTTGTACTATGTACTTTATATCTGATGTAAAATAATCTCTTCTATTGATTGACAAAAATTTAGTGTGATTAGGTTATTAAAAGTTTCTTATTAGCAGGGCAGTCTCGGTTAATTCTTTTTTCTTACTCAAAGAAAATGTTGGTTGGAACTATGTTTATGCGAAATGCTAAAAGTACCGACCAAAAACGTACATAGGTGCACAGACGGTGTTTGGGGCCGTGAGTGAGCCCCGCCCCACACAAATTATTCGATCTACTCAAAAATTTATTTAAATTCAATCCTATGTTGAGTCCACTTGCCCAATTGGAAACCGTTATTAATCAGCAGTGCCAATCATTGTTAAGTCCAGCTGAGTCCACTTTGCCCAAGTGGAACCAGTTGCTTATTTAAATAAGCAGAGCCAATATATGTTGAATCAGCAAAGTCAAATCCTATGTACTTGAACAGGCCTGCCAAGCTGGTTACTTTAATCAAAAATTGATACTCACACAATAATCTAAATACATTATCAAACACAACATCTCACATACATATAGGCTTTATACACACAACTATATGTGGGTTTTACATGTATGTGAGAGGTTGTATAAGTTGATGTGTTTGGATTATTGTGCGAGTAGCATTGAATTGTTACTTTAATTAGGAAATTGAATCCTCTCAGGTCCAAGTTTTGAATTGGAGGAGACAGTTCAAATCTAGATCATTACTCGTTGCAATTATTAATGGTTTGAATTTATTCCGATATCCTTTCCAGTAGAGTCGACTCTTGACTCTTATTGGGAAGAGTCTCTGAATAAATCCGAACCATTAATTATACCAATTTTTTGTTAAGATTTCAAAATCTTATATAGTGAGAAGTACTTGATCCAAATAGTTTTTCATAAAACTGATTTCTCGCGAATACCCTTAAGAACATATTTTAAACAAGTTGAATAATTTGGATCATCAAAAATGACCCAAAAATGGGAGGTCCGCATATAAGTAAAATGAGGGATCCTTCATAGGAGGTAGACTGTTTATATATCTTTAGGGAGGGAGGGTAGGTGTGTTCCAATTCGATGAGCCAGTTTTTTTTTTTTTTTTAGGCCGATGTGTTATGCAATAATATTCATCCAAATTGATCGTTTACATTTCTGGCTGTTGAATTCATCAATGAGTTTCAACAAATGAAGGCTTTTATCATCAAGAAAGGTCCACGACTCACCCAACAGAACCGTCAAAAATGACAGGAGAGGATCATCTCCAATTTTGCAACCAATTGAGTACATTTGACAAATGCAAACCGAATCTTAGAATATTCATTACAATATTCCCAAACTACTATACCCTAGAGAAAAGGCCAGGAAAGTGATCGATAGGTAAACCGGAACTCTATGTACAAATTGAGATGCATAACGAAGCGCGCATGTCGCGTTTTTTTGAATTTATAGTCGAAATTGATATTTCGGCCTAGAATAGTCAAACCGCAAATTAACGAATAGCGCTTCATTCTGCCTAAAACCAACACATAAAAATTCACGGTTGTGTATTGTTGTTGAATCCAAGCCTTGTTATGCTGTAAAACGCAGAATTACTAAGGGGACTAGTGCTTTAATTTCCCATAGAACCAAAAAAACCAGCCCCGGCTAAAGTCAAAGCTAATTGACCACCGAACTTTACCACCTTCTTTGAGCGCCGCTTCCATTTTTCCTAAAAGCATATCTCTCTTCTATTCTGTATACA